>CAVLJG010000003.1:109687996-109839022 GCA_963669975.1 Acanthoscelides obtectus
AATATGAAAAAGTTCCTGACAATTCTTCAAACTTATTAACAATATCCCAAAACATTTCAAATATAAACCTTGTATTTTTTTATTGGTAACCGCGCGCAAGGAGACCATAAAGGCGTCCTACAATTGTAGGAGTGACTGATGATACAGCGCTTAATGTTAAAAAAGTTATACAGACCTGTTCTGCCTCATTAAAAACTCCATCCAGTCTTCCTCTTCTTGCGAAGTTCGTTGCTTCTAATGTTCCTCCATAAAGGACTTCAGAATCTCTTCTAATGCCTTTAATTGAGTTGACAGTGCGTTTTCCATCTTCTATCCCACTTATCTAGAACGTTGCACAAAAAATCATGATAAGGTAGTTTATTATTACATATTCAAGTATGTATTAATTTTTCTAAAATATTGCTAAAACATGTCCAGTAGCATCCTTTGAGAACTGACGTAGCATCTAGTTAGAACATAGTCATAAATAACGGGTGATTTTTTAAGAGGTATAGGATTTGATTTTCAAAAAAGACACAAAAAATTTTAAAAAACAATTCAATCTTTATTTGAGTCGATAGAACGGTCGATATAATTTAATGTTTAAAGATTATTTCATGTAAATGTTGGCCGCGGCTCCGCTTTAGATGGCCAATGCGCAAGGTCCAATTTTGGCACACTCTCTCCAACATATCGGCCGGTATCTCACGAATAAATGCTTCAATATTTTCTTCCAGTGCGTCAATCGTTGCTGGTTTATCCCTGTAGACATTAGCCTTAACATGGCCCCACAAGAAATGTCCAACGGCGTTAAATCACACGATCTAGGCGGCCAATTGACGGGCCCCAAACGTGAGATAAACTGTTCACCGAACTCGTCTCTCAATAGGGCCATTGTTTCGTGTGCGGTGTGGCATGTGGCACCGTTTTGTTGAAACCACATGTCAGCCAAGTCCAGCTCTTCCATTTTGGGCAACAAAAAGTTTGTTATCATCGCACGGTAGCGCTCGCCATTCACAGTTACGTTCCGGCCATTGTCGTCTTTGAAGAAGTATGCCACCGGCCCATAATCCACACCAAACAGTGATTTTTTCGGGATGCATTGGTAGCTCTTGCAATGCTTCTGGCTGGTCTTCACTCCAGATGCGGCAATTTTGCTTGTTAACGTACCCATTCAACCAGAAATGAGCTTCGTCGCTGAACACAATTTTTCGATAAAAATTTGGATCTTCCTCCAACTTTGCCAGCGCCCATTCACCAAATTGGAAATGTTGTGTCGCAAAATTTTCCACGTAGTGGAGTAACAGAGGCCCAATTGCTACGAACGACGGCGAATCGACATTTTACGGTCATCACTAACACTGGCGGATACAGCCGCAATATTTTCTTCAGTCCTCACTCTACGTCTGCGTGTTGGTGGTTTAATGTCCAATAATGTAAACTGGGTTCGAAATTTAGTCACCAGCTTCCGAATAGCTCCCTCAGTAGGCCGACCAAATTGCCCATAAATTGGAAGCAGTACTTGATGCACTCTCTTAACCGAGCATGAATTTTGATAGTAAAATTCAATAATTTGCAAGCGTTGTTCGTTCGTAAGTTTTGGATTTTTTGGTTAAATTATAGACCAAACTGAACAAGTTTGACAATGACACAAGACACGATTCACGTGTCATCTGTCAAAAACAGTGTCACCAAAAAGATACTAGCAAAAAAATCACCCATTACTACTACAATATTATGAAATCTGAACCTTCAAAATCTTGTTTTACCTTGAATTCGTCGTCAATCGTTCCTAATCTGCTATTTTTATTCGCCAGTATCTTCCTTTGGACTGAACTCATGGTACCTTTGCCCGTCATGGTTCCTCCACTGATTAAAGAACTGTAAGTGCTCCGTCTTTCTACCGTACCGGTACCAGATAGGCTGGGCACGCCCATCCTGGATCTCAATGTCTCTATCACAGAAGGTCTGTGGTCTGTCTTGCTTTTCCTGCGTTCTAATTTCTCAAGGGTCTGTTCTTGTTTCTGCATTCTCTTTGTAAATTCCTAAAAATTAAAATTGCTTCCTAATAAAGAGTGAGGTATGAATTAGTTTGACTCAGTACCTTTCACTGATTAACATAAATCAATTTTCGAATTACGCACATTAAGAGTGTCCTGAAAGTTGGAACTTTCCTTTTGAGAAAAAAATACGTTTGAAATAATTTGCAGAAAACAGCACCGAAAACGTAAGAAAGAAATTGAAGAAAAATAGTTTACTTCTTCTTAAATTTGTAAATTTGGGCCTGTCTAGATCTTCTACTTTGTCCACGATATAAACAAACCTACGCAGCTCTGATGGAAATGTCGAGGACGACGAAGACGTTCTGAATGGTCAAATACGAGGGATGTCTTTTAAGTTTTGCATATGGAAATAAAACAACACGGTAGGTAGTTTTAAATGACTTTATTGTTTTTCGAAGTATTCTCCACGAAGATTAATACACATCTGCATGCGCTCGAACCAATTTTCGAAGCACTTATTCCACTTGTTTGCTGGCAGATCCAAAACGGCATTTTTGAATGCGTCAACTGCTTCTTCTGGTGACTGGAACCTTTGACCACGCAGTCTGTTTTTAATTTTCGGGAAAGTAAAGAAATCGTTAGAACTTAGATCGGGACTATATGGAGGATGGTCCAATAATTCCACGTTTTCTTCCGTTAATCACTGCCTTGTTTTTTGGGCTGTGTGCGAGCTTGCATTGTCTTGATGGAGGATGATTCTTCTTTCGGGGTTGATTTTTCGATGCTCGGTAATGACTTTTGGCAAACAAATGGTGGTATACCAATCCGCAGTAACAGTTATTTGCTCATTAAGAGGAATTATTGCAAAATGACCGGCTTTTGACACAAATGTCGCGACCATCTTTTTCGAAACTCTTCGAGAACGGATGACTATGTTGGCTTTTCTTCACTTTGGAACACCCAAACAGCCGACTGTCGTTTATTTTCTGGTTCATAACAGTAAATCCACGATTCATCACCACTAACAATGTTGTACACATTTTTTGAGTTTCCGGAATTGAAACGGTCAAGGGTTTTTTGACACCAATTAACCCTGGCTGCTTTCTGCTCTTCAGTCAACAGGTGGGGTATCCAACGAGAAAATAATTGTCTTACTCCTAATTCTTCATGTAAAATTTTTTGAATTGTGGTCGTGAAGATCATCAAGGACGCCTCAATTTCGCGATATGTCACATGTCTATCTTCAATAATGAGTTTGCGCACAGCATCGACGTTTTCCTGGGTGACTGCCGTTTTTGGTGCACCAGCCCTGGGATCGTCGCTTAGACTCACCCATCCACGTTTGAATTCTCCATACCAACGGGAAATTGTCGACTGATGTGGCGCTTCGTTGCCGAAAACAGACAGTAACTCAGCAAGGCATTCTTGTTACGATAATTGTCTCTGAAAGTTGTAATAAATTATGGCGCGAAAATGTTCTCGGTTGAGTTCCATTTTTCTAATGACTTGGTGACACTTAAAAATTCACTGTAGTGGGAACACTGCACGTATTGTTGTGAAACTTTGAATTTAAGTTTACTAAAGAGTGAGGTTAAGATTCAGTACTGACGTTCGATCCGCGCGGCCTACTATGTTTCTATATGCAAAAGTTAAAAGACATCCCTCGCGGAGTGTCAACAGGATCTTGAAGATGCTCACAGAAAATTAACATCAAATCGATAAATACGTTATTGCTGTCCCGATTTCCGTTTTCAAATGCGGTTTGTTTATAAACTAGGGTAACCTACACACCGCGCGGTACCCGATATGGACACTCACATCGTCATAGTACTACAAAATATCATACCCGTTGACGTAAGAGGGGAGGGGCAGGATCGGAATGGCTTATTTAGAGTTTTTCCGAACTTAATATATCAGTTATCTTAATATTCCATTCTCACTGGAAACATATTTACGAGTATAGAAAAAAACTGAACATACGGTCCTTTGAGGGATTTTGAAACGTTAGCGGAAAAATTAAAGGAAATCCACCCTTCTTCTTTGAAACATTTGACTTGAAAATTCGTATATCTATATGGTTTCTGTCTTATTGATGTTTTCGTATTTCATTTCATTAAGAAAAACAATTGTAGAAATGTTGAAAAGGTTGGTCATATAAAACGTAACATCTCAATGTTACTACAGGAATGGAAATGAACAGTCCATTTAGTTTTCGAACTGTTTATCAAAAAAGCTGATAAATCTATAGTTTCTACCAAACTACGAGCCCCTTCCCACTCAGTTGGCCCAACTATTGAAATCTTAGTTTTTTCTTATCAAACACAAATAATAATTATTACAGTATATCAACCTATTTTCATTTCAATGCAAAATAAGTCTATAACGCATAGGTGGCTGTGAAAAATAAAAGCCATGACAATTGTTTTTATAAATCACAGCTGTCATAATACGTTTAAAATAGTTTTGGGTAGTTAAGGTTTTCAAAATGGGTAGAGGAAAGGTTATTAGTGAGAAAATTCGGTTACTGATAATTAAATTCAGAAATTGCAACTTTGTTAGATTTATCGCGGTACAGTGTGAGAAATATTGTTAGAAGATATAACGTAACTGGTTCAGTTAATATTAAGCCACGATGTGTGAAAAAAAGTAATATCACAAATGCCGACCGAAGGGCATTAAGAAGAATAATCGTGAAAAACAGGCGTGCCAATTATTTACAATTAAGTGCTCTGTGGAGTGACGCTGTTGGAAGGGGAATTTCGAGGTCCACAACTCCTAGAGAGGCCCACAAACTGGGATTTAGCACTTGCAAGGTAAGTTTTCTTATAAAAACCCTAAAATTGCACAACTTGTTTATAGGCCAAAGAAAAGCCACTATTAACTCCACTGCAAAAGAAAAATCGGCTTATATGGGCTAAAGAACATAGACAATGGACACCTCAACAATGGTGTGCAATACAATGGAGTGATGAGACCCGATTCGAAGTTTGTGATGGTGACAGTCGCAGTAGAGTTATTCGCAAAAAAATGAAGCATTTCATGTTGACTGTCTGAAGAGAAAAGTGAAATTTCCAGCATCTATTATGGTCTGGGGCAGTATGTCATCAAAAGGAGTAGGAAAACTTCGTTTTATTGATGGAAATATGGATACAAACAAATATTTGGCAATTTTAGAAGATTCGCTTTTACCAGTGATGGAAGAATGTTTGACATCCGGCCAAGATTTTGTGTTTCAGCAAGATGGTGCAGCGTGCCATACCTTAAAAAGGCTATAAAATGGATGGAAGAAAATAATGTACCACTTTTGAAATGGGTTTCTAGCAGTCCAGATCTGTCACCTATTGAAACTTGTGATGAAAAAAGTTCTACGAAAACATCCTGCTCGTACAATCACCGGACTGAGACAAAAGCTTCAAGAAATATGGGATTGTTTTACACCAAATTTTTGCCAAAACTTGGTTAACACTATGCCACAAAGAATTTCAGCCGTAATAAAAAATAAAGGTGATGTTACCCGATGGTAATCTTTCAATTGTTGCTTTGTTAACTTCGCACATTTATTCGCACATTGTTTATTTGTTCAGATGTTCTATTAGTTATAGGTCTAAGTGATTTCAAATATGTATTTTTCACGACTAGAGTGTACCTAAAATGTTTTTGAGGAAATAAATTGTTTTAGAAGTAAATAGTTTCGTCATGTTTAGTTTATAAAGGCATATTTTGGTACAAATCTTGAAGTGGGCCAACTGAAGTGGGAAGGGGCTCGTAGAGCGTTCAGTATGAAAACTCAATGCAGCCCACGATTTGGTTGTTGTTACGCAAGCTGTCTGTGTTGTACGGCCAGAAGCAATTTTATGCGCTACCTTAAGCCTTACCTTAACTCTTTTCTTGGCATCTTCTTTGGCTCGCTCCTGCATAGCCTTAGCCTTTTTCTTATCAGTAGCTTCCAGTTTAGCATGAACTCCATCAATAAGCCGTAGAATGTCCTCTCTGTTGTTGATCCCTGCCAACTCTTGCGGAGTTCTTCCGTCCACGTCGGTGGCGTAAATATTCGCTCCAAAGTTGACCAAGAAGGTAACTATGTTCTTGTGACCTTGCGCTGCCGCCAGATGAAGGGCCGTGTTGCCGAAATAGTCGGCTTTGTCAGGGTCACCGCTAAAATATGATACAAAATTTTGGTACTCATACAGTATTTCACCACGAGTATTATAAAACATTATCAGGAGCGTAAATGACAACATTGGCATGGTTAGCCAATGACGATGGTGGTTTTAAAGTCAATATTATCCAGGTTACTCCTCAAGTTAAGGCTCCTCAGTATCTCTTCATATTCCTATATAAAGCTTGTGAGCTTCTGGACTACCACGAACGTCACGGCTTGATTAGCGACAGGCAGCATGGTTTGCAGCACCAGCGATCCACTTGTGGAGTCAACTCATCCCCCCTACTAAGCGGGGGCGTGGCAAATGCTTGATCCGGAAGTTGTTGTATCCAGTATACAACTTCTTCCCGTTCAAGTGATTGTACACGCGTTAAGGAATACCTCAGTACCGATTGCCGGGTGGCGTTTACAAGTCCGCCAACGGGCCACTTTAGGTCTATTTAATATCATTAACACGTAAAGAGAAGGTGGTAGACAAGGACCAGTCGACCGAGGCAGTACCACCCGCTAGCTTTTGCTTATAAATGTCCGCAGGTTTCCTCACCTAAGCTATGCAGTCGGTTATCTTCCAAAACAAAGAAATTAATGATGGCGGATCCCCTCGAGCACTAAGAACTCCGGACGTAAACTCACTCCACTCTCGGAATGTCCAGGTGGAGGGTGGGCTCGAGGGAACAACATCGACGATAAGATTTGTTTTTCGAACATCTGCAGGATTAACAGCAACATTGATGCTGTTCATTCCTACCTGCAATCCAATCATCCCGCCGTGCTTTTCTTGGCGGAGACAAAAATCTCACAGTCTGCACCGATTAACCATCTTAACTTCCCAAACTACGAGGTGCACTCCAATCTGAGAAAGAACGGGGGGTTGTGGCTTTTGTCTTTTGTCGGCAGCAGTCTTTCGTGCTCCAGAGATGTTTCTTTGGAATCAGACCGGAAGGACATTCCGTGACTCCAAAACATCAACCAAATTTATTTGCTGCCTTTATCGCTCTCCCTTGGACCATAACTGGGATGACCTACTCGAATACCTCGCCGTCCAGATCGACTTCCTGAACGTCAATCACCCTGCTTCAGAGGTAGTTCTTCTCGGTGATTTCAATGCCCATAATGAGCTTTGGTTGGGCTCAAACAAGACCGATGCAGCAGGTCGTGCAGTCGAAGCGTTCGCTCTTACTCAAGGGCTGACCTAGCTGGTGACGAGCCCTACTTTTTTCCCCCGCATCCCGTCACACGCCAGTAGCCTGCTGGATCTCTTTCTGACCACGCATCCTGTCCCTTACAGCACTGCTGTCCTTTTCCCCCTGGGTAACTCAGACCACGGTGTTGTGGAGGTTAGGTTTCGGTCAGAACCCGCTGTGGCAGCAGAAACTCCAGGGTCCAACGACTGGTTCAACAAATCATGTGACACTGCTCGCCAGCAGAAGATCAAGGCACACAGAACCTTCTTACAAAACCCCACTGTAGAGAACAGACAAGTCGACGTCGAGTCCAGAAACAAATATAACGAAGAGGTTCGCAATGCCAAAAACCAGCATGATATAAAAGTTATGCACAGGGTAATGTCGCAGCGCAATGGCAGTCGATCTTTCTGGACGCTGGCCAAGCAGATTGAAAAGAACTTCTCACACAGTAGCCTTCCACCACTTACGTGTCAGGATGGAACTATTGTATTCGACTCAAAGGCCAAGGCGGAAGTGCTAGCCAAGATCTTTGCTGCCAACTCCACCATGGACGTCCCCACCAACGCCCAAGTGCCGTCAATTCAAAGGGTTCCCTACACTATGGCATAAAACCGTAAGACGAGTGCTCTTGTCGCTCGACGTCAACAAAGCTTCTGGTCCGGACTTGATTCCTGCCATTGTACTGAAGAGGTGTGCAGCGGAGCTTGCTCCAGTTCTTTCGCGTCTCTTTCAGAAATTTTATCAATCCGGCTCCTTCCCAGAAAACTGGAAATTTCAATTTTTAATTTTCATGAGCAACCCATCCCAAAAAAGGGATCTAAGACCGACCCTTACAACTACAGACCTGTAGCTCTGCTTTCTGTTTTAAGTAAGGTGATGGAGAGGTGCATAAATCGCGAGCTTCTGGACTACCTCGAACGTCACAGCTTGATTAGCGTCAGGCAGTATGGTTTCCGGCACCAACGATCCACAGGGGACCTCCTAGCCTACGTCACGCAATTGTGGAGTAAACTCATACAGTCTTATGGTGAGGCTCTTGTCGTTGCTCTTGACATCACGAAAGCGTTCGATCAGCTGTGGCACGCTGCCCTCTTAAGCAAACTTCCATCCTTTGGCCTTCCAGAAAAGCTTTGCAGATGGGTGACTGACTTTATCTCTGGCCGCAAGATTTCCGTCGTAATTGACGGGTTCTCCTCTTCATCCCACAACGTAAACGCGGGTGTTCCCCAGGGATCGGTCTTGGCTCGACACTGTTTCTCTTACATATTAACGACCTCCTTTTCTGCACGATCAACCCAATCCACAGCTTCGCTGATGACAGCACTCTACATGCAGGAATTCAGAGTGACAAGCCGATCTCTGCCGCTCAGCTGGAAAGAAGAAGACTGGCGACGACTTCCTCTCTGACAAGAGACCTGGAGGCTATCACTGCTTGGGGACGCAACAATCTTGTACAGTTCAATGCTTCCAAAACACAATACTGTACTTTGACGAACAAAAAGCGTCCTGGCGCTCATCCAGTTTCGATGGATGGTCGAGTTCTGCCAAAGAGCCATTCCTTTCGGCTGGTCGGAGTCCAGATCACCGAGGACCTGGTCTGGCACGAACACATCTCGTCAATAGCAGCAGCTGCTGAGAAAAAGCTAGGCTATTTGTTTAGGGCTAAGAAGTACTTTTCTCCGCATGACCTACTCACTCTATACAAGGCCCAGATAAGACCTAGCCTCGAGTATTGCTCACACGTTTGGGGTGCTACCGCCCCGACTACATTGTCCATGCTCGATGCTGTCCAGAGGAGGGCGGTCCGACTGATCGATGACCCTTCTCTAACAGACAGTTTCGGGAGCCTCTCGCACCGGCGGGCCGTCGGCGATCTAGCTCTCTACCCCTACACCAACGGGCTCTGCTCCTTAGAGCTCTCCTGCATGATGCCGCCGCACGATATGCTTGCCAGACAGACTCGAATCCCATCCTAAGTGTGTCGAACCTCGTACATCCAGAACTCTCCGTTACGACCGCTCCTTTGTCCCGAGGGTGTCGAGGTTGTGGAACAATCTACAAGAGGAGGCTTTGCCCAGTTTTACTAACCTTAGGCGGTTCAAAAATCGGATTAACAATTAATTTATTTGGGATCCTCATAGCAGCCGCACTGTCCTGGCATATAGGCTTCTTCCTGCGTGGTTGCGTCAATATAAAAAAATGCATCCGTAGTTATCGCATAACTCATTTGTTTTTCGAGATACAAACAAGTTCACACTTATGAATGGAATGGCTATTATTATTCTTAAATATGTCAGAATAGTACATTCTTGCAACTTCTATGGTTAAAACCCAAAAATGTCTATTTTCAATGATTAGACTAAAAATCATTACTTTGGAGGTTTCCAAGCATCCAAATTAAAGTTTAAAACTTCCCCTACAAGACTTTCAAGTATTTTAGGATAATTATTTTGAAGTATTTAATTGTTGACGCGTTATGCGCCAAATGCGCGTCCCTGCTGTACGAGACGCTGACTGGCATGGCCCATAGCACATTAGTAACATTAAGTTACTATACTTTAAAATAAATGTGTTCTAGGTGAAATTTTGGCACTCAATTTAGACACTTGACATCCTCAACGGTACTAGTTTTTTCAATAACGATTTTCGTTTTTCATACTTTAAATCGCATATAACTCGAAAACAGTCAGCTTTAGGGAAAAGTGACCACACATCCTTTGTGATCAGGATAATAAGAAAAAAAACGTAAAAAACTTCCGGTGCGAAAAATAATTTTATCAGAATTCCGAAGCATACAACATCTCTGTTCCAACGAAGTTTCTCATATAACGTTGCAGCAATAACGATGGTGTCAAGGCAATACCTCGTATCTCCATTTTTTGATAAATTTGAATTACCCGCTATAGACAAAGAGCTAGAGAGCATGATAGTGCTGAACAATCAAACGGTTCCTTTTTGGCTTGCATTTACCCATAATTCCCGCTCAAATTCGTGCAATACCTCGTATCTCTAAAAATATGGCGTCTTCTGTAGAGTGGTTATGTGATGTTGATGCTTTAACGCAGAAAAATAAGGTAAGAAATCGTTTTATATTTGATTTAATTGTTGTAGGTATTGGTATATATATTAAACATGTAGTTGTATGACATATTTGGCAAGAAAAGTAGCAATTAATGTTGTTTCAGCTTGTATTATGTAGTTGTGGCAGATACGTGGCATTGAAATTGACAAAATATTTCTTATTTAGAAGATACAAGCTATTGCCTAGCGATACGAGTAGTTGTTTCGTAGATACGTGCTATTGACCTGTCAAAATATGAATTTGCATGTAAGATAAGTGCTTCTCCTTGCAATTTGTTATTTTTGTTATAGATCAAAAATTGCAAGATGCGTGGCAAAAAAATATTGGAAATGTGCCAAGCTGCGTCCTTGTCAAGCACAAGTAAGTTATAATTATTTATATATTAATAACAGAATGTATACCATAGGATTAGATGAAAGTTCCCATTGATTTGATGTCTTATTTTCTTATCAGTTATGCTTTCCCTTCGTTTCTCTTACATTTTTATAATGCCAGAAAACATTGTGACGGCTAAAAATTCACCCTCCTCGCCCATCCTATTAAAGATTTAAATATAATAATTATATAAATTACTGGATACTTTTTTTAGTTGGTCATGTGTGAAATAAATGAACAACCTTTTTCCTAAATCATAGTAGTACTTGAGGAAAAATTATCTCCTATAGGTTTTTTGATTGGAAAAATATTGTTTCAGATATTTCTCCAACTCAAGAGCAGCAAACTATGGATTTTGAAAAATTAATAGACCAAGCAGAGATGGTATTCGATAATACAGACAATAATGTGGATAGCAGAGAAAATTTAGAGGAACCACGTAGTCCTAAATTCAGATTTTCTCGAACTACAGAATAGCACTATATCACACGCTTTCGAACTAGCAGTAGCCGGAAATCTGAACGATGGTTCTCCTACTACAAGTATGCCTGAAAATTGAGACACCAACCAACATAAAATAGTGCCATTTTCTGTACAGAATGTAATCCATGACATCAGCCTAGATGCTATAAATAATCACTCAGTAATAGGTTCCTCAAGTGTGTTTGCCGATCAAAATGGTGTTTTAGAAGAGACAGGGGTACAGTGGGATATCATTTCCGCTGAAGATACACCTATTCATATAAATCAAATTTCAATGTGTCATTCCAACAGAAGCTCTTCGGCAGTGGAAGACGTAGGAACAAATCCACCAATTATCATCAACAATAATTTCAGTTCACAGTCTGGGTCCAAACGTAAAAGAAATAAGGAACTTAGAATGAAGGGTATGGTTTATACAGGATTTAGGCGACCACGAAATAAAAAAGAACGTTTCAAGATATAGAAAGAGAAGAGCGGAAACAAGGCGAAAGGTGTAACTCAGAAACCTGTAAGAACAGCTCAAAAAGAAAATGTAATGAAATCAGAGAAGAAGCACGAAAAGAAATTTTTACAGCTTTTTGGAAGAACCTGAGTTGGGACCAAAGGAAGGTATATGTCTGCAACCTTGTTTCAAGACAGGAGACGTCTAGAAAAACAAAAGATGAAAATTCTCGACGTTCCTGCTCCCTATATTATAGCTTGAATGTTGGTGATAAGCTTATACCCGTCTGTAAAAAAATGTTTTTGGGAACTCTGGGGCTTGGGGAATGGAGTGTAAAGAGCTGGGTGGAGACATCGCATTACGGTAGACCTTCCAGTGGAGCAGAAACTAACAGTCGTAGATTACCCAGAAAATCCCAAAATGATTCATTTATAACAACATTTCTAGAAAAATTGCCAAAGCTTCCTAGTCACTATTGTCGCAAAGACACTACAAAGTTGTACCTTGAACATGAGTTTTCTAGTTACTCAGACTTATATAAAGCTTTCGTGAATTATTCAAAAACACAAAACACAGCACCAGCCAGTAGAAATACATTAATAAAGTGGGTACATAAAAAGAATATTGGTATATTCAAGCCTCGCAAGGATCGGTGTGATACATGTGTACAGTATGAATCTCAAAATCTAAGCCTAGAAGACTGGGAACAACATAGAACAGACAAAGAGAGAGCTCAAAAAGAAAAAAATGATGATAAAGAAAAAGCAATGCAGTCTGTCATGTTATTACAGTAGATCTGCAAGCCGTTAAAACTTGTCCTTATTTACAAGCGAGTTCGCTTTTCTTTAAAACTAAGCTTGTATGCCATAATTTTACTGTATACGATCTAGCTACAAATCAATGTACTTGCTATTGGTTCACTGAGCTGGACGCAGATCTTCAAGCGTCCACGTTTGCATCACTTCTTGTAGACTATTTAACAAAAAAGTATCTTCAAAATGCAGCCCACATAAGACCAATAATAATTTATTCTGATGGTTGCACATATCAGAATAGAAACAGTACCATGGCAAATGCTCTGCTTAGTCTATCACGCCAATATAATGTGCAAATAACTCGAAAGTTCTTGATTAAAGGTCATTCTCAAATGGAATGTGATAGTGTTCATGCTGTTATTGAAAGAAAGCTAAAAAATAAGAACATCGAAATACCAATATCGTCTTACTGGAGAAGCGCGTCAAAACCCATTTCCTTATGAAGTCGTAACTCCAGATTTTACTTTTTTCAAAAACTATAGTGCCGATTTGGTCTACTATTCAATCCGCCCTGGTAAAAAATCCAATGATCCGACAGTCACGCAGATAAGGGCACTGCAGTATGAACAAGGCTTGATAACATACAAAATTAATTTCGACCAAGAGTTTGCAGAATTACCTCATCGTCCAAGAAGGACCCCAAACGACATAAACCAATTTCTCCAATTGTTTGAGCACAAACTGCCAATTGCAAAGAAGAAATACGATCATTTACAAGAAATAAAAACCAAAATTTGTCAAAATTATTGGCCATTTTATGACAGTTTACCTTTCAAATAGGTTTTTGTTATTTTTATATTTCCTTGTTTCCTGTTCATTTTTTTACTGTAACTTGGATATAGTTTTTGTGTATCTTTTATTTTGTATTTTAATGGATTTGAGATAAAATTGTTCTAAAATCTAAATGGGTTTTCATTATAAGTACAATACCTCGTAAGTTCCAAAGTTGACGAAAAATTTTGTGCAATACTTCGTATCTCACATAATAATTACTAAATACCTATTTCTTAGAAGACAACTTAAAATAATAATTTTTTCGTTTGTTTAGAGGCCTAGAACAATGTTAAACTAAATAAAACACTTACAAGTATTAATTATTATGCAAAACATTGTCTCCTGAAATTTTGACATTTCGTAGGTACGAGGTATTGCATTGACACCATCGTATAATTCTTTGGACAGTAAATTTAAGACCATGAGTTTACCATGTTTCCGCTAAAATGTTAAGTTGACTTATTTGAACGATTAACTTTTCCCTCAATATTTCATAGACCTTTTTAGAGTAGCGTATGTGCACACAAAATATCTCATTTTCCACTTCTCAAATGGGTTATAAGTGATTTGTTATATATATTTTGCTTTTTTTTTCTGTTAGCTGTTAACAACGTAAAATTTAACTTTAGTGGTTAAGTGTTAGAGTAGCATATTGCTAAACTTCGCCACTATAGTTACACTTTATATATATATATATACACATGTATTGTATATATTATTTAATAAAGACGTTTATTGTTATTATTATTATTATTATTATTATTATTTGTCTAAACAATTGTTTAAACAAATTTGCACTGAGTCTCTTCATATACGTAGATAATTTGTAAACGGATTCTATGTACCACCACTGTGTCAGGTAAATCTATACTTGACTTGATTTTTAGTGTTTGTTAATTGTTTGAAGCTTGATGAAACAACAGTATCCGTCTAAAACACAATTAGCTATAATTTGCGATGATTAATTTGGATCATATCAGCGCAAATCAAATTATACACCAGCATTAAGGTGAACGTTCTGTGCGTTGAAATGTAAATGAATGATCAACAAAATTATATCGCCCCACAGGAAATCCAGATTTAAATGAAACGACAAAAATGTATCGGGCATCAACATGTAATTATGAAGCTGTTATGCATCAGTACTCACGCGGTAACGCAAAAAAATTTGATACTTTCATCTTTTTAAATTATTAGAATTCAATTTGTGTATATTTGGAGTTCTTTTTAGGTGGAATTGTTCGAATACAAAAGATGTAAAACGATGATAAATGCTTTGATTTAGATCAAATGGTTCTAATCTGGTTTTTGTATGTTTAGTATTTTAGAATTTTCATTCTATTACCTTTATACCTGAGTAACTACTGTAAAGCTATTTATAAAGGGGTGGTTCCTGGTTATTTGTGCTTAAAAGTACTTTACGTTTTTAATGAATAAGTAAAGATAATAATTTTGTATTTGAGCGGATGTATATGTATAATATCCCTACCCTCTTCCACATAGAAGCCTCAAAGCGTCCAGCTTGCCATGAAACGCGGCATAAAGTGTTGGAGTCATTCCTTGTTCATCTCTGGAATTGCAGTCCTTCTTTGTAGCTTCTTTTAGTACTGTTAGAGACTCATCCTTAGCTGCCCTGAAAATACCACTGTTTAGTAAATAGGACACTTCAGTTACGGATTCAAGACTTAGTTCAAAAGGTTGACGGCAAATTCGAACACGAACAGGTTTGTGATTCTTCTTTTTGGAATCTTCGTTTTGGTTTCTTATATTTCTGGAATGGGGACTTCCTGGGGAGACGGGACCTCCCAAGTTAATCCAAAATTCTTTTTTTTTATTTCCAGTAGTTAATGGGCGGATTCCTACTATTGATGATTATAATTTAAAAAATCGTACATCTACTCAATTAAGTTGTATTTAGATGCTCGAAAAATCAAAAATAAAATCTACTTTGAGCAACTTGGTATTGCGATTCTCTAAGATGCAGCTTAGAAAACCATCGGCGCACAAATATTTTCAAAATTTATAATTCTCTAGACGTTCAAAAATCCGTGTTTTGTATACAAACGACCAAATCTGCTATTGACCTCCTTTCTTGAATATTTCCCTAAATTTTTCAATGAACCAGGCAGTGAACGTAACAGCCAACTTCGAACCTCTTGATTTGATTAAAGATAGATTAGATAAATCCCTAAAAGAGCAGATTATCCATTTCGCTATTAAAAAAAAGGCAATGAAACCGACAAAATAAAAAAAGACAAACGAAACGAACAGTAAAAGAGAAAATCTCGTACTTACTTGTGAAATCTATTAGTTGTCATTTTTCATTTGTTTACCTCCCCGTAACTAAGCGAAAACCGGTGCTTCAGCGAGTGTACCTGAATGAAAGTTGCACTGATTACAGTTAGATTCGCGACACAATGACACACGAGAGAGGGAGAGCGTTATCAGCATTCGATATCTGCATGACGAATCGTTGGATTCAGAGTGTTTTCAACGCGTCTGATAAGGATTAAGCACATAGCGCAGTGTCACACTCAAGCTCGCAGACGATGTGCCATTCACCTGCTTTCATCCACCTGGCAGGTAGGTTAATTAGAACCAGCGCGATCGTGTGCACTCGAGTCGGAGGCCGATTCTACACGATCGCGGGTACTGTGGATGGTACCGGCGGTCCGCGAAAAAACAACAGTGCACATGCACAACAACTACAGTGTCTTTCAAAGCATCGCGAAGAGTCGTCTGGTAGAAGTGGCGATCGCGTGAGCGATATGATCCATTACACAAAGAATATAAAGATTTGAAGCAAAAAGAAACAAAAGATGAGACTGTCCTATTTGGGTGTTATTTTGTCAGATACCAAAAATAAGATATGGTGCCAAGAAAGTTGACTATTCTTTTCCCACGCATCGCTGTTATCAGTTCATAAAACATTATGTTTAGGACAAGTTAGTCTCAGAGATAAGTCAGACGACTACGATCAAGTCAGTCAAATAGGTCCATGCAATTTCTCCCCACATACTTGAAAGTGTTGCGATCTAGAACTGTTTCCCCTGTCCGCAAGAGGCAGCAGATTGATTGCCACAAGTTTCAAAGTTATTTTCGTTGCGCACAAAGCGGATATTGTGAATATTTCTATGACTGCAAGTTTTAAGAGCAAATATTCTGCAAAATCGGTGTGTTAAGCGTATAGATAATTCAACGTCAAATAAATGAAAACATACTTTTTTAAAAGCAAACCTTTATTTAACTGTTAATAAATCGAACTAAAAATTTATTTATTAATTATTATATTAACTAGTAATAGTAATTTTTTTATATTTTATTAATAGGACTCCATAAAACTTCTTACTTTATTTTTATCAAAAAATTTCGATATATAGAAATCATATATAATGATAAATCGATATTTTGCGGCGATCGCCATATTGGATTTAGAATGCCGTCACTTTGCTTATTATGTTGCCTTCATCAAGCCCTTTCATTTGTTACCCATAGCATACCCGTGAATATGGACATCATAAATCGCCATTTTGTGACGGACGCCATGTTAGATTTAGAATGACGTCAAGTTTCTTTTCATATTTCTCTAATCAAACCTTTCAATTTTATACCTATTTCGTAGGGATGAGGTGGCTGTGGTAATTATAAATGCCATCTTCATCACTTTGCTTATTGTGTTTCTTTCATCAAGCCCTTTCAATTAATATCGATGAAAATAATAAATCGCCATTTTGTGGCTGCCGCCATATTGTATTTAGAATGACGTCACATTTTTTATTGCATTTGATACGTATATCATAGGGGTAACTATGAAAAAGGTAAATCGCCATTTTGTGGTGGCCGCCATATTGAATGACGCCCTTTTGCTTAATTTTTTCATGAAGCGCTTTCTTTTTATACCCATTCCAAATAGGTTACTATGAAAATGATAAATCGTCATTTTGTAGCATCCGCCATATTGGATTGGCGGCAATTGATTAATTTAGTATTGCCACGCAATTCAAATTTTAAGCTCGGTTGGTTAAGGTTAACTGGTTCAAATTCAATTTCAAGATTTGTTCCACACTAACAAAAGGGTCAAGGTAAATAAATGCTTGTAAAATTGAGAAATCTTCTAAATGCATACCTACCCTCTTTTGCGTAAGTCGGGCTTCACGCATTGTGATTTCACATTATTGTTCTTGAGTTTGCGCGATAGCTCGTGAGTTGACACGACATGACAATTATTGTGTTCCTCTTTTAGAAGTTCTCTGTGTGTCGATGGTACATTTGTTTAGGAAAATAAAAATCACCAGTAATGCCTAAAGGCGAAACGCCATCCTAGCTAACGTCAATGTACATTGCTGAATGCTATAGATTACTCATTTTCGCTACCTGATCTGCCGCAAAAAACATGCGGGATAATACATCAGGTGAGCTGTTCTCGAATGTCGGGTGGTCATTGTCGCATGCGCAATATCTTAAATGTCGCATAAAACTCTTCTGCCGCAACATACATCTCTCATTAAAAAGAATTTCGCGAAGCTAAGCCACGCGACAATGAATGAGACGCGTTCGAGATTTATTCACCATTCGGCAAAAAGGCAGATAAGAAAGTAGGATTACTTACTTTTTTCTTCGTCATACAAAGAAAGGCGTAAAGAAGTAGTAATGCGGAAACCTTAGAGATTTATTTTTGTGGTTCTCGTCATCGTTTTCCACAGTGCTGTCACTTTCACAAGTTATTTTAAGACGGGCTTTGGAAAAGGTATGCAAGAACAGAGGAAAATAAAGGACAATTTATTGTGGGCATGTCCGCAATAAAGAAACAAGAGCAGAATTGGTAACCCGAACGATGTACGTTTCTGCTTACTGGCTTCATCATAGATGTCCATCGAAGACATCGAAGTGAAAACATATGCCCATCACATCTGAATACGGGTGTAACATTCTATTTCCGCCCCTGTTACTTTATTGCGGACATTCCCACGATTGTTCTCTGTTTTTCTTCATTATTGCCCACCTTTTCCAAAAAACCGTCTAAAAATAAAATAACGGGAAAGTGACAAACGATGAAAGTAATCACAAAGATTCTAGTGTCGCGTGCGAGATTCGGGAACCCCCCCCCCCTGGGTGCTGTTTTTTTAGAGAATTCCTCAGCTATTCTAATGATGGAAGAGGCAAAATGCTACCAGGCTATCTAAATGCTATACATTGAAAAGGTTTTTATCCCATAGATGGCGCTGTAGCCAAAAGTATAGCTTCTCATTCTTGAGGAGTGCTGAAAGGGAGACTTCGTTGGATCGTATCAACACTTTAATAGTTTTATCTGGCAAAAGATACAGTCCAGCTTTTGAAGAAAACGTACATCGAACGCTCCGATACTATTCACATCACTTAATTTACAGACCTCGTAAGTGCTGTGATCTTGGCTGATTACTAACTTTGCTTCAACATCAAATAATTTCAGTTCCTACTTGGAAAGGGTAGTTTGGTCAGCAGTAAAGCCAATGAAAAAGAAACAGTTTAATCTTCTTGTAAAATATACAGACATGTAAATAGTATAAAAAATTTATCCTACTTTAATATATTTGCTCTTGATTCGGCATCATTTATAAATATTTACAGAATTCTATAATATTGTAACACCGTATTATTCACATGTATTAAATCACATCATGTACTTTATTCCTCCAAAGAAAGTTAAAAGGCAGCTGCTATTGGAAACTTTGATATTGCTTGGATATAATCTATCGGTATACCAAAATATGTGTTAATAAGAAAAATCGGTGGTATTTAAAAAAATATTTAAATATTCATTGATATTCCACATTAACTGTACATTATACTTCAATGAGAGCTTGGTCAGTTTTATTTAGAATAATTTATAATAAGTGGTAAAAAAATATAATACTCGAAAATTATACATATAGTAACCCTGAACCCTATGCCTACAGGACAAAAAATATGTACAGCCTGCGAAAATCGACAGATCGTCAATTGTGGCCTAGCAAACAAGGCTAAAAATCGCTATTTAAAAGAAAGTAGTTTCATAATACTCTTCGAGGTCTTATATCTTTAATCTAAACAATTTCATCCTTGTTTTTCTGGCCAAAATTGTCTAACTTTTGGTTTTCGCAGTCCGTACATACCAATTAATATATGGACTCATATTTTTTAAATGGCCCAGAAATTCATAGATACAAATTATTAGAAGAATCTCAGTTTGCTTTGAAAATAATTCTTCTGCAGTGTTTTTGTATAGTATGCAAAAAACACTAAAGAAGGTTCAACAGTTTTTATCACAAAATCCATTTATACATACACTCAGTAGAAATGATATTTATTGGTAGAACTTTACCTTCCACAATATTAAAAAAAAATGGTGAAAATATTTTTTATCTCTGATATAATTGATAGTGTATGAATTCAATTAAGTTTGATAGAATATATAAAATTCTCTGTACTCTAAACGATTCAATATTTTAATGGATCAATATAACTCGGACCTTAAAATTTGAAATCGACGGATGAACTGTGAACTTTTTCACTCGTCCAGCAAAGATTTTTCATTCGCCGTTTCAGCATACTATTCAAGACAACCTGCAGATTCCACAGATTAGCTATGAAAAAAATTACAGCGTAGTATCATAAACAAATATCAATATAAGGTCAATAAATATATCTATTATATACAGAATAAAATGCCATTAAAATAATGCCAAAACAAAAAAAAATAAAGGAATACGATGGAGCTCTGTAACTATGGAGTATTATTTCCATCAAATCAACGGACCATATTGCATTTAAAGGATCCACTAACCACGAATTTTCCTTTATATACAGGGTGTTTCAGAATAACATGTCAATATCTCGTATACATATAGAACACAAGGTTCCTATAAAAAAATGTCTTACAAGCCTGCCATACGGAGGTGTAAGCCCTAAAGAACGCTATTGATAATCCTTTTTTTTTTTTCTCAAATAACTCTGCGAAACTAGACGATTGCTTAATAGAGAAGGCTCATCTGATGGTGCAAAATCGCGACATTTGCAAAATCTTTGTTGCAGGTTCAAGATTATACAGGGTATCCCGCAGGGCAAGAGACAACATTTTTCTGCGTGTTCCTCGGGTCAACTCGAGTCGAAAAAGTCCGCTAATGCTTCCTTATCGAGATACGATTTTTTTATTTTTAGTGGGCGAAAACCACTATATTGTTGGAAAATTGCTTTTATTTAACAAAAAATGTAATACTTTTCCTGGGCGTTGGATTGGACGAGGGGGCGTAGTTTCTTGGCCACCCCGCTCGCCCGATTTAAATCCCTTGGATTATTACTTGTGGGGATATATGAAGTCTTTAGTGTATGCAGAGAAATCGCATACCAGGGCTGAACTGCTCCGTAAAATTACTGATGTCGCTGACAACATAAGAAGTAATCGTCTTGTTATTGGAAAAGCCACCAGTCACATTATTAAACGGGCTAGACTATGTTTACAGTGTGAAGGTGGACACTTTGAACAACTATTGTGAATAGTAATTTTTATTGTACCTAGTAATTGTGTGTTAAATAAAAGTAATTTTCCAACAATACTGTGGTTTTCCCACCATTAGCACCCTAAAAATAAAAAAAATCATTATCTCGATAAGGAAACATTTGCGGACCCATGTTCATGGGACATTTTCCTCTCGAATTAACCTGAGGAACATGTAGAAAAATTTTGTCCCTTACCTCTACGACTAGAATAAAAATGACAACGGATGTAAAAATATTGTAGAGCAAGGCTGTTCAATACTACGTTTCAGGCCACATTGTGACCCTTGTACGAATTTTAAATGGCCCGCGCAAGCAAGTTATAAAGTTTCAGCCAAGTGGAAAAAGTTTTCCATGCTAAGGCAAAAGTTGTTCATTTTCAACTATGTCTAATTCACAAGCGAATTCAAGACAAAATTGAATCTATTGTCAATTAACACAGTTAAAGAAAATATTGACATTTTCCCCAAAGCATTTGGTTTAACTATGTATAGAATCTAACATTAAAAAGAAAGACAACGCTAAGAAGAGCTTCAGAAAATTTCAAACAGTATTATGAAAAAAAAATTGAAGGAACTGAGGAGATTAGAAAAAAATGAAATTAAAGCATATATGCAGCTTTCGTCCAAAACACTGAACACTCCATCCATCCAGATCCATCTGGGCGTTTGTCAGAAGAACAAAAAGTCACACTAGAACCCCGGGAGTGAAAATTGATGACACTCCTCATAATATAGTAAATGATTTTGCGTAATACTTTGCTGGTGTTTTTAAGCAGTTTTGATGTAAACAACTCTGACAGTTATCATAGATTTATCCAAATGCCATATATCTTTAATAAAAATTTCCGAAGATGACGTAATAAAAGCAACTAGAAAGATGCCTAATAAATAATATCTATAATTAATCTAGTTCCAAGCTTTATTGTTAAAACCTGGATATATGTACTAGCTAAACAACTTTCCATCATTTTCGATATGATCTTGAATACAAATACATAATCGAACGAAAGTAACGAAATTTTGGCCAATTGTTGAATCTGGCTGTTCGCTACTCTGTATATGGCTCTTAGAAGCACTATTGTAACATCAAAACATGGATTCATGACAAATTGCTTAACTAACTCGTACTTAACAAATAGAATTCAAGTTGTTGAGTATAGGGGTTATACATCGAGTCCCTATATTCCTACATCAGGTGTGCCTCAGGGATCTAATCTGTGACCGCTATGGTTCCTTATATATGCACTGAGACTCAAATTTCTCTGACGGCTTGAGCTCAATGTGTACGAGAGAAAAGTGCGTATAGACAACACGTATGTTAGAAAGAGATAGAAGCCGATTGGATAGCGAAGCTCATCACCGCGTTGCCTAGCAACGCTGACGCGGCAATCTGCCGCGTTGCCAAATATGTTACACCAGTTTCTTGAATTAAGATGCATGCTGAAAATATGCGTTAGTTTATTCTCTACGCCCAAATAATGGGCAAGGTTTCCATCTCCATGATTATAGATGAGCGATTTTTTTTTCAGTACCCATCTAACGCTCATTGGGGAGCGTCGACCTGCTTCGAAATGGTTCTCACCTGCGTACAGGCAGGCAGTGATAATTTGTATTTTAGAATTTGTTACATTTTCCGACAGTTCGCTGACCGCGAACTGTAAGAATAACTCGGGACGTGTTGATTTTATCACCATCGGTGAAAATCAAAGGTAGTTCTAAAATAAATTAAAACACTTAGTCGCATCAAAATTGAAATAAATAATTCTAATCAAAATGAAAACAATACATTAAATGAAATGTTTGTCAGACAAATTTAGTTTTCGCTGTATATATAATATTAACTAAATAAAATGCACCTATTCGTTGCACTGCAACAAGGTGTCAATAGCTTATGCAATTTGTGTGAGACCAACAAACTCGACATACATAGACCTAATACCTTAAGCTTTTCCACAAGCTCAAACTCTTACGTTTTTCTTATCATATCAATGATACTAAAATAGAAAGAGGTCAATCATATACTGTATTAAAAATTGGTCGAGCTTTACAGTCTATATATATATATATATAACTTCGAAGTTGAGTCATTTATTTTAACAGTGAGTAGACCTGATCAAAAGAAATGTTTTTTTCCTTTACCATTTTTCTGGTAAAATTAAAGTAACAAAGTTATAGCCCTTTGGAAGTTTGAGTACCGCCCTGTCTCAATGTGCTCGTGTTTGGCGACAACGGATATAATCCGCCGTATCGGTTCATCGCATCGGAAACAAAAAAGCGAAAGAATTTGGAACGAATTATTTCATTCATTTGTATACAGTCAGTGTCAGTGAATAGTTGTATCTGTTGCGTGGCTCAAACGAAATAAAAAATGGCACATGTTTATGCGGATCGGTTTCCCAATCGAGTGCAACCAACCCCTCGTGCCTTTGTTAATGTAGTACAACGGGCTCGTGAATCAGGTGACTTAAGACGATCAAATACAGGTCCGCACTGAAATACTTGTCGGGAGGATACTTTATAAAACAAGGTAAACATTTTTTTTTTAATTTTTTTTTTATTTTTACACACATATTTTGGTTTATCTTCCTTCTACAATCATTATCTGAAAATTAATGACTCAACTTCAAAGTCACCCTGTATATATATATATATATATATATATATATACATATATGTAAGTTATGATGCAGAAAACGATGCACATGGAAGAAGAAAATGCTGAGGAAAGCATCCTTACCGAGATGATAAATAGATGTTCTTGATGCTTTCCAGACCATTCATTACTCATTACTCGTTTTGTTCGCCTTATTGTACATCTATCCATTATAAAATATCAAGTATATTGTATTGTCTTGTAAAAGTAAAAATAAAGTTTTTTTTAAAAACCCGAACGGCCATCCCGGCAACATAACTTATATATATAAGTAGGAAAATAATGGGCAAAATCCGCAAAAAGGAGGAAAGTGGATTCGGGCAGAAAATAGGTTACACCCGTATCCGGATGTGTGGGCATGTGTATCTACTTTTGTAGTTTCATATGTGCATTCATTTCGGGCCTGATGATGCCAACCAGCAGAAATACGTATCGCTCGGGTTACCTATCCTATTTTCTGCTCGAATCCACTTTCCTCCTTTTTGCGGATTTTGCCCATTATTTTCCTACTTGTTGTTATATATAGTACCTTTCTCCGCATGATTATATTCTCTTTGTAGATCCTTTGGGCTTGAAGTACCACAGCAAGTGGCTATAACCGGCCGCGTGGTTGTGGTTCGACGTCTCCTTGAAAATTCGAGGTCGTATAGCCATTTTATACTACAATGTGTAGGTTGGCTCTTGTTGTGGACTTCGTGTGTCGTTTTTTCCACCTCCAACTTCGTTTCCTCAGGTAACACCCGTATCCGGATGTGTGGGCATGTGTATCTACTTTTGTAGTTTCATATGTGCATTCATTTCGGGCCTGATGAAGCCAACCAGCAGAAATACGTATCGCCCATTATTTTCCTACTTGTTATATATCTTTCTCCGCATGATCATATTCTCTCTCTCTATATATATATATAGGAAGGAAACAATATCAGAAGGTTATAGATCCCAAAACAGTCATTTTATCATGGTTCCTTAATATCTTTTAACTACATTGCATTTGTATATGATAAAGCTACTATCTAGAAGTATTTTATAGAAAAAAAAATAACCTTATTTGTACATGCAGCTAAAGACCACAGATGAAAAGGTTCGTTTTTTTGAAATTTAAGAAATATTATATTATTTAAAAAATATTTCAAAAACGGTGACACTTTTATATAGGTAAGTTTTTATTATTTGGGAGGTCAGTCCAAAGCCTACCTTCTCTTTAAATTTGTCTTGGTACTTATTGCACACCCTGTATGTGATATGTGAATGTTATTCTAGACTAATAAACGTCCAATGGACAATTTATGGTATATGGAATCCCAGCCTAATGTATCATCCTTGAATTTATCCATCCATAGTTACATCTCCCAAGGGAATACTAAACAACTCGTAAGGCGCTAATCTTGCGCGGCATATACTTAATTTGGTAAAATAGAGAGCCCTTCGGACGACGACGGCAAAACGACGGTACTGATACCGTTATCACTCTCCTCTTCGTTTCCTTGCGAGACGTCCAGGTGGTGCTGCGGCACTTGGATCTGCACCGGAATCTGGATTTGCGAATTCGGCATCTGGAATTGTAGAGAATCAGTCAAATAAGAGCTGGAATATTGCAATCTTTGCAATATTCGAATTTATATGTCAACTTATAGAACAGAGAAAGTGGCAATAATGTAAGAATTATATTGAAATAAGGTCAGAAAAAAATTAAATCCCAAAGTACTTATTCTCTCTCTGAAAATACTGCGTTTTCTTATGGAATGAAACAAGCCAAATCACTTAAATTGGGCCGATCTATAACCGATAACCTGCTTTGAAAAGGCGCCTTCATTTTAGACCAAGACAAAAATTGAAACTGATTAACAAAAAATGTAATAACCTCTTGTACAACAGAATTGTATTCTTAAGGATATATGAAAAGACCCCTAGTCACGAGATCCAAAAATTTTGCTGGGTAAATGAAAATACTATCACAGTTAGGAGAAATGGTGAAATAATTGAAAATGTTGAATTAATTAAATATTTAGGTACATGCAGGGTGTAAACGTTATGGTAGTCATTATTGAAATGTATAATAGGAGGGTCAAAACACGTCAAAAAGTTCATATGACCCATGGTCCAAAAGTCAATAGATTTTTTTCTAAATGGGTAATTAACAAATAAATGGCATTAAGTTTTTCTACGTTAAGCCAAAATTTGTAGTCAGTAAGTAAGTTTCATTAAATTAAATATTCAAAACATAGATAAATTACTTTATCGTTTTGTCGAGAGCATCGGGCGTGTTGTTTTGTTTTTGTTCGTGTACGTCGTCGTGTTTATTTACAATGTTCTCGAATCAAGAGTTCGCCGACATGTTGTTAGTTTACGGTGAAGCTCGTCAGAATTCAAATCTTGCAGCTCAAATTTAGAACAATAGAGATGCAAATTTTCTTTTTCAGGATATCTATATGTTATGTAACTTTTGTAGTTTTTTAAAAGAATGTAATTGTAGCAGTCATGCTAAATAAATCTTGAACAAACAAACAAAACTTTTTTAAGCGTCAATTTGGAAAAAACACGTATATTCAAATAGTTGTGCAATGTTGGTGTAAGTGGTCCGACAGTGTAGGGTACGACAATACCTTCAAAATGAGACTACACGGCCATTTTATCATAATAATTAAAAATCGTCGGTTTCTACATTTATTTTTACCGGAAAATGCATAACAGTAAATATCTAATAACAGTCAAAAGTATTCAAAAAGTTCATTTTCTTAGTGTTCTTTGGGCCCCGTAAGATGTAGAAAGATCCTTCTTTTGTCAAACTGTTTATTTTTCATCAGGTTTTCAGTGGTGAGCATCCTAATTACGACTGTCAAAAAACATGCGAATTTATCCCAATTATGAATAAGGCAAAAATAGTTGTATCGTTGGCGACGCTTTTTCACAAGGTTAGTAGTATCAGAAAATCAATATGATGATAATCTAAGTCCTTAACAGGCCATCTGATTGAGCCAAAGTGCATTTCGTCAAAAAGGTACATTTTTCTCGAAAATATTAGTAACAATAATTGGAAATTTGCAGAAACCGTTGAGCACTTTTGAATGGTTTTATTTATGTTAAGTGCCACAATGACTTTACCTTTTGCCTATTATTTCCGATTTATCGTTATGCATTTTCCCGTAAAAATAAATGTAGGAATCTACAGCTTTTGTTGTAATAATGAATCAAGTAAGGTCTCATTTTGAAGGTACTGTCATAACCTGATGCTTTCTTTTTTGGACCATTCCTTCTAATAATTCACAACTATTCGAATAATTTGAGCTTTAAAGGAAACGTTACCCAGCATTTTTTTTTGTATCTCCCGATAAGCGGCCTTTTTCAGGTACCACCAAAATATAATTTCGCTGTAAAACAACTTTTTACAATTTTTCTCTCAAACTCAATTATCGGTTTGAATCGATGCGCTTCAAGTCGCCACTGTTCAGGGTCCGAAGTGATCAAGTAAAGACTGTATGGTACTCACCCCTCCCACGCTAATGGTCACTGTCCCGGTACTAGTGGTAATTGCGGCAGGAACTCCACCTATCGTTCCCTCCTTACTTCCCCCGTTACCGTTGTTCTGCCCGTTAGCAGTACCATTAGCTTGCCCCTCCATTTCACCTCCTTCACCCATGACGATACCCAGCATCCTGTCACTTGCCTGTCAAAGTACAAACGATAACGATGTGGTTAGATTCAATTTGTTTACAAGGTTCTGTTGAACTGCATCTGATAGCTTTTGTTTTGATGAAACTAGTGTTGCACTGGTGCATTTTTCAACTGGTTTTGCACTCAGTTGTCAACTGTCAAAAGTACCACATTTTACAAATTTTACCTGTAGCTTTCATGGCCAGGTCTCTGATTGATGTCTTTTTGCTTCTTTGAAAATTGACCATAACAGTTGAGGAAGGGATAATAAAAGAACATTTTCAATGACTGATAACACGAGGCATGCAATGACATATTTAATGTTTTTTTAAAGTAAATTTAGCGTGAGCCAGGGCAGAGTTATTCAAACACGTAAACTATAGCATTAGTTTTATCAATCTATGTACAGTAATGGTTAGAAGTATATAGACAAATATGAATATTTACCTAAAAACCTTTAGAAAACGAATTCATACTTCATTGCTCCATAAACAAATGCGTTATTAGTAGAAAAACTAAATTCCTTATTATCTGCAATGAACACAAGTCTGAATATAAGCACTTTTGTATGAGGGACAAAAATATGAAGACAAATTCTTTTCAACATTAGTTTAGTTTAGTCGTGTCAGAAGAGGATTAGTTTGGGTTCATCAAGTATTGTGGAATAAGTTGAGTAATTTTAAGACCATGTCGCGTGGTCCAGAAATTTCTTTCGATGTGAAAACTAAGATCATTGAGTTATACAAAGATGGTCAACGTCAAGTCGACATTGTCAAAAATTTGAAGCTGAGGCGTAAAGCAGTTTGGGCAATATTGAACAAATATAAACAAAAAGGTAACAAAAGGAAGCCTCTAAGAGAAGTGGTCGGCCTAGAAAACTAAATGCTAGATCAGTTAGATTAATAAAAGTAATTTCGTCCAAAGATCCGTTTAAAACCCCAAGACAAAAGCCGAAATCGAGACAGCCGCTAATCTCGAGGAAAAACCGTAAGGGCCGATTACAATTTGCACGGTTGCATCTTGATTGGAGCATCTGTGACTGGAAGAGGGTATGTTTCAGTGACGAATCCAAGTTCGATATGTTTGGATCAGATGGTGTTCATTACGTTAGACGTCCTAGTGGACAAAGATTGAACCCCAAGTACACTTTGCCCACTGTCAAACATGGAGGAGGGTCTGTTATGGTTTGGGGGTACTTTTCAGGGTTTGAGATGGGAGCTTTACATAGAATAGATGGCATTATGGATAAGTTTGTATACACAGACATACTAAAGCATGTCATGTTACTCTATAAGACAATATGCCCTTAAGATCAATCTTCCAGCAAGATAATGACCCGAAGCACACTTCAAATCTCGCAAAGAAATTCTTTCTGGATGAAAAAATACCAGTTCTCAAATGGCTTTCACAGTCTCCCGATATAAACCCCATTGAAAATCTATGGGAATACTTAGATAAGCAAATACAAGATAAAAATTATTCAAACAAGGATGAACTTTTTGCCGCTTTAGAGCAAAAGTGGAGACAGATTGATGAATCTTATATCAAGAAACTTCTACAATCTATCCCGAGACGATGCCAGGCGGTGATTGATAATAATGGTTATGCTACAAAATATTAACACAAACATGGTTGGTTTTCTACAATTCAATGCTTTGCAATGCATTGCAACTTTGCTTCTTTTTTCTATAATTGTTTTGCTTTGTCTATATATTTGTGTCCTTCATAGTACCAGTTTTTTTTCAATTAATTTTTTATTGAAGGGAGTCTAATGAATTTATTTATGTATAAGTGAGTATTATGCTATAACGAATTATGTATACAGGTTGGTGTATTAATAAAACAATTTAAAAAAGAAATACAGCAAAATATTAATTTGTCTATATACCTTTGTCCATTACTGTATGTGTACTTCGTAATATTTTATTGTTAAAATTCCCAGTCACTAAAAGTACCTAGATATATCAACAGCTCTGACTACGATCTTTACTTTTACCAGATTTTACACCCGATTCATTAGTGCCAGCGTTACAGACTAATACAAAGATGTCACCTCAGTAGACCTCAAAACCTAATAGAAACTCGTGAAATAGGCAGTAATAAAGAATTTCACTTCCTGTAGCTATGTTTGACAAATACTTATCTTTGGATGGTTGATTAAAATGTAACACTCATTAAAAATTGTCATTTTCATTCATTACCTGCTCTGCCAGCTCCTTGGCCCGCCGCGTCACATGAGACCTGGCATGTTTGCGCAAGTGGTCCTTACGGTAGAAGCCTTTACCACATTCCCCACAAATCTCAGTTTTCTCTCCGCTGTGGATGACGTAGTGAAGGTTCAGATGCTCTTTCCGTTTAAAGCCTATCAGATAAGAAATTCGAATCAGAACTACATTTAAAAACTGTCAAAAAAGATCGTGTAGTTTTGAAAGTTGTAGATTTAGTTATTAGGTCAATTAGAAAATTTTTCGTTTTAAAAAATTGTACATGAAAATAAAGAAATGACAATAATTGATTTCACAATGTTACGAGAAATACTTTTACAAAACATAGTACCTGAAATTATCAATAATGCCGACAACTACTTCGAAATTATGGATAATATGGATAAATACATGAGAGAAGCTATCGTCAAAAAGTGGGGAGAGGTCTTGATCGACGCGTTAGAGGTGGGTTAAATAGTCACAATGGAACGTTGGACCGGAGCGCAACGTGCTTTTGCTATCGAGGCTTACTTTAAGAGTGGTGATTCATACGGTGAAAGCACTTTTTCCTCAAAAAGTTATATCGAAGTTCGGAGACATTCACTGGCCTCCTAGGTCACCCGACCTCACACCATGCGATTATTTTTTGTGGGGTTATCTAAAGTCAAAAGTGTATTCCAATAATCCATGAACAATGGACGAGCCTAAAGACAACTTTCGACGAGAGATGAACATCACTCCGGAACTCTGCAAGAGAGTGTTTCAGAATTTGCGCGCGCGATTAGAAGAGTGTATCCGAAGGGATGGCAAACATTTGGACGGAATGATATTTAAGAAATAAAACCTGCTGAATTTACGAATATGTTGATAGTAATAAATATTTTTTTTCATTAAGTTTTTTTTTTCTTAAATCAAAAAGTGAACTTTCCCACTGGACGTAGAACATGAAAGAGTGAACCCAACACAATACAATGTTTTCACAGATATTCACAGAGTCTAAATTAAAACGCGATGAACGACAACAGAAAATTTTTAATAAACCAAAGTGAAAATATTTGGAAACAATATACAAAACCAAGAAATGAGCGTGTAGCAGTTCTCAGGAGAGAAACAAAAAAAAACACTATGATAACAATATCGATAGCAAATAGACTGAATTATCCTAAAATACGTTTCGAATATGAGGTAGTGACAGAAAAAATAATTATAGCAAAAAGAATGAACGCTAATTTTATAGATAGTATAAATCAAATAGTGAAGACGATTGTTGACGGTTATCTCAAATTATATCATAATTCATCAATGAATCAATTTAGGGAAACAAATATCAACAATTTAAGAAAAGCTATCTCAGAATTGAAATAATGGGTGATCTTTTTGGCAACACTGTTTTTGACAGATGACGCGTGAATCGTGTCTTGTGTCATTGTCAAACTTGTTCAGTTTGGTCTATAATTTAACCATGAATCGACTTACGAACGAACAACGCTTGCAAATTATTGAATTTTACTATCAAAATTCATGCTCGGTTAAGAGAGTGCATCGGGCACTGCTTCCAATTTATGGGCAATTTGGTCGGCCTACTGAGGGAGCTATTTGGAAGCTTGTGACTAAATTTCGAACCCAGTTTACATTATTGGACATTAAACCACCAACACGCAGACGTAGAGTGAGGATTGAAGAAAATATTGCGGCTGTATCCGCCAGTGTTAGTGATGACTGTGAAATGTCGATTCGCCGCCGTTCGCAGGAATTGGGCCTCTGTTACTCCACTACGTGGACAATTTTGAGACAGGATTTGTGTGTAAAACCTTATAAGATACAGCTGGTGCAAGAATTGAAGCCACACGACTTCCCACAACGTTTCCAATTTGGTGAATGGGCGCTGACAAAGTTGGAGGAAGATCCACATTTTTATCGAAAAATTGTTTCAGCGACGAAGCTCATTTCTGGTTGAATGGGTACGTTAACAAGCAAAATTGCCGCATCTGGAGTGAAGACCAGCCAGAAGCATTGCAAGAGCTACCAATGCATCCCGAAAAAATCACTGTTTGGTGTGGATTATGGGCCGGTGGCATCATCGGGCCGTACTTCTTCAAAGACGACAATGGCCGGAACGTAACTGTGAATGGCGAGCGCTACCGTGCGATGATAACAAACTTTTTTTGCCCAAAATGGAAGAGCTGGACTTGGCTGACATGTGGTTTTAACAAGACGGTGCCACATGCCACACCGCACACGAAACAATGGCCCTATTGAGAGGCGAGTTCGGTGAACAGTTTATATCACGTTTGGGGCCCGTCAATTGGCCGCCTAGATCGTGTGATTTAACGCCGTTGGACTATTTCTTGTGGGGCCATGTTAAGGCTAATGTCTACAGGGATAAACCAGCAACGATTGACGCACTGGAAACCAATATTGAAGCATTTATTCGTGAGATACCGGCCGATATGTTGGAGAGAGTGTGCCAAAATTGGACCTTGCGCATGGGCCATCTAAAGCGGAGCCGCGGCCAACATTTACATGAAATAATCTTTAAACATTAAATTATATCGACCGTTCTATCAACTCAAGTAAAGATTTAATCGTTTTTTCAATTTTTTGTTTTTTTTGAAAATCAAATCCTATACCTTTTAAAAAATCACCCGTTATAATAAAAATCCTAGTGAGAATATCTCAAAAAAGATATTAAATGATTGTTTCAATATAATTGGAGATAAATTATTATTATTGGTAATAAATAAATAAATAGCGTTTATTGCCCAACAGTTAAGGAAACCATTTACAGGACAATCCTAAGATAAATCAAAATAACAGGAACAGAAAACATCTAAAGAAAAAAACAAACACGAAAAAGAAGCAAAAAAAACATATTTCACTCAGGTGAGTAGCATATGATAAATTATCCAAGCAATTTCTAGCTACTCCCAGAATGCTGTTCAAACTGTCAGCATGTAAATATATCACAATAATTTGGTATTGGATTGAAAGTTTCACAAATCACATATATGGGTGCCTTCAAAAACAAATTTGTGCGAGCCCTGTCGCAATAAAATGTTTTAGCTGTACGAGTTTGAATAGATGGAACATTAAGGTTTATTTGAGCCACAATCTCATTAGCATCAATTTGATTGTGCAGTAGTTTATGCAAGAATGTATGATTCACACTTCCTTCTCAGTTCTAAAGACTGCACTTGAAACCTAGACAATAACAAACTTTCAGATATATATCGTCAACCTTAAAAGATAAAAAATTTAGAAACTTTCTCTGAACATGCTCAAGAGAATCAATGTAATAATAATAATAATAATAAATGTCTTTATTAATCAGCATACATCAGTGAGGCGAAGTTTAGCCAAATGGCTACTCTTACACTTAACCTCACTGTGTACGAAAGAGTAACACAGTTAAACTCGTTACACAAACAAACAATAGTAGTAATAAGGAAAAGAAACAAATGCACACTTGAACTATTAATATAATAATAATAATAATAATAAAGTGTCATAAAAATAAAACAAACCAACAACTCAAACACTGAGAGACGATTGCATCTCCAATAGCTGTTTTCCAACTGATTTCTTAAAAGAGAGTAAACTTTCTTGTTTGTTAGCCGCACTGACTGAATTGTAAAGCTCAACAGCATTATACGTGAAAGATCTCTGATATAATGAGGTGTAGTGAAGAGGAATATTGAACTGTTCATCATGACGTAACCTTCTTGAAATTAAATTCCTACGCGGAACTAACTTATTTGTAAGGTAAATAGGTCTCTTGGTAACGACTGTTTTATGTACAAAAACCAACATATGAAACTTGAAAAGATTATTGAGCTTCAGCCACCCCAGCTCACAGATCTTGGATGTAACATGGCTATACCTACGAAGGCCGAAAACAAAACGACAACAACAATTTTGAATTTTCTGCAATCTGGTTTTTGTTATGGAGTCAAGACAAGGATAAAACAGTATAAAACAGTAAAGCAGCTTAGACATAACTAAACTTTCCACCAATTTCTTTCTAGTCTTGAAATTGAGAATAGAACGATTGGAGTATAGGAGTCTTAGGCTTGCATATGTAGCTTTAGATATATTACTGACGTGGTGATGAAATCTAAGATTTACGTCTAAAGTAACACCTAGACTTTTTGCATGCGTGACGAGTGGAATATGGTCATTATTTACCCTCAAATCAATCATCCTTTCAAAATGCTCATAGCTGGTTTTGGGACAGAACAACACCGCAAAACTCTTGGTAGGATTGAGCTTCAAACAGTTAGCCTTGCAATAGTCAGTTATATTTACCAGATCTAAATTTATTTTATACGAAGCTTGATCCACATTAGTAGAGTCAAAAGTGAAGGTCAATTGTGTATCGTCTGCGTAAGTATGAATACTACAAAACTGTAATACAGTATGCAAGTCAAAAGTCTAAACTAAATATAGTAAAGGACCAAGCACGGAACCCTGAGGAACACCAGAAGCAACATCGGCACTAAGAGAAACTCCTTGGCTTGTTCTTATTCGTTGCTTGCGATTATTTAAGTATGATTTAAAAAGCAAAGAGGAACGTCAGATAGTCCGTAGTATTTTAATTTGGATAGAAGCATTTCGTGGTTAACCGTATCAAATGCCTTTGAGAAATCTAACAACACCAGCACAGTGTAAATATGATTGTCTAAGTTAGAGATAATCTCATCAGTTACGTGTAATAATGCAGATGTTGTGCTGTGACCACTACGGAAACCAGACTGACAATTTGGAAATATGTTGTACTCTTCAAAATATTTTACCAATTGCATATAAACAATTTTTTCCAATATCTTTGACAAGGCACACAATATACTAATGGGTCTCAAATCCGAATATTCTGTAGGATTATTATTCTTAGCCAGAGGAGTTATAACAGCCTCTTTCCACAAACTTGGAAATACTCCTTTTTCTAAACAAAAATTGACGATATGTGTTAGATGAGGTAACACTTCAGGAATACACAAATTGATCATTCCTATGTTAATTCCATCACAACCAGTTGCTTGAGATTTGATGGAAATTATAATATCTAAAACATCTTCTGGGGTAACTAAATGAAAGTGAAAGAGCGGAATGTCTGAATTAAAAGAACTTGAAATATATTCATCTACCGTACGATTTATAAGACGGGAATTAACATTATGGGATATAAAATTTGATAAAAAATAATTGTTAACTTCGTCAGGATTGAGCAAGTGTAGGGGAATTTCTGCCTTATTTTTTTGGTAAGCTCCAAAATTTCTTAAGTGGTTCCAAAATTTTTTAGGGTTTGACTTTTCGAAATGAGCTAAATATGCTTTTTTCTCTCTTTTAAGTGCAGCAAGTGCGTGATTACGCAAAATTCTGTAGTTGATCCAATTTTCTTCTGTTGAATCATGTCGAAATTTGAGTAAAGCTTCATCTCTTTCCTTGAAAATACGTTTCAAGGTTGGGGTTAACCAAGGCGATGCATTTTTCGTTATACGCGCTTTACGAATAGGTGCATGTGTATCGAAAAGAGCAATTAAACTTTCAGTGAAAAATAAAACCTTTTGATCGATATCATTAATATAAAAAATTTCATCCAATACATTAAGTCTTAAGTGTGCTTTGAACAAGACCATATCAATATTTTTCAGGTCCCTATATTCAATAAATTTTGGTGCATTTCTAGGAGCAGGCATTGCTAAACTAAAACTAATCTGTGATCAGATATTTGATCTGCTGCTAATGTCCCAGAGTTTAAAATAATATTTACATCATTCACAAAAATGGGATCTATCAATGTGGAACTGAACTGCGTAATTCTAGTGGGCTCGGTAATAATCTGAGCATAATTATATGAGTCAAAACATCTATTTAGAAGGTTCTCATGATTGAACAGATCAATATTTACATCACCCAAGAAAATAATATTGTCATACAACGGAGTAAAAAAAGATAACAAATTGTCAAAATTATGTATGGCATCATTTAAATTCAAGTGAGGAGGGCGATAGGCAACCACGACCAAAAATGCAATGTTGTGAAGTTTGAACTTGCAGCATAAAATTTCCACAGAGCTATTAATAGCAACATCAATCTCTACTATTGAACAATTTAGGTTAGGTATACCGTCGTTTAGCCATGTTTCAGTCACTGCAGCGACATCAAAGTGGTCTTTAATCATGTGTGTAAAATCATGGAAACCAGCTACTAGAGATCGTACATTTAAATGACAAATTTTCAATGAAATCGAATTAGCCATAGTTCACTTTTTGTCTGAGGTTGTCCATATAGTAAATTGGGTTCCAAATTAACGATGCATATTCCAATGAACAAAACCAACAGTGACTCTGGGGGGCTAAAGCTTCTACAGTTTCTCACAATAAAACCGTACGCCCGCGAAGCTTCTCTCACCTTTTGAGCTATGTGGAGTGAAAAATTAAGATTAATGTCAAAAACTACACCCAAATCCTTAATTGAGTTATAACGATTTATGTAATCATCCCCAATTTTATAATTAAATTTACAAGCAGAAGTTTTCCTGGAAAAGCTGACTACACTACACTTAGACGCATTAAGAAATAAATTATTCTCGACACACCAAGCCACTAGAGAATCAATATCACGCTGCAATACAATCAGTCTCAGACTCAATAATCCTGAATACTTTTAAATAATCCGCAAAGAGCAGCTTTTTACAACTTAAATAATGCACAACATCGTCAATAAATAAGGTAAACAATAAAGAACCAAGATTTGAACCCTGAGGCACTCCCGATTTAGTTATCTACTGGTACGACTTGAATCCATTAAGAAGATAACTTTGAATGAGTGTTAAAGCTGATGAATGGAATCCATAATAAAAAAGTTTATTCAAAAGTATGCCATGGTCCACCACATCGAACCTTGCCGATCGACACATTCAATAGCGAACTGAGTGAAGATTGTTGAATTAGTTACTGTGGATCTATTAGTAAGAAAACCGTGCTGAAAAGGGGACAGAGATCTATGAACTGCGGAGTAAATTCTATTATGCAATATTATCTCCAGCAATTTGGAGAAATTCGACAATATTGCCACCGCTCTATAGTTTTTAATATCAGTATTATCTCCTGATTTGAAAATAGGGGTCGCTCTATGAAGTTTCCAAATATCGAGGAATGTGTTGGTTTCTATAGTCATTGTACATGGTGAATTCCCATCAAAATTAAAATGTTCTACCATTGCTCCGGTGCCAAAAGTTCAACATTCGGAGCTATATACAAATATTCGGACGATTAATGTCTTGCCAGATGTCGAGAAGCTGTTCGAAGGGATAATATATGAACAAACGACAAATCATTGAATTCATTGAAGGAAACAAAATTTTGATAAAAAACCAAGCTGGATTGAGAAGACCCGCGCAACTGATTAAACCGGATGCTCAGTAAAATGGATCGGGTACAATTTACAAACCCAATACTCAGTGCATCCCTAGTACAGAATATTACCTTTCATGCAGACAGAACACACGAAAGGTCTCTCAGGATTGTGCCCCAACTTGTGCCTCTCCAGATGTTCTTTCCTTTTCAGCCCCGCTCCGCAAATGTCACATATGAAACGTCTTTCGATTTTGTGCCCGATCAAATGTTGTTCCAGCAGCTCCTTCTCTGGATACGCCATATGGCACTCGGGACAACAGAATAACGTCGTACCATCAAGCGCTGTCGCTATGTGAACCTGACCTGCAAAGTAAGAAAAATTGAATTAGTAGATATAATTTATTTAAAAGAATTTGTTTCGTGAAATAAATACATCAGCATAGTATCAGTAGGTTGACTTTCATGCAACACTGTCATCAGTTCATAAAGGATTATGTTCGACACAAGTTAGTCCCTCTGAGCAAACAGCATAACAAAAAAATTAAATGGATCAAGTCAGCCAAACAGGCCCATACAAGTATAGCGCCAGCTATGACAATATAACCCGAGATCGAGAAGGCCGGCGATGTAATCAGACTCAGACAGTGTCTGGCACGTAAATATTTCTTTGTTCCAAAGGAAATCGGGGAAAATACAGGGTGTAATTTAATTGATGGCTAAAAATACAGGACTTGATTCCTTAGCTCATTTTAGGAAGAAAAGTTTATATGAACATATGTCCTAAACCTGAACTTTTGACCTACAGGGCCTTAACATTTCAAGAAAAAACATCCTTTTTGTATCATAACTTTAATGCGCCAATAGGCATTTTTTGATGTAGAATGTTTTTTAATATTTCCACCAGTGGCATTAGTAGGGGATGTACATTGGAGATTAAAAAAAATGATACGCCATTGCTTTTTCCGAAAATATAAATCATTTTTGAAATCCTCATTTGTTTTGCAACAGATTTGACCTCTTGACTTTTTTCCGTCCGATGCACCGTTTTCGCGTATTATGAATACATTATTTCAAAAATATCGAAAAAGATAAATTACTTCTATAGAGTTTCCCATATTCTTAGTATGTATTCCAAAACAATTGTGTTTAACCATCTTGATTACAGCAAATGAAAACATATTCTCAAAATTACAAATTATACAAAATAAAGCTATGAGAATCATTTTAAATAAAAACAAATATGTTAGGATTAAGTCTATGTTAGAAGAACTGCAGTTTTTGGATGTGAAAAATTTCACGTATTATTTAGTTCTCGTTTTCATATTCAAATTAAAAAATCATTTATTACCACCACGTTTAGAGAACTTCACAAAATTAAATATTCACTATCATAACTACGAAACTAGAGGCGGTATACATTTTCATCTGCAAAATTGTAATAGTAGCATAACTAGTAAATCTATATTTCAAAAGGGAGTATTTGAATTTAAAAATCACTTTATGAATAATCAAAATACGTAGTGACGTAATTTTAATTTTAATAGACAATAATATAAAATTACAGAAAATGGATAGAAGAAAAATATGTAACCGAATCATTATACAAAATTGAAATTGTAGCATGAATGCTAAATAAATCTTCAACAACAACAACATTCACGAAAAACTGATCCTGGATGGGTTTTCTTTGACCCATACATGATTATTATGCCTTAGATCCTATATGGTTTCAATGAGCTGAGAAATGATATCCTGTATTTTTAGCCATCAATTAAATTACACCCTGTATATGATGTCTGCAATATGTAAAATTACCGGTGTAATACAGGGAAAACTAAATTTGTCTGATCGTTTGAGTTCAATGAGTACGAGAGAGAAGCGAGAGAAGTGTGTATCAACATATGTTAGGAAGAGATAGAAGCCGGCTGTAGAACGAGGTCCTCACCACATTGCCTAGCAACGGTGACGCAGAAGGTCGTGCAATCTACCGCGTTGCCAATATGTTACACCAGAAAACGGAGCGCCGTTATGACAGATCCGGAATCGATCATTTCATAATTAAAAAATATGTACGTTCACAATAAAACCAGTATTTGGGCTTATAACATCGTATATTTTCAACATGCATGTCAATTCAACGAATTGATTAACATATCATTCATCCGGCTTCTATCTTTTTCTAACATATGTGTCTATACACACTTCTCTCTCGTACCCATTGAACTCAAGCCGTCAGATAAATTTGGTTTTCCTTGTATACGTAGGAAGTAAGATCTTACCAATAAGAGAGTAAATAATCAATGTGATTTACGATTCAGTTCAATTGTCGAGCTTATGAATCATCACAAATCTTCAACAATTACCTGGCTTAGGCTTCTTCGGCTTGGGCGGTTTCTTCTTGTACCTCTTCTTCTTCTTGGTTTTATCGGTGCCATCTTCAACCTGCTCCTCCTGTTCTTGCGTTTGACTGACATCGTGCACTATGAGTTGTCCATCAGGCGTTGTGATGCTGACAGTTTCGATCATGCCTTCCTCCGTGATATGCTCACGCTTTATGTCCGTCGTGTTGAATTTGAGGAATTGTTGCAGGCTTAGCGGGAGGGCGGTGTTCTGCTGCATCTTTTGCAGGTAATCCTACGAAAAAATATAGTGACTAAGTCGTATTCAGGTATTAGATAGCATTTATGCTAAGTTAAAATAAACACAGGGGTTTCAATCAAGAAATTCTTGCCAGTATGCAAGATAACCCAGCATCGTAAGAATTGTGCGATCGAGCTGCCGTGTTTGTTTTTACGGGTCATGAATGCCACTTGAATAAGATACAGAGTCCGTCAGGAAGAACGCATGTTTTTCGAATGGGTACTACATCGAGTGGGCTGGTCCCGTGACGGTGAGGAAGGGCGTGTTGGATAGTGAAAGTGACGTTTCAGTTCGCATGATGGTTTTGAACGTTGAGCATCGTGTGTTCACTGTACGTCGGTACTCTCAAAATGGCGAGTCTGTCGTTCGAACGCAAAGTGAGTTTCGCGTTCACTTTCGTGGGACAGTACCAGACCGTAACACCATTTTGAGATGGGTGGAAGCATTCAACACAACAGGTATTGTGATGCAGAAAAAACCGCCAGGGCGAACCACCGAAAACGTAGACAGAGTGAGAGTTGACACACACTGCAAAGCCCGAATCGTTCCGTCCGTTTGCGTGCCAGTTCCCTAGGGATCCACGCGTCCTATGCACGTCGCATCTTGAAGAAGGATTTTAGTGTTCCATCCTTACAAAATCCAAGTTTGTCAACAACTGTTGCCAGGGGATTATGCACAACGTGTCAATTTTGCACAGCTCATGATTGAACAGTTGGATAACAATTACATGACGTTGTTTATGAGTGATGAAGCACATTTTCATTTACATGGATACGTCAATAAACAAAATTGTCGATATTGGTCTCCAGTAAATCCCCAACAGTTGCATGAGCACTCCCTGCATGCCCCGAAAGTTACAGTTTTGTGTGCAGAAGGCCCAACGATGATTATTGGGCCTTATTTTTTTGAGGATGATGGAGAAACAACTACTGAGAAATCAGAGCGTTACATCCACATGCTGAACAACTTTTTCTCGGGAACTTCGACGTCGACGTGTCCGTCTCAGAACAGTGTGGTTCCAACAAGACGGGGCAACATCTCACGTCTCATTTCACGTCATGGGATATTCCATGTCCCTCTCGCTCCCCGGACCTGTCAACGTGTGATTTTTTTATGGGGCTACCTGAAATCAAAAGTTTACCAAAGCAAGCCTCGGACCCTCGTCGATTTGAAGGAGGAAATAAGAAAAGTAACCCAAATTCCTGAACGGATGCTGGCCTACGCAATGGGCTCATTTCGGGAGAGGCTTGATTCCTGCATTTCGGCTCAAGGGCGCCATATGGCCGACATAGTTTTTAGAACGTAAATATTTGTTTTACTCAAAAAAATGGCATGTATTTCTGAGTATTTTGATATAAAAAAATATTTTACCCGTACTTATTTTGACTGTACTACTCATTTAAAAAACATGCATTCTTTCTGACGGTCCCAGTATAATATGAATCCATGAAAAAGAAATATAGAGGGGAGGTTGATATATATCCATATACAAGGGTGTCCCAGAAGTCGACGTCAAGCCGAAACCGGGTGATAGGCAAAGTCATAACAGCTATCAGAAAAATATTTAAAAAAATATAGAAATTTCACACCCTACGGCAGTATGTTAACTCCTGTTACTACAAATATTAACTTTTTTTGGATTTTATTTTTACAATGTAATGATGAATAATGTATCTTCAAACTGGTGTCTCAACCTTACTGCCAACTTTTCTCGTTCAGGAAAAATTGCCACTTATTTCCCAACCAAGTATTCCAAAGTAAAACTTTGCTCAACTTTAACTGGCTGTACTGGAAAAAAATGTACTACGAGAGTTTGGCAAGAAACCTTAAAAGTTGGCGCATTTAATAAGGATTCCAAAATGGTATAACACTTAGAAGATTACTCGTTAACTTATGCACAATTTTTATTTGAAGAAAAACTGATGAAAATTTACCACATACAGCGTGTTCAACCTCTCCTGCCCCGGGATTATGAGCCCCGAGTTGCTTTTTGTCGCACAATGTTAGAAAGACACAGGAAAGATCCACAGTTCTTTGAAAAAATTTTATGGTCGGATGAGACCACATTTAAGAAAGATGGGTACATCAACCTGCATAACTTACACGAGTGGCACGTAGCAAACCCACATTTGATGAGAGAAGATAAATCTTAATATCGCTTCAAGATAAACCATTGGACAGGAATTTTAAATGGTAAAATAATCGGTCCGTTTGAGTTCCCAGAGACTTTGACTGCTGAAGTTTATTTGGAATATTTTGAAAAATCATGTACAAAATTTATTGGTGGACGTGCCACTGAGTATTTACAGGGACATGTTGTTTCAGCATGATGGCTGCCCAGCGCACTTTGCACTCTCAGTGAGAGAGTATCTCGATCAAAACTTTTCAGGCAGATGGATAAGGCGGTCTGGTACAATACCGTGGCCAGCTCGATCACCTGATTTGAGTCCTTTAGATTTTTTTACTGGGGAACTGTAAAAGAAAAAGAGTATTTCAAGCCGATTCAAAATGTAGCTGAGCTACGGCAAAGACTATTGGAAGCAGCTGAGTTTGTTAATAACCGTGGATTCGCTCGTTTAATAACCCGATCCTTGTTAAGAAGATGTCGAGCGTGTGCGCCTGAAGGAAAACAGTTTGAGCATATGCTGTAAAGGTAAATCATCATCAGCAGCATTTTGACGCATACTGTTGGGCAAACAGTTATCCTAAAGGGTCCTTGTGCGTTTTCATAATCTCTGTTTAATTAGGAAATTTTGAAAAATTTTCATCAGTTTTTTTTTCACATAAAAATTGTGCATAAGTTAAGGAGTAATCTTCTAAGTGTTATACCATTTTGGAATCGTTATTAAATGCGCCAACTTTTAAGGTTACTTGCCAAACTCTCGTAGTACATTTTTTTCCAGTACAGCCAGTTAAAGTTGAGCAAAGTTTTACTTTGGAATACTTGGTTGGGAAATAAGTGGCAATTTTTCCTGAACGAGAAAAGTTGGCAGTAAGGTTGAGACACCAGTTTGAAGATGCATTATTCATCATTACATTGTAACAATAAAATCCAAAAAAAGTTAATATTTGTAGTAACAGGAGTTGACAGACTGCCGTAGGGTGTGAAATTTCTATATCTTTTTCAAATACCTATAATTTTCATAACACATACATAAATTTTTTTTTAAATATTTTTCTGATAGCTGTTATGACTTTGCCTATCACCCGGTTTCGGCTTGACGTCGACTTCTGGGACACCCTATATAAACTGTTTAAAATAACTATGTCTTTAGTATCTAATACAAGCCTTCAATCTCCTCGTCCCAGACTTTCAACATTCTCCAAATACAAACGAGGTTTTATTTTGAACAAGTTTCGACTAGTTACATTCGATATCGTCTTGCCGTAATATACAGGGTGAGTTTTTAGTGTCGGCTTGGTCGATAACTCCGTTATTACGCAAGTAAGAAGCACACTGATGGCTACAATTTTTGTATCTTTCTAGAAAGCATCTATTTTGTCTATGAACAATAATTACCTGTAAATTGGCTGTTTGCAAATACTGAGCAGGAATCGATATGGACGCAGTAGCAGTATTTTCCTGCTCCTGCTCCTTGTTATGTTCAGACTTGACCAAAGGCACCGGCGACCCTTCCCTCTCCTTCTCAGGTTCGGGCTGCGCCTGGATCAGTTGGATGTCTTGCGGCTGCAAGGCTGCTACTACCGTCATGCCTTCTGGCATGCCATTTTGGCCGTCCAACTGGAAATTTAAATCAAATTCAATGAAAAAAATGGAGAAACACACAGAAAACCCGTCACAATGAAATTCTCAAAATGGAATATAGGGTGATATGAATACATACAGGGTCTGTGAAAGGTTGGGAAATCACGAAACAGGAGATACTACAGACCAAAATATCTGAATTGACCAAAACATACCTTAGTCCAAAAGTTGATAGTTTTCGAGATACAGGGTGTCAAAGTTAACATTTTATTTTCTATTTTTCGTTATTGCTTGAGAAGTATTTTTTACTATGAGAAACAAGAATCCGTTATTTTTTTATGGCCAAACTTCTAGAAGACGCCATTTACAGCACTATTTCGATAAATAACTTATCATAACTTTTTTGTGCTACCCTGTATACAACAACTGACCGAAACATCTTATTTTCTGGTATTTCCACAACAAAAAAGGTTTAATTGCTAGAAGTGTCTAGAGCTAATAGTTTTCGAGATATTTGTTTTTAAATGTTCCAATGCATTATTTGTACCATGATGATCAAACATTTTTATAACATAATCAAGTTGCTTTGGATAATATTTGAGTAGCGTTGCTATGGTTTCTAATGTTTGTCATAATATTGCTTTAAACTTCATGAATAATTTTACGTTGACAATAAGTTGTTAAACATTATGATTATTCTGATATGCATTTAATGTACGGATTGGCAAGATGTAATGCTTTAAAAACCAATAACTCGAAAAATATTAGCTTCTAACAAGTAAACCTTTTTTGTAGTAGAAATACGAGAAAATAAGATTTTTCGGTTAGTTGTTGTATACAGGGTAGCACAAAAAAGCTATGATAAGTTATATACCGAAATAGTCCTGTAAGTGTCGCCCTCTAGAAGTTTGGCCATAACAAATAACGGATTCTTGTTTCTTATACTAGAAAACCTCCCTATACCGAGTTTTATGCCACAATCTGAAATACTTTTCAAGCAGTAAGGAAAAATAGAAAATAAAATTATAACTTTCACACCCTGTATCTCGCCAACTATCAACTTTTGGACTGAGGTATGCTTATGTCAATTCACATATTTTGGTCTGTAGTATCTCCAGTTTCGAGATTTCCCAACCTTATCACTCTGCATTTTTTTATATTTGTTTTTGAATATTTTACAGTACAGATTTTCCGCATTAGTACTTTGTCACTAGTTGAGTTTTGGTCTTATTCCTGGTCTTATGTGTCGGCACGGTAGCTTAACTTATCGAACGAGGTCTGTAAATTATGTAATGAGAGAACGTAGCGTTCGATCTGGCAACACTGGAAGCGCCGGACTTGTAAGGGAAACATGTGATCCGGCTTCAGTACAAGTTTGAGACCGCTCGAGTTATTTGGTTGTCAGTAGCGATTTTTTTTTGAGAAATAGTTTTTTCTATTGTGAATGAAAGGCAACAATTTCGAGCAATGACTTTGGCAGGTCTACGGAGATAGTGTTTTGTCAAAAGCCCAGGTGTTTCGGTGGTTTAAGGCATTGCCATAAGGGAGATAATCGATTGAAGATTAACCACGAAGCGAAAGATCTTCATCTTCAAGAACTGATGAAAATATCGACAGAATCCGGGATCTTGTGCATTTAGCTCGTCGGTTGACAGTCAGAATGATTGGGGAAGGGTTAAATTTGACTCACAGCACCGTTCATCAGATGTTGACCAGTGATTGGGGATGAGAAAATCTGCGCAAAAATTTTTTATACTCCAACTACCACGAAGGCCTAAGTCCTAAGCACCCACTGGTACCGTGGGGCTATAGTGGGATACATGGGAAAGGGGGGGACGCCACACGGACTCTGGCGAGGGAACACGTGTGCATGCAACATGCACGCATTCTGGCTCCGCCTACGAGAACCGCCGGGTGGTACCTCCGCGTTCGACAGTCAGAGACCATCTACCACCTACGGACAATCACAACATCCATAGCCAAAAGAAAAATTTCTCCTGGGAACCCGCACAGCGCACGGCGACTGATCAGGAGACCGAAGAGTCTACTACTGTGGCCACCGCTGCTGCCTTTTGCCTAAAATGGTTCAAAAAAAAATTCACAAGACCACAAGAACATCAGGAAGGAAAGGCGCTTTGATTTTTGGGATTCGATTGAAAATGATTCTTTTCTGGAACGTGTCATCACTGGTGACGAATCCTGGCTGTTTGAGTACGACCCAGAAATCAAGCGCCAGATTACGGAGTGGCACACTTCAACCTGTCCAATGCTCAAAAGAGCAATGAAGACGAAATCGAAGATCAAATGCACGCTGATTTGTTTTTTCGATATACTCGGAATCCACAGTTTCAACCTAAAGGCCAAACGGTCAATCAACACTTTTACCGGGAGGTTCTTCAAAAGCCTCGAAAAAGGGTAATTCGTGTGAGACCAAACAAGAAGAACAACTGGGTGTTCCATCACGATAATGTCAATAAAATAATTGTTGGCCAGTAAAAACATTCCTGTGGCTCCTCAGCGCCCTTATTCACCTGATTTGAGTCCTTGTGATTTTTTTTTCTCCCCGGAGTAGAAAAATCACTTCAAGGAACTCATTTTGGGACAGTCGAAAACATTGAAACGGCTGTAACCGACCAGCTGAAGGCTATTCCAGTATTGAACTTCCAGCACTGCTATGAGGAGTGAACGAACCGTCTCCGGCGCTGTGTGGTTGCAGAAGGAAGTTATTTTGAGGGTGACAATATAAAATTGTAATTATATTTGAATAAGAAAATTAAAAAAAAAACAGTCTCACTACTCATCTTATAGACCTCGTAAGCCGTATTGTGCACAAGTGCACGGATCTTACTGTATACACCGACAGCACGTATATCAGTGGCGTGCGATCCGTCAGGGTACTCTTTTCCAAATTCATATTTGACTCATCACAAAAGGCATGTGATAACTCTAGAGATCCGATATCATCAATCTAAAGCAAAACAAGAAATGACAATGTACACTTACGATCTGTATTCCTTCTTGATTCGAGTTATATGCGACCGTGAGAACAGTAGCGCCTTGTCCAAACGCTTGTATGGGAATCTGGGAGAACTGGTATTTTGGGGAACTGGCTGGACTCGCTTGGGAGACAGGCGTCGGTTGGGGGTTCACCACTTGGATCTGGACTGTCTGCTGGGGATCCCCCGGTTTCGCACCAGGCATTGTTATCGGAAGGGTTATTATCTGAGCACCCTGTAAATAAAAAAAAAACAGTAAACTGTCTGTGTACTATGACATCAATGAAGGCTAATAAATGATAAGTATAGAAAATATAACAAAAATTGAGACATGGCGAAATGCCATAACATAACTTCATGGGTTGAGCCGTAAATCTAAATCTGTAGCTTGAAACATAAACATAAGAGAAACATAAGAAATATGATATAAAGGGTTGTCCAATAGGGACGCAGGAAAGTAAACGTCAATTTGACATAGACGCCATATTTGTTTTCTGTCACCGACATGTCATTTTGTTAGTTGAATGTTTACCATTGATCGCTATGGAGTCGTATTCGATTGAAGACCGCATTAAAGTTATTCAAGAACACTACAAAAATGGTGCAAAAATAAAAAACACGTTTCGCGCGCTTCGTGAACATTTCGGTCGCAACAACCGCCCAAACGAAACAACCATCGGTCGTCTGGTGCGTAAATTCGAGGCAACAGGTTCTGTGGCAAATCTGCCAGGCTCTGGCCGGCCATGGAGCGTTCGCACACCGGAAAATATTGCTGTTGTGAAGGAGAGTGTGAGAGACGATCCGAAACAATCAACAACGCGTCGATCCCAAGAATTGGGCATTTCGAGAACCAGTTTGCTCCGCATTCTCCACAAGGATTTGAATGTACACGCCTACAAGATCCAACTGACGCAAGAGCTGCGTCGGGCCGACCATATTTCGCGCCGCACGTTCTCAGATTGGCTCCTTGAACACCGCCAAATTGATGCCCATTTTTCATCAAAAATCATGTTCAGCGACGAAGCGCATTTCACTTTGAATGGGACGGTAAACAAACAAAACTGCCGCATCTGGGCGAACGAAAATCCCCATGAGTATCAAGAGCAGCCGATGCATCCTCAAAAAGTGACTGTGTGGTGTGCATTGTGGTCAAAAGGCATCATCGGACCTTACTTTTTCGAAAATGCGGCCGGGGACGCCGTTACTGTCAATCCTGAGCGATATCACGTGATGATAGAGGACTATTTTTGCCGCAACTTGAAGGAATGGATATGGACGATGTTTATTTCCAACAAGACGGTGCAATATGCCACACAACCAACGTCAATATCCATCGATTGCAGTCCTTCTTCGGGGATCGCGTGATTTCGCGCAGAGGAAATGTGCCATGGCCACCAAGATCGTGCGATTTGACTCCCTTGGACTTCTTTTTATGGGGATATTTGAAAAGCAAAGTCTACGTCAACAAACCAGCCACCCTCCAAGAATTCAAAAACAACATCATTGCCGAGATAAATGCCATAGAACCGACCATGTTGCAAAATGTCATTGAAAATTTCGACCATCGCGTGGACGTCTGTAAATCCAGTCGTGGTGAACATTTGAGCGATATTATTTTTCATACATAAATGGTATAAATGAACCTTCAAAATAAAGTACCCAACTTGATTTGAATATCAATCTTTCTTGTTTTAATATGCGTTTACTTTCCTGCGTCCGTTTTGGACAACCCCATATATACAGGGTGTTTTCAGTCATTTATTTTAACTGCTTGTAGTTGATATACCAAAAATCACCTATACAAAAGTTGCATAATAGAAGAAATAGTAAGAGATTACAATTTTTTAAAAATAAGAATGTTATTACACAGATTTTTTGATATTCCCGACCACTGCGGAGTAAAACCTTTTTTTGTTTACTTCTCTTATCGTTTATCTGAATTTGGCAAACTTTTTGAGTTATTGTATGGTTTTCAGTACGAGTCTTTGGTTCGATCAGTTGTATCAGTCTTTTAATATTGCGTATACTTTCATTTCTTTGATTATTTTGTGCGAAAAAAAAATGGTTCATATTTACGAAAACAATGAATTAATGGACATAATACTAACATACGGAGAGTGCCAACAAAATGCAGCCGCAGCATGCAGGTTGTATGCGGAGAGGTTTCCTTTAAGAAATCATCCGGCCTCAAGGATGTTTGTAAATTTAGTTATTAGACTTCGTGACACAGGATATGTTTTTGTAAAAACGGTATCCATTTAACCTGATATGTAATGATTTTTTAAAATAACTTTTAATAATGTAAACTAACTGTTATTACGCCAGGGGTTCAACAGCTGAGAACAACTAAGTTGCATTTAGAAGTACGAAGAACGCCAGAAATAACATGTTCCCCTGATTTTTACATTGTTTGCCATTAGGAGTTCGTGGATTGTCTTGTTATTCCATTATTAAAAGCTTCCAAAAAAAAAATATAGCTATGAGCTATACGACACTAACCATTTCAAAATAGATCCCTAATTATTGGGGAGCAGAGAAATACAGCTGTGACAAATTTCATCTCGGATGACGTCCTAGTATTATAATGGCTATCTTTAGGTAGAATAAATTAATCAATGCTTATACAGGGTGACTTTGAAGTTGAGTCATTAATTTTCAGATAATGATTGTAGAAGGAAGATAAACCAAAATATGTGTGTAAAAATAAAAAAAAATTAAAAAAAAAATGTTACCTTGTTTTATAAAGTATCCTCCCGACAAGTATTTCAGTGCGGACCTGTGCGCCCAAAAGCATGTCACAAAAACTGTTCGAAATGATTTCCGTTTTGCTCGACGCACAGCTGGGCGCGTCTTAGCCATGTCTCTTTACAAGCACGCAATAAAATCACTGGTTGATTTCTGATCACTGTACTCATTTCCTCAATTCGAGCACGTAATTCTTCGCGTGTATTAACCGGTGTTTTATACACTAGAGTTTTTAGCCAACCCCACAAACAAAAGTCTAAAGGATTTAAGTCCGGAGACCTTGGCGGCCAAGGTACAAAACCGCCACGGCCGATCCAACGATTATTAAATTGTCTATTTAAAAATTCACGCACATTTCTTGCATAATGGGGTGGTGCCCCATCTTGTAAAAACCACATGTTTTGTCTAATATTTAAAGGCACATCTTCCAGTAAACCAGGCAAATTGTGTTGCAAGAAATCAAAATAATTTTCACCAGTTAAGCGATTTGGTAATTCAAAAGGCCCCACTAAAATTCCATTAACAATTCCCGCCCACAGGTTGATTGGTTCAAATCGCTGTTGAAAATTGGTTTCCCTTATTTCATGGGGATTTTCAATAGCCCAAACGTGAGAATTACGTGAATTAATAATTCCGTTTCTAGTAAAGAGAGCTTCATCACTCACTAAAATATGATTTAAAAAATTGTCATCATTTTGATGTTTATTTAAAAGCCAATTGCAAAAGTCAACCCTTTGTTCATGATCTTCCGGTTGTAAGGCCTGCACTTTTTGTATGTGAAACGGATAGAACTGATTTTCACGTAGAGTTTTCCAAGTTTTATACTGACTAATCGCCAATTGAGTTGAAATTTGTCGGGTGCTTACTGTTGGATCATCACTTACTAATTCTAAAATTTGTTCTTCTAGTTCTATTTGATCGTGTGGTCTTGGAGCACCGGCATGATCTCCTCTGTGAGGTCTTAAGTCACCTGATTCACGAGCTCTTTGCACTACATTAACAAAGGCACGAGGGGTTGGTTGCACTCGATTGGGAAACCGATCCGCATAGATCCGTGATGCCGCGGCAGCATTTTGTAAAGACTCCCCGTAAATAAGAACCATGTCCACAAGTTCAGCATTTTCGTAAACATGTGCCATTTTTGATTTGAGCCTCGCAACAGACACGATTATTCACTTACGCGTTACCGACTACCGACTGATACTGACTGTATACAACTGAAGAAAATAATTGTAAAAAGATCGTTCCAAATTCTTTCGCTTTTTTGTTTCCGATGCGATGAACGGATAAGGCGGATTATATCTGTTGTTGCCAAACACGAGAACATAATATCATTATTGAGACAGGGCGGTACTCAAACTTCCAAAGGGCTATAACTTTGTTACTTTAATTTTACCAGAAAAATGGTAAAGGAAAAAAACATTTCTTTTGATCAGATCTACTCACTGTTAAAATAAATGACTCAACTTCGAAGTCACCCTGTATATTTTCGCTTAATCAATAACAATAATGAAATTAATCGAAGGACCGAGAACATTCAGAGAACGATGAACTATCTACTTTCTCTTGCAACATACAGAGGCTGGACACAAAAAAGATACGTGTGCTATTATTGTTGTTGTGATGAAGCCAGTGAAAAACAAAGTGCACGAAACCTTGTCTTAGCCGTAATAGTTCCGCCGAGTGCCGCTCACTTTTTATGAAATTATTACGATCGCTCGAGATAAATGCCGCCAGTTTTGCTTCGTCCATTTAGCGAGCGACGCCGATTTGAACTCTCCTTTTCTACAAAGGAACTACGTATTACGTATTATTAGGATACATGCACATGCAGTAGTGTCGCGTGTTTTGCGAACTGCACGCACTGCCAATTTAATATGGTTTTCCGATGATAGCTAAACAAAGAGATACACGATCTGCTTAAAATTCTAGATACACGAAAATCAAATGTCATTAATGGTAGGTAAATATGTCTGGTCTCAAATTTTGAACTCCTAATGAAACAAACTTTGGTCGAATACTGTAATCTGGTATTCGAATACCAATCCTGAATACTGCATTTTAAAATGTTTCCGACTGCTCAAGATTCGAATATTTGTACAATGGGAAAATGTATTTGAATATCTGGATTAATTTAAACATGAATACTTTTTAAATATCTCAACTAACAAAAACGCATGCGCACTTTAAACTTGATTTTTATTTATGGACTGAAGTAATAAAAATTAAAAAAAATACATGACTATATTAACTAAAAGTTAAAATCACATTTTGATACATAGCGTCACAGTGAGGTTAAACAAATTAATTGTATATTAAAATCATTCTTTGATTTTCATTAGATTTTCAAGGAAAATTAATAGAATAAAACTTAATAACAAAATATATGATTCTTACACAATCTACCCACATAATAAAAAATAAACTTATCTTTTTATATAAGTACTTTATCTGTTATCACACAAAGTTATAACAGGTATTAAAGTTTATTATAAAATAGACTGTCAATACTGCACAAGCGTATACGTAATCTGATCTGTCGGCATCGCAAATTTAGAAGCACCACCGTCCACACAAACAAAATAACATTACGTAGCTATTTTGTTTGTGCCATCCACAACCACCGTGAACGTATTTTAACACGTTTAAGTTGCGTAAAGCGTAACCCAATATTCCAAGGAATATCCAATATTCGGAAACAGGATTCCAATGCAGAACTCGAATGCCGGGATTTGAATACAAAGTGGGTATCCGAATATTGGAATTCATAATCCTGTATACCGAGTACTGGCCAAAGAAGTATTCAGTCGAATACCAAATATCAAACTCACAAATGTATTCTGAATGGGATTCGGTGAGAGAGTTAGTGGTAATGGAGAAAAGTGACCAAAAAGTTGAAAAATGAGAAAAAAAGTTTTTTTAGGGCTATGAAAAAAATATCAGGACATCGAAAGTCCAAAGTTTGAGGACGCTGTAATTTTTTTGTTTTTCATTCGAAACTTCGCCGTGATTTTCAAAACTTCTTTTTTTCATACTTGACAGATTGTGTCAACATTTCATCAAAATCCGAGCAAAGCTTTTGGAGTTTAGAGGTGCCAAGAATTATCGAGCAGTGACAGGCAAATTTGCCGACAGTAACGACTGTCCTGGGGCCTGATTCTGACTAAAGGATCAGGGTCTATAAGCTCGGTTTCGGCCCTGAAAATAACTCTAATTTCAAGTTGATCGCGTCTATGAAATTTTGCTTTCAAATATTTTTGAACACAAATATGCATTTTAAACTGTAACATTTCCGTTTTTATTTTAGCATTTGAATGTTCTCTCAAAGCAGCAAATTTGGCATTTTTGTCCAAAATTCACTCATTTTCGAATATTTCATTTAGTATCTCTATATATGAGCGCATGGTCACAACAATTTGTACTTCAAATCTATAATAAAACACACTAAGGACCGTATCGTCAGTCGTTCCTACAATTTATTGTAGGCCGCCTTTATGACCCCCTTGACTTTCATAGTATTTTCTTTCCTTTACAAAGACTAGGGTATTCCTGGATTTCTACTGTTCCGAGTCAGCGTCAGCGCTCTCTTATTGTGTTATGTTTTCTTTTTGAAATGTAGGAAATTTCAGGCTGATGAAACAGATGATAAAAATCAAAAGGCTGAACAATTTGATGCAAATAGATATTTGTAACATAACCTCAAAATAGAGCGATAACACGGAAGAGTAGAAATATATAAATACCCTTGCCTTTCTGAAAGGCAGGAAAAACTATGAAAATCCTACAATTGTACGACGCCTTTATGGCCTCCTTGATTTCCACAGTCTTTTCTCTCCTTCAGAAAGGCTGGAGATTTCTAGATTTCTACTGTTCCGTGTCAGTCCGTGTTTTCTTTTTGAATTGTAAAAAATGTTATGCTGATATAACAGATTATATGAATCATAAGCATGAACAAGTCGATGCAAATATATATTTGTAACATAACCTCAAAATAGAGCGCTGAGACGGAACAGTAGCAAACTATGAAAATCAAGGAGGCCATAAAGGAGTCCTACAATTATAGGAACGACTGACGATACGACCCTAAAACATTTATTTTTATTACTAAGGCCCTTCAAAATCTCACCTGACTCTGGTGAGTAGTGGCATTAGCAAACGCATTAGCGTCCAACGGCCTGATGTAATGAACACCGTTCTCACCGCCCTGCAGCACTCCCACTACCTGTCCATTGGGCGTGGTCACGCTTTGAGTGATTTTGCCCGCCGCTGAAAACTGGGTGACAGGCAGGGCCGCCGATAGAGGCACCCCGAACGGGGTGAAGTTCATTTTGATGGTGTTCCCGTCGACCTAGGTTACTCTGAAAGAAAATCAAGGAATTAGTATAACGTAATTTTAATGATAATTTTTCTAATGTTACAGCTGCCAATAATGCGTTGATGCTCAAAAGGCACAAAAATGCTTCGTACAATGGTGTATAGTTCTCAAAAACGCAGGCTATCTATTGTACTAAAAAACGTAGCTTCACCCCTTCTGAGGTTCAGGTGGATGGAGTTCGTGTACCATGGGAAAAGTATCTTGGTGTCACTCTTGACAAGAAGATGACTTGGTAGATGCATACTGAAGCGTTAAAAACAAATTCCAAACTACCTTTCGGCAACTCTATCCAATGCTATGTACAACCTCAAAATTATGTTTGATCAACAAAGTATGACATTTCGTTCCCACCTTCCTTCTTTTCCCTCAATTCTTCATCTAACATCATCATCGCCACCTCTATAGTCAAAATCACGAAAGATGACTATTACGTCATACCATAAATTGTACTGAAGTAATCAATGGACGTACGTCGATGATAAAATCACGATGTCAGGAACATAATGACAACAAACTTATATTATGATTTTGCGAAGTTAGGTTATTTCACAGACTATTTTTATTTTCATTTTATTGCATGGTTTTGAGTGATACCTTAATAATAATTTTAGTGGGGAGTTTTTGTTTTGAAAAAAAACTACAGTTAAGAGTAGAGGGTTAAGTTGAAAAACGCTAATCTTGGCGACACTTCGCCTTTTTTGTACTTTTACTTAGGTACGAAATAAAGCCCATTTATTATTATTATTATTATGAATACCTCAAGACAGGAACACCAAAGACCAAAGTATTATTCGAAAACAACCTAACCTGCTTTAACATAACCTAACTATTCATCTTGCAAATATGATCGATCATGCAACATGAAAACATCGTCTATCTTTGTCGGATACATGCAAATTAGCAATACAGTTTGTTTAGACAATAAAATTATGTTTGTCTCTGTCTAACCTATCTGATACTTCATTGAAAATATTCACAAATCGCTGTCGTTTGTCTTTACTACAGACTAAAATGATGAATGATGAAAATCCTCATCTTTCGTGAATTCGATTATATACACATACCCTGAAACTGTTAATAAAAAAAGCGTCTACGAAGTTTTTACAGTTTAATTCAAGGCCACCTTTGCCATTAAAGATTAATTGGAATCTGCAACAAAGTATGTTGTAGAAAAAAGTTTTCAAAGCAAGGTCACTATTTTTCATCTACTTCTTTGTTATTGTGTAAAATACAATGGATGTCTAATTTCAATTATATCCACCCAAAAATATTTCTGGTACAAAGAAAAGAAACTATGTTATATGAATTTTGACAACACAGTTTCAAATCGTGATTTGGAGACATGACAGTTTTCTTTTAGTTATTCTTTCATGTTTTGAACTTTATTTAACCAAGGGAAGCATTATGAATAATTGCTAGATATTAGGACTTTTTTCTGATACTGATCGAAACAGTACGATATATTCCGACAATACTATACTAATTGCAGACAAAGATGTTGTTATCAGTTGGTTAGACAGCAAAATAAACCGTGATATGGAAATTAAAGAATAGAATAAAAATCGGCCTCATTCGGCTGGAAGGTCTACTGAGCAATCCACATCTAAATGGTGTCTGAACTTAGACACTCACAACATCAACCATGAACAAAATCGAAGCATTTGATATTTAGATATATCAGAGGATACTAATAACATGGATTGACATGATTACCAATTGGGAAGTATTACGAAGGGTAAACAAGGAAAGCGAGCTGCCTCATGAAGTCCAGAAAGACTACATATGCGAGTCGTGTAAAATCTTAAAACTTATTGCTAGACGTAAATAGGGGAGTAAACGTTGCACTGGTTGAAAAATATTCGACACTGGAGAGGTACTCATATGCCGCTTGAAGATATAAGAAAAGCTGAAGATAGGACCGAAATCGCTACAATGGTAGCCAAGCTCCAGTAGTAGGACACAGCACCGAAAGAAGAATATAGGATAAAGTAGGTTGCTGAGGTTGTAGAAAAAAACTCATGCGATATTCAAGTTTAATAACAATAATAATATTTATTCCAAATCAAATTTCAAATGCATAATATGTACAAATAACCTAGATGTGGAACTAACGCCATACCCATGCAAAAACTAAAACGAAGCATCCATGTATCCAGAAATACTGTATGGTTCCAGCTGAACTAGAACTCTTTTCAGGTTTTTTAAGGTTCCTATATCTTCCATCGCTTTCAAATCATTAGGTAGTTTATTATACAACTTTGCACACATATAAAAAGTTTTTTCAGTTACTGTCAGCCTATGGTGAGGTATCAAAACACTCCAAAGCTATTGTATCGTAAAATTGTTTCTATTTTTCACTGTAACACAATCAAAAATGTAAAGTTCATATACTGTCATTACATCCATAATTATGCTTGAATACACCTCTACATGTTTCATTAAATTTCATATGTCTCATTTTTGCAGTTCTAAGCTGCCTCTAAACAGTATTATTCCATAACGTAAAATCGATTCAAAATTTGCACAATACAATTTTTAAACATTCTGAATTTATATAACTAGACAACACTGTTATTCCATAGCTGATGCTACTCAGTTTCAAAGCAGTTTTATTTATGCGTGGAGTTCAAGACAGAAATTCATCTAAATGTATTCCTAACACTTTAGTTTGCTGACTTACTTGGATATTACTATCAGAAAGCGGTACTTGTGGTATATCAATCTGTGATTGCTTTGTTCTAAATATTATTAAATCAGTTTTGTCAGTATTTAGTACAAGTTTATTCATTGCAAACCATCACTGATTCAAACACCTGTTGACCATTATGTTCCAATCCAATAATGTTTTTGTCGCTAATGAGTATGCTGGTATCATCAGCATAATTAATTATTATTGTAATGTCATAATTCTTAATGCTAACCCTTAGAGCATTGATGCATATATGACACATAATATGGGAGCTAACACACTGCCCTGTGGTATACCTACCTCATTACAAATGAAATCTGACTTGATGATATCTCTTTTTATCGATACACATATTATTTCCCGTTTGTAAGATAGGATTTTACCCAGGACAATGTATTAGCCCTCATTCCAAATCTGTTCAATTTGTCAAATAGGATGTTATGATTTTAAGCAGCCAACCGCTGTAGAAAGGTCAAGAAACAACCTCATTGCTAAATACTTATGTTCCAAGTTGTTCAAAATGTTTTGTGTAAAATGGTGAAGTGGTGTAATTGAAGTTTGTCGTTGAATATAGCCCTGGTGACTGTTGCTAAGAAATTTATTTTATCAATAAAAACAGTTATTTGTATTCAGACAGGATATTCAAATACTTTGGAGACGGTATTAATAATACTGAGAGCCCTACAATTATCAAGGATGAATGGATCGCCCTTTTTTAGCAGTGGTTTTATTTCTGACACTTTCAGTTGTTTAGGGAAAAGTCTAAATTATTAATAATGTAACATTCAATATCTTCAATTTCTTTCACAGTTAGTTTTACAATATTTGTTGGTATTTCATCAACACCAGAACTGATCTTATTGTCCAGTTTGTTTGATATGATCACAAGATCATCAGGTTCAATTGGTTGAAGGCTTCAATATTGTAGGAATACCACTTAAGCTCCGGCGCTAAGTATTTCCGGGCGTTCTTAATAGACAAATAACTATAAATCTGTGAGCAACGAACCAATTTCAGAATTTCAAATGGCATGCACTAAATTCACATGATAATGTTCTGCAGACGTGAAAGCTGTCTTTTACATTTTCGTAAATTACACAAGATTCGTTGCCCGTAATGAACTTTCTACAAGCTATTAGATGGGTCGTAACTGCCTAAAACTGCTTCTTTGTCTAACCGAATAAACCGCAACCCACGGAATCTTAAACGCATACTATACTGACTATAGCAATTATGAAATTTCATATTTTTCAATAAATATCTCATTTTTCAAAGGGCCGCAAATTCTTCGTTCTCAAGATACAAGGTGTTAAAATTAAAAAAAAATCATTTTTAGTAAGTTTCTTGAATATCTTTTACCTAATTTTGTTGCAATTTGGCGGTGATATGTATAACATTATGGAGCTAATTTAGCCTTAAATTTATTACGTGCAGTGGCGTCTGGATCTGAACGAATATTTGTGACAAAAAATATACGCCACCGACTTTTTTGTAATTTTTGTATGTTCTTTGGACTAAGCAAGAAATACAACTTTTTTGTCTGTTGAATTTTTTTCGTATCTTGCCTAGTTCTCGAGAAAAATAAGTCCACTTAGTTGCATTTCCCTGAACCACACAATGAATATGGAGAAAAATTCCAGAAGTTCCAGTCATGAAAAGAGTCCTCCACCACATTTTAGTGTAGTGGCGCGGCAATTTTCGGATGAAAATTACCATAATCGCTGCATTGGGAGAGCAGGTCCACAAATATGGCCTCCTCGCTCACCCGATATGAATCCCCTAGATTATTTTCTCTGGGGAAACCTCAAAGCGTTAGTACACAAAACTCCTATTGAAAGTAAAAAGGATTTACAAAATATAATCATTAATTTATGTGACATCAAAAATACGCCAGGTATTTTCAGGATTCCAAGAGAGTGCGTAATTCAATGATCAGGCGAATAGACGGTTGTGTTAAGCCGAAGGAGGCCATTTCCAACACTTACTTTAGTGAAATTTGTTAGTCTAGATGTTAATAAATAAAAATTGCACAAAAGTCAGTAGCGTAAACTTTTTTGTCGCAAATATTCGTTTAGATCACGCTCGAGACGCCACTGGACTTAATAGGGATGAATTAGCTCTTTAATGTTATAAATACCACCGCCAAGTTACAACAAAATTAGGCGAAGGATATTCAAGATATTTACGAAAAACCATTTTCTTTAATTTTAACACCCTGTATAGAAAACGAAGAATTTGCGGACCCAAGTTTATATGAACATTTTGTCTTAAAATTACTCAAAGCATCGGCTGTTGTATGGTACATACTTAATTAACACCAAGTATATTGACTAAGCCTACTTGACTCCATGAAAAAAAAGGACTATACAGGGTGTAAACGTTATGGTAGTCATTAAAAAAATGGGTAATAGGGGGGGGGGCAAAATAAGTCAAAAAGTTCTTATGACCCATGGTCCAAAAGTCAATAGATTTTTGTCTAAATGGCTTTATAGTTTAGAACTTTAAGTACTTTACATCGACCACAATCACCACAATCTTACTAATTTTTATAATCTTATCTAAAGCGTTTTTAAATTGGGTAATTAACAAATAAATGGCATTAAGTTTTTCTAAGTTAAGCCAAAATGTGTAGTCGGTAAGTTTCATTAAATTAAATATTTAAAGACACATGACAACAGCGCGTCGGTCTTTCATCACTCTTATCGAACCGGCAATCGATCGCAAACGGTAACAGTGGTTAGTTATCGTTTTGCATAGATAAATTACTTTATCGTTTTGTCGAGAGCATCGGGCGTGTTGTTTTGTTTTTGTTCGTGTACGTCGTCGTGTTTATTTACAATGTTCTCGAATCAAGAGTTCGCCGACATGTTGTTAGTTTACGGTGAAGCTCGTCAGAATTCAAATCTTGCAGCTCAAATTTATCGCGACATATTTCGCCAACGGGTACACCCAGACAGAAGGACATTTGTGCAAGTGTACCAAAGACTTTGAGATACTGGAAGTGTTCAGCCCACTAATATTCGCACTGGTGAAAGACAGGTTACTGTAGAGCAGGAGGAACAAATTTTAATTATCGTGGAAATCAATGCAGATATCAGCACTCGGGAATTAGGCCGCCGCGTAGGACTATCGCATACCATAGTCCATAGAATCCTACGGGAAAATTTGTCTTTATCTATACCATGTACAACGAGTGCAGGCCTTGTTACCAGAAGACTATCCTCGCAGACTAACATACTGTCAGTGGTTTTTGCAAAAAACATTGAAAATCCGTATTTTTTTAAAAACATTATAGCGACGGACGAATTACTTTTACGCAAGATGGGATATTAAATTTCCAAATACTCACACGTAGGCCCAAGATAACCCTCATACCATTCGTGAAGATCATTTCCAACAACGTTTTAAAATAAATATTTGGGCGAGTATTCTTGACGATCAGGTAATTGGCCCTTTCGAGTTACCCCCAAAGTTGTCAGGAGAAGGATACCATAGCTTTCTAGCTAATAACCTACCAGAACTTTTGGAACAGACCTTAGACAACATGCCATTACAACGGAGACAGAATTTGTGGTTTCTTCATGACGGGGCACCACCACACATTTTTAGAGGCGTCATTCAATATTTGAATGAACATTATCCAAATCGCTGGATCGGTCGAAATGCTCACGATCCTCGAAAATGGCCACCAAGATCTCCTGACCTCAATCCGATGGATTTCTGGTATTGAGGAGAACTTAAAGGGATGGTTTATGGGGCTGGTCCAATAACAACTGAAGCACAACTTCGCGAAAAAAAATTTAAAGCGGCTGAAATAATTAATGGACATCTTCGAGGACCTAGAGTAAGAAGAAACTGGGTTCGTCGTAATGAAGCTTGTGTGGAAAGTGGAGAACGACATTTTGAACACCTTCTTTAAATACAAAAAAGTGCAGTGAGAGTTTTAAAAAGAAAAACAATGTATGTGTCAAAATTGTGTTTCCTGTTTATATGTAGATTTTTTTAATACGTTCAATAAACTTTCACACACCAGGTAAAGCGCTGAGACAGTTAGTGGTAAGTCCGTTTTTTTTAATTGTTTACATTTTACGAGTACATTATCAAATAATGAAATAATACCTAAGAGCCAAAAATAACAAACTGCATCTTTATTTACACCTCGTGCTGTCGTAATTTGCGTCTGGAATTGCGACGTTGTCAGATTTTATTTTACTTTAAAGTCGCTTTTCTCTAAAAAATGCAGTTTTGACCTTCATGTTATATGAAACTTTTTGCTTCTTTTAACACCCTCTATCACTCATTTAAATAATGACTATCATAACGTTTACACCCTGTATACGTCAATCTTAAGTAAAATAATATTCGAGGGTTGATTAAAGTTAGAACATCCAAAATAAACAAAAAACGAGTTTGTTCATGAATGTATTCAAACAATTTAAAGTTTCATTTTTAAGCATCAATTTCGTAAATTCCGAATATTTAAAAAGATCTTTTCTTGATCGTTTTTAGGCTCAACATATTTCAGAATAACATGCCGATGTTTTTATAAAAATGACCAAGGGAGCTTTTTAAATGAATTTTGAACGACACTGTATATGTCAATGTAATTTTGACAGATTTACAGCACAGTAATCCGTTAGAACCTTACCTGATGATGTCCACGGAAAACAATTAACTTATTTAGATAGTCGGAGACGCACTAGCCCATACGTAATTTTTACATCCTGCGTAATAATATGTTTGGAAAGTCTCATGCTTCATGCTTTCATGCTTTTTGGCCAGCTTATGGCGATTCTGTTATAAATATTACTATATTACCAAAATGGATGAAGCAGTGCACTGGATCCGGTGTCAAAATTAATAGAACTGTAATGAAACAGCAGTCTTTTATAAGAGTACATTTTTTTGGTTTAAAGATCAAGCTTTCCAAAAATCTTAAAATGTTGGTACAGGATGTAGTTGTTTCCCATGGAAACCGATTTCCAATAACGTCATTCAGGCCATTTTTAAAAGAATTTGCGAAATTTTTTCATGGCCTATATTTTTACGAGAGATTATAATGTTATTCTGTGCCACAATTTTGAAGATTTTCAAATGTTCTATATTCCATTTAATACGTAATAATAATAACTACTTGACTAATAACTGCTATCATAAAGCGCATTAGATATTTTACTGAAAACCATATAATAATCAAAACCAAACATAAAGGCACATTTAATCATTGTTAAAAAACTGACCAAAAACCATAAAAAAGCACGAAATTAAAAAAACGATTCGTATTTCGTATGCGTCAATTCATACTTGTCCTTGGCAGTACTTCAAAAAGATCACAAAGTTGCATTTTCCAATAATTTTTCTTGAGAGTACCAGGTACATATTTCAAAGTTTTCATGCTTAATATAGTTTAAAGCTCTTCTTTAATTTTAGATTCATAAAAATGTAATGTCGTTATTCGATTTTGTACGTAATCGTATTATTGTAAAAAAATATCACTTTTCCTAACATCGTTCTGAAAACTGTATGGCAAATCCTAGGGAAAGTAAGAGGTGATATTTATTGAAAGTAAACTTACGCCACAATCAGTCACCAACAATCACAAAAAATCAAAACCGGCGCGAAATTTTCGAAAATCCATATCGCGTACACGTCAAGCCGTACTTGTCCTTGGCAGTACCCCCGAAAAATCCCTAAAAGAGGGGATGCACTGATCGGAAGAGTGGAGATAACGACTCGGCGAGAACATAAGGTACCACTCCAGAGAGTGGTGTCGATCGCGAGTGGAAAGGTGGTACCCACTCGCGTTAGAAAACTCGAAGGCCTCACGTGACCTCGCTCACTCTCTCACTCCACCTCAAGCAGGTCGTACTGAGTGGAAGAGAGATGGCGCGAAGAGAGAAATCCTCTTGGTCGTTGGTATTAGCACAGTTACCTACTTCTTGCGTCGGGTACTTTCACCTGTGTATAGTGCCGAGGTGCTGCGTTCAATAGTACGGGTGATTAAGTTGAAATACATGAGGGAAGTGGTACCGAGTCGTTAGGAATTCTGACGCCTATGTGCAGTGATGGCAGAAAAGTGGTACCTTAGTACAGGCGGTGACTTGAAGCGCGAAATACCGATTGATATCATTGTAGATGCACTTCTCTATTCTCTAGGCGCTGAAGAAAGAAACTAAACCCAAACAAATACACGCATATTGCTCGTGAGTGAGTGTTTAGACGCAGGACACATTACAGGACCTCATCAAGATATTATGGGTAGTCATCAAAAATTTCATACAAGATAATTATTATCTTTTACAGTAAATTTCAGTTAGAGATTCACAAATGAGTTAACTACACTTTTTAGTTATTAGTAAGTAAGCTGCGCGCACTCATTCAGAAGAGGAACCTGAATCTTCTGAATCGTTTAAATGAATTATTAGAGGTTCAATTTGGGTATCGATGACATTGTCCAAATCCCACATTTTGACCTCAACCTTCTCCCGAACGTGGCGGATACAGTTTTTCCATTCCTCTGCCGTAACTCTATTGACTGCGATGTGAAAGAGATTTTTAACATCAGAAAATTTATAAGTATTATTATTCGACGCCAGGTATTGCTTTATGTTGGCCCAAATCAGCTCAATAGGGTTCAGCTCACAATGGTAGGGTGGCAGTCTCAAGACAGTTTTATTTTGTTTTTTGGCCATTTCGTCGATCATTTTAAAATCGTATTTGTATTTATGTCTATTGACTATACTTATCAATTCACCCTTGACCATTGTTTCATCAAAATCGATCTGTTTTGAGGCCAGCCATTGTTGTATGTTTGCTTTTTTAGTTGCCATTGTGGGAATTTTTTCTATTTTTCTAGAATGGTACGGGGCATTATCCAGTACAATAACAGCGTTATTCTCCAGCTTTAGTAACATTTTGGAGAACCAATTTTCAAAGGAATTGCCGTCCATCTCCTCATGATAGTCCCCTGTCTTTTTTGATTCAAAGGCCCACAGTGCTTCGGGAACAAAGCCGTCTTCACTACCTACGTGACAAATGATCAGCCGTTTGCCTTTTCCTGGAAATAAATTATTCCTTACACTATGGATTGATTAAATTTGAAGGAATGAGGCAATTGAGTTCATTTAGCTGAATTTAAGAGTCACGGAATGCTGATCAAAAACTGAAAAACGTAGAAAATTGAAGTTTGCAACTTCTCAAAACCCATTCAAAGCAAATTGACTGCACCCATAAATGATAATAAATTTCAAAATAACGCTTAAAAGAGGGTCGAAGTTTTTTTCCTAATGACTACACTGCGAATGCACCATTTTTGGAGAATATCACACATTATCTGCTATCACAGCATATTATTTGCCCGAATTTATCAAAATTAAATTGCCGGATAGATGAAGGAGCTTACCTGCAGGATTTTTCAATCCAGCCGAAAGACCGTCTAGAAAAGCCTGCCTTGATGATGTTACTGATTTGTCGACCCAAACTTTCGCTTGAGTATGTCCAGCATTCACCCACGTTTCGTCCAAATAGTAAATTTTTCTTTTTTCATCGCGAAACTTCCGAATCTTCCTAAGGTATTCCCTTCTCCACACAACAATTTCTTCTTTCTCTATTAACATACTGTTTCTTCTCCGTTTCAAGAATCGAAAATTAAGTTCCTTCAAAAGTTTTCGGAATGTGGTTCTTTTAAATGATGGAAGATCCTCATCAGCATTAACTAATCTTAATATCTTATCTACTGTAGGTATCTCATTTCGGAAGAAAAAATTATGCACTTTCCTCCTGATGGCAGTTCTGTCAAAGTCATCTACTCCGTCCGTTATCCTTTTTCTTGCAGGATACGGTTTTGGCTCAGAAAGTGAGTGAGTGCTCCTATATTCCTTAATGATCCTATAAACACTGGACCGACATACTCCAGAAATATGTGCTACCTTACATATAACTTCGTCCACGACCAAATCGGGTTTTTCTTGAATTTGGTTTTTGTATATATTTAATATTATTTGTTTTTCATTTGCACTTAAATGTAGCTTCTTAGCCCTTTTTTTGGGTGGGGTTGCGCTGATGTCAACCACTTCGTCGGCTGTATCTGTGTCAGACATCGTATCTTAGGCAATATATAAACAAAACGTTCCACTCGCGAAAAACGAGTATACGCTACTGAATGCGTAATGCGTATGCAATGCAATCCTCTGCGTGAATTAACTGTTAGATGCCTGTCGTGTCATCTACAATCACGTTTACAAGTCCAAACCTGTGCAGATTCGTAGAGCGCCGACGACTGCTAGTGACCTTGAATTTGTCTGTAGATCGATGTTACTCCAGTCAATTTAGGTTCAAAGTGGATGTTTTCTAAACCAATTTGTTGTTCCTACATCAAAAATATATCGATGATGTTTTGTACTGGGAGCTCATGAAAGATCAAGGTAACTTATTTTAACAGTCATCCTTTTTCTAGTCTCAAGATGACACGAAAAAGGGTCTGTGGATTCACTAGAAATACACTGCCGAGGATGTTTAGACCTAAAGTGACTGGAGTATATCCGTGGATGCTTTCGAGGGATCTGTTCACGTGCTGATCACTGTTTACGTTTAATGTCTTTCTTCAGCGCCCAGAGTATAGTGAATGTCTTTCGTCACTGACAAAAATGTGATCGCTTCATGTGAAGTTAGAAATAGGAACCCTGTGACGATCTATGTATTTTTTTTTTGGGTAAATGACTAATATGTCACATAAAGACTGTTGTCTGTCTGGTGGTTCTTCTATAACTCCGAAAGTACTGCACGGATTTTGATGAGATTTTGAATCAAGGTTACTACAATACCAAAGAGGAAAAAGTTCCGTGGGTTTTGAAAATCGATCCAGTGGCGAAATAACTGGTGATTTTAGGGCGTAATTGGACATTATTTTTATGGTTCAAAAATTTGAAAATTGCCCAATCATCCGTAACCAATCCATAACCAGAAAAATAATGCTAAGGTTTTGATGAAATTCTTCCATGCCAATAATGAAAGCCATTACGAATTTCGAAACCAAATCTCAACGTATTTACTTCCCATGAGGTTAGAAGATGTCATGTACAGGGTGGCCATCTAAGAATGCCAGGTACTGTATGGATGAACCTATCCATCGTAGAGGCTTGCGGCAAAAAAGTTAATACTAGGTTTTCCTCTTGGCCGTTTTAGGGATAACTTTTTTGCCGCAAGCCTCTATTATGGATAGGTTCCCAGGTGCAGTAGTTGGCAACCCTATATATCATGAAAAACATTCTCACTCATCTTCTGTCTATTGTCCGGTAACATGGGCGACCGCAGGGGGATGCCAAGAGGGGCCCTGCCCCCCTCCCCCCTGAGAATCCGGTTCGACTACAAAATTTGGGAGATTTTTAGGATTTGTACTTTCTGTCAATGAATGGAAAGCAATGAGTTATTCTTCTTGACTTGAGTTTGTACATTAGTACCGCCTGTGTTTTTTTACACAGCTACATGACCCTTACCATCTGCGCCACTGGTTATCATCAGCCGACACCAACGACACTTATCGCTTGCAGAATGAATAAATGTATTAGTTTTTTCATCACAAAATGCAATGTACCTTGACATATTTACACAGTGAGACGAGCGTATATGGCATGCACTACCAAATACAATCATGTTTGCAGTATGGGATACATATTTACAAAGGATTTACAGGCTGCGCTCACGCATCCCGCGAGTAACCTGGTCGCAACCCTTGTTCCCATTTTTTTTTATTTTTGACAATTTTAAAAACAGAAAAATTAAATTTGTAATTTAATTTAGTTCGTGCATTGCTAGTTGGAAAAATATAATTGAAAGGCGATTACGACGCTGCTAAATACCTGCCAGGCGAGGCGAAAGTTGTGCAATATACAGGATGTTTCCAAAACGCGGAACAAAAATTCAAGGGACGATTCTTTGGATTATTTTATGACTATTTTGACGGTTCTCGAAATACAGCTTTGTTTCGGAGAAGCAGCCCTCTAAAAAATACCACTTGAAATCAGTTTTCTTAAATAACTGTCGCACAATATCAAATAATCCTATGAAAAGTAAAAGCACATACGTATACATATTCAAGCATTATGATGTAACATTTTGGAAAACGGATCTACTCGACTGTCCTCGAAAATGCGGGAATAACTAATCTAAAGCGAAATCTCTATATTTGGAAATTGAGGGATATTTTTTTGACAGATTTTCCATTTCTATTGCATTAAAAATTAATGCTCAGCGATCGAGTAAGGTTATTTTTTCCGCAAATCCGGACTAATAATAATCCAATATCGCGAATTTCTTACGCTTTGTATAATAATGGAACAAAGGTAATATTTTTTGACAAGTTCATCCTTTATCTGGAATAAATTCGTGTTCGATTTTAGTAATGTTTCATCGTTTATGATACCGATCCGGCACGGGTAACACGTATCTTGAAAAGTGACATTATGTCGATTTTTTTTTGACATTATGCTGTTTTTTTTTACATTATGTAGGTTATTCTACAAGATGTTAACTTAGCACTTAGTTGTACGTGTTGCCTAAACGTCATGAGGCTTGTTATCAATCTTTGGATCTGATGTGATGTAAAATCTGCTTCTGAGATGGCATTGCTGGAGGTCTAAGCTGTAAGTTGTTTGTGTTGATGATAATTACATTGGGTTCTTGTCTCAAATACACTTAATTCATATTCAAAGCTAGAAATTACATATACAAATTTGCTGAATTTCAAAAATAAGAGAGATAAGAAATAATTATATTCACTGTACACTGTAGATTTACAAGCCATATACATGCTAACAGTAATTACACACAACGCGGGCGCGATGATGATTTCCCGTAATTCTCCTCAGTTATTCGTAATTTATAACTTTGAACATAACTTCTCTTCAGAAAGCACAACATATAAACAACCCGTCATATTCAGTAATGATTTTCTCACACAGCAAATATCGCTGATTATATACACATGCAGACCAATACACATAATCATCCAGATACGATCTTGCTATTCAACCAACTTTCTTCTCAGAGATAAAAACTACAGTCCCGGATCACTCAGCCTCACAAAATTATGCAACCAATAATGCGTAGTTTAGTTGAGTGATTCCTCCATAGATGGACGTTCACAACGATCCTAGTGAGCAAACGTGGAATGACTGCGCCCTAAAAAACCTACCTAGCCTCAAGTTGACATCTTATAGGTTTTTTTAACGTTTTATAGGTTTCTTTACATGATACCCGTGCCGATATACTGATTCCCCCTTTTTGGAAACAAAGTAATTTTGATCACATATTCGTAACCAGCCAGGATATAAATTTTTAGATAGCTTTATCAATATCGAGACAATGATACATTTTTTTCAGATAAAAGATGAAGCTTTCTAAAAATATCTTTGATTCATTAGTAAACAGGTTGTAGGAAAAATAGAAAGATTGCATTAGGGTTAGTATGTCCCTGTCTACTTACTAAACTAATTGAGCCAATTGTTTTCTGTGGATACCATCATGTAAGGCATGAACTTGCTACTATACTCTCAAAATTTCAAAGGAGTAGTGGTTTTTCAACAGGTATAAAAAAAACGATTTCTAGTGGTTTTCGAAACGGTATTCCAAAAATCGTCAAAAGACAATAGAATGACTCGCTCCTTTGATTCATGTTTTTTGGAAACTTCAAGTATAATGCACATCTTTCGGCTCATCTGGTAGGCACCCCACAATATCATAAGCGCCTGGCAATTATTTTTTTCTACTTAGCAATGCAGTCTTTATACAAGTTCAAAAATGTAAGAAATAAGACAGTGGATGTAACATCTATATTCTAAGTTAATCTGCTATACCAGAATATTTTTTAGATACCGGATAACGCGATCGCAATATACCATACAAAAATACAGCGCAGAAGATCTTGTCTTGAGATGTAAATGTATAAATAATATTTCAGTCCAATTTGTAAAATCAGTTGGTGCAATAATCAAAAAGTTGCTGGAAACATAAGTTTATCAACACCCCAGATAAATTAAATTAAGAGTTACATTATTTTCTTGTAAATATAATATGGTCGGTTGTTTGTTCAAAGAGCAAAAGTAGAGAAACATTTTGTAAATATTTAGTTTATATTTAGTCGTTGATTAGAATAGGTGTTATTTTTGAGTGTAGTTCAAAAACATTACCAGAGGAATCACGTTAAATTTGCAAATAAAAGAATTGATTATTTTAAAATATCGATCAGGCATTAAACAAGCAACTAGTATAGCCAAACAGCTAAATGTAAGCCGATTGGTAATTTGCAAAACTATTAAGCTGTTCCGCCTCAGAAAATTGTTGGTAAGCCCTCCTTAGACTGGTAGACCGCGAAAAACCACACCTAGGATTGATAGGAATATTAAAACAATTGCTCTTAAAAATCCATTTACTACTGTTGTTTCTCCACTTTTGCTCGGTACTGTATATTTTAGGAACTGAGAAAAATCATATAGGTATTTATGATTTTAGAATGATTCATCTTATAGAAGTTACAGCAAAGTAACAAATACAAAACCTTTTTTTTATGAGAAGGAAAATGATTTGAATGCATTTTTGAACTCTTTGGATGTTTGAAAAATCATAGTGTTTCCAGACATCAAAATTTTATAATGTAGATACAAAACTACTACTGACAGTATTAATGTGTGTTGAATTTATCAAATACCTATAATTTTGGCGTTTTAAAAGTCCCACATGCATCAACCAAATATGTGCTCGTAAGATATCAGCAAGGTTTTTTTTAATGTAATGGTTTGGAGTACCTAACTAAAAGAAAGGATTGAAAATATACTGGTACCAGCATTACTAATGGAATTCGTAACCAGACCAAGCATATTATTTCAGCTACTATGAAATCTATCATGGCATGACTCAATTCGGACAAGGCTAAACAACTTCTATAAGTTCTATAAGGTAACTCCTGGAACTTGTCCTGTGGATTTTGTGTGGGCAAAAAGGACCAAAGAAATGTTCATGGGACTCCACTGTGTCCACCATGGCAGCAGAAATGATGTACAGTAGATCGAAATTAAAACATGTATAGTCAACGCCAAACAAAGTGGCGTGCACGTCATCACGATAAAAATTCCCCGACCTAATGCCTAGGTTTCTATCACAAACAATTGCTCTATTGCAGTTTCATATTAATGTGATATATAAATTGTAAAATGGTCATTACTCTCTTATTATGGTTAATAGTCATATAAACATTGTTATTAAAATATCACATAAGTTGCTTTCTGATAAATTTAGACGCATTATGCGAAATAAAATGTTTTGCAAACGCTCCAATCACTTATCGACATGTAAACGCACTAAACCGATTTCGCAGCGTTGACACATTGTCACCTTGAAACTTATTTAAACTGGGAACTGACATTTGTATTAATTTTGACACTGAATCAATTTGTGGCATTTCAAATCTTTATAAATCCTTTGGCCCCGCATACTGTAAATCAACAACTGTTTGTTTCAAAACAAAATTATTCATTTTACGAGTAGATAAAGGCAATTTTGGTATATAAAGATGCCCAAACAGTTAAATAGTCGGTGTAAGGAACTCGTGGCCTCGTTAATGCACTACTTTGAGCAAGAAAGGGACAACAACGGGCCTTTGTTGCCTTTAAATGCTGTTCAAGAGGTAGGTTACTAATAATTATATGTAATGTATATTAATAATAGTGAAATTTTATTTCATTTTTTGTAGCGTGTTGCTGCTGCTTTAAAAATTAGTTTAAGGACAGTTAGTCGTATTTCCGAGGGTGTGAAAAGTGATGCAAATTTAGAATCGGCCAAGAAAAAGCGGAGTTATATTAAACGTGTAACCAACACAGCGACATTGGATACAAGTGCCATTCGAGAAGTGATCTATAATATGTATCACAAAAGTAAGATCTTATTATAATAACTTATCAGAAATTTGCATTAATTTGTTAACTAAATTATAATGTCATATTACACATGGTTTCAGAAGAACAAGTTATGATACAAACTTTATGGTCTCGATTAAGAGATAGGGCATTATTTGATGGTAGTGCCACGTCTTTAAGGCGGTTGCTTAGAGATCTTGGATTTAAGTGGCTTAAGGACAATCCGCGACGAGGGCTCATGGAACTACCAAGTATAGCTTTGAAAAGGGTGGAATTTCTAAGGCAATACAATCAAGCCAAGGTTGAGGCCTTATACCAGTTTGTCTTCCTCGATGAAACTTGGATATTTCAAAATGGGACCATAGGTCGCTCTTGGCAAAATGGAAACCAAAAAAGCGTGAAAGCTATTAAAACAGATGGTAAAAGGTATGTACTTTTACACAATTTGCACTATACAATTTAAAACTAATATATTTTAGATACATTATATTACATGCTGGAAATGAAAATGGGTTTATTGAGGGTAGTGAAGCGATATTTTCTTCGAAAACAAAATTGAGCGGTTACCATGGAGAGATGAACCAGGACAATTTTTTGAAATGGTTTCAACATCAGTTATTAGAAAAATTGGAGAGTCCATCTATGATTATACTGGATAACGCCCCTTATCACAGCATGATATTGAACAAAGTGCCCAACAATGCATGGACAAAAAAAAATATCCAAGACTGGTTGACAAATCAAAACATACCATTTTTAAACACAATGTTTAAAACAGAGCTATTGAGTATTGTTGCTCGGTACATAATGCTTCTTAATTATATATATTTTGGTCGACAGTTTATATTTCTTTTGTTTATTCCTATTCTTAAAATAACTGCTTTTTTAGAAACAAACCACCTAAAATATACGTGATTGATGAATTGGCGGAACAACATGGGCACAAAGTTCTTCATCTGCCTCCTTACCATTGTATATTTAACCCTATTGAGTTAATTTGGGGCATAGCAAAAGGTTACTATAACAGACATATTGGTAGAGATGGTAACAGTGAAAAAGACTGTTTGGATATGTGGAACGAGGCTCTACAAACGGTTACCCCAGACATGTGGAAAAATAGCGTTCGACATACTGAGCAAGAAATTTTTAAATGGTATGAAAGAGAACGAATTTTTGATCGACCAGACATCGAACCTTTAATAATCAACTTTGAGAGTGATGAAGATTCAGATTCAGACAGCGCTGAAGAAAGAAACTCCGACTAACTTTATTGTACAGAAAAAGCTTACACCAGTAGCTTACCTAATTTTAGAATGCATTTTTCTGTATGAATTCTGTAAAATAAATACCATGCATAAAATTTGGAGGACCCCATTTGGATTTTTATTCAGTACCTTTAAGCTATCAATTAAATATGGTAGTTTCATAGTGTCATCTGATCAATAATTGTCATACTTAATGATTATGCAAGTACAGATCTATAATTTTATTATACTATTATTTTTGTTCTCATTTGAGGTTAATATTGCTTATAAACCTAGATATGTAAATAATAAATTTTATTATTTTACAAAAAGTTTGGCAACAATGTAAATTTTTCGACACACCCACCTTGATGACGTGCACGCCACTTTGTTTGGCGTTGACTATATGTACTTTTGATTCTGCCAGATGTAGGAGTTCTATTCGCTTAGTTAAGAATTGTTTAAAAATATTACAATTACAAGTCAGTCATCAGTTAATTTTGCAAAACGACATCGTTCTACATAACGATTCCTTTTCTAGGGATAACCTTTACAGAATAAACTATAAAATACCGTTATATTCACACTTTTCCGATCCCCCCGGTATAGGTAACTTATTCCCAAGACCCAAGAACCCAACAAAACCGCTTACAAATGTACAGTTATTACTCAGGTATTTCAGACAATTTTCAGGTTTCCTGTAACCGCCTACCTACGACGTATTTACCAGTATACAATCATAGATTGTTTGGATAAAAATTTTAATTTACCATTACGTAACAACGAATGAAACTAATAAAAAGAAAATCAATAATCGAATCATATAAAAAAAAATAGTCTACACTGCGCGATGAAAGATTTAAAAGACATACAACGCATTTATTTAAGCCATCACAGCAGACAAAGGATATTTTTACGATAATGTGCATGGAAGCATGAAAATATGATGCAAATAGGTGTAGGAAAAGTAGTTAAAACACTAGATTTTCACTGTTTTGGATCATACAAGTAGAAATACGGTTATAAACGTATGATCCCGGTGGGTTATGCATGCGAAAAATCCGTAAACACGGGGCGGTGGTCAATCCAGAATCGAGAAACTCGATCAAAATTGTTTTAGGTGAACGACCTTGGTTCAAAATCCGAAATATCCAAAGTCCGACAGATCCGAGACGTATCTATTGCGATGAGGTGGTGGAGGAAACTCAGGAAAGTGGTGGTGGTTTCGGAAGAATGTGGGGATGAATATATCCTACCAGAATACGCTACGAGCACCCCTTCCACAATGCACTACATCACGGCGGCGAAGCTCCCTACCCCAAAACACCCACGAGCCGCGAAAGGTTCGTTTGATTCGGCGGTCTGTCACCCTTTCTACCGAAATAATGTACAAAATTAGGACACTTACATTTTGCAAAAGACACAAATCGGCCACGGAAGATATTTCAGCGGACACAAAGCTCAACTTCGTCATCAAACTACTTCATGTCATTTGGCCAGATGTTCGGCTTGCCTAGAACGGTTGTTGTGCTGGTAGATGGCATATGCGCGTAGTGGCTGTTTGAATTTGCGCGCCAAACCAGGCCAGCCTATGAAATTCGAAATTTCTGTGAGATACTAAATTGATGCCGTGCGCTGGTTCTATTTATAAACAAATAATGGGTCTTTGAACATTATTTAATCCAGCTCTATTAATCACTTTACGTTTTAAGCGATTTTTTTCCTATAATTGCAGATTTTTGCTTAGCACAATAATCTTATCACCATATATAATGACCATATAGTACTTGGAGAGATGATCGATTTGTAAATATTGTCATGGTAAAATAGAAAATGTCATATAGTGGAGAATAATAAATAAACTCATGTTTCAAACTGGGCAGTGTCAAAACAATTCCATGTCCTTATTACCCCCATATAATGTTAGAAATGGACCAGAGGCTGTCAAATAAATTATAGTACAGACAATCCAGACATAAAACATTGTAAATGTTTATCCTGTGTTTTTTATATTGTTAATCCCCTTGTTTGTCTGGCCCATCAAACCACACGTGCTTAAAATTCTTCTTTATTGTAAACGTTTTATCAATGTACTTGAAGAGTGTCACCATCGGTACCAAACAATAAAGAATTTTAAGCATACCTACCTATGTGGTTTGATGGGTCAGATAAGCATGGGGGATTAAAAAAATGTATCTTTTGCCGTTTATTACCCCCCTACTTCCCTTAAGAGCGTTAGTGTTGTGTCCTTAATAAAAATGTATTTCATTTGCCAAAAAAATGAAAATATCGTTTCATTGACATTATAATACCCCTATCGGAGATAATTACACAAATTATCAGGTTTATTTTGGTGCACGAATGTAATTCGGTAGATAAATTCCAAATCTCGTTTCGGCAACTCTACCCTATGCTATGTAGAACATCAAAATTAAGTTTGATCAACAAAGTTCGGCTATACAAGATGGTTATTAGACCAGCGATCACTTACGCAAGTGCGGCTTGGTGTTTTCTCGCCAAAACACATTTGCGTAGCCTGCAGGTTTTGCAGAACAGAACCTTGCGTACAATCACTAACGCCCCATGGTATGTTTCCAACGAGACCCTTCACAGAGACCTTGACATCCCTTACCTAAGGGACTACATCAAACAACAAGCGCAGCTACGTTACAGTCAAGCAGAATCGCATAACAACCCTTTGTTGCGCGAGTCAGTAGACTACACAGTCGAGCAAGTTCGCAAGCACACAAGACCGCGACTCGCACTGTGAACAAAATTAAATCGTGCGACCTTAGGTCCAACCAAAATTATAATTTTTCTTCAACAACCAATCCCAAAATTAATTTTAGGATCAATTTAAAATTGCCGAATACTAACTAGCAATGCCAAGGCACCCCTCAAATTGATGCACTTCTTTTTTCTTTGCTCTCCCTCCTTCCTTCCTTCCTTTCTTCTTCCCTTCTTTCTCCCTGACTTTGTTTGGTATCTGGGCAACCAGACCTCACAGACCTACTGACATACAAGACTTCAACCAAGAGCAAAGGTCCTACGACCCGCTCTGACAGACAATGACGAATAGTGTAATTCGGTAGAATGTTTCCAGAGTTAAAGTATGTTTATGCATGTCAAGATGACAAATGCACATTTCATCAATCGCAACTATAGATACGGTCCTACAGGGACATTTTCGATACCCACTGGGCATTTTCACTGACTATTGCCCTCGTCTTAATTTCTACCGATCACAAACGCACGATTTTGAATTACAAATGGTTTCTAGATGGAAAAATTGTATGACAGCACCTGTCAGTAGTTTTTTCGAGCTTACTCGCAGCAAAATTTGACACCTGTTGTTACCAAAAATTACAATACCTATGATAACAAGTAATTATGGTCTCATAGAACACCAGAAAACGACGCTAAACATTTTTTTTGATTTTACTTTCAATAAATTTTGTAAGCTTTGGGTATGCAGAATTATCTGTTGCTCATGAAATAGTCTTGTCAAATACCATTCGGCGACTTATTTTTCCCTGTGAAAAAAATCGAAAATTCCAAGTAATATTTTTCTAACAAAAAAGATTCCTGCAGGTGCAAAAATCCTACTACTAAAATATTACTTAGCAACCTGTTTTTCGATTTTTTTCGGTAAAATTAGATGCCCCTATGATAGTCCTTATGAAAATTTCCCCGTTGTCTAGGTAACAGGGAATTTTCGCTATAATTTTACGATAATTCCACACCCTTATGGTATTTTTTATTCCTGAGTTAGATATTCATAAGGGCATCCAAGTTTTCCGAAAAAAATCGAAAAAACACGTTGCTGAGTAATATTTTATCAAGAAGCATGAGTGCTTGTAGCAGGTTGCTGCACGAATGTTTTTTGCTAAAAAAATATTACTCTGCATTGTTTTTTCGATATTTTTCACAGGAAAAAATTAGATGCCTGAATGGTATTTGACAAGACTATTTCATGAGTAACAGATTACTGGTGTCCTAGGAGACCATAATTACTTGTTATCAGAGGTATTGTGCTGTCATGTAATTTTTTCAGCAAGTCATCGTTGGTTGTCAGAGCGGTCCGTGGGACCTTAGCTCTTGAGTCTCAGTGTCAGTTTGTAAGTCTGTCAGGTCTGGTAACCCAGAAACCAGACAATTTTAAGGATAATTTTTTCATCTAGAAACCATTTGTAATTTAAAATTGCGGGTTTGTGATTGGTAGAAAATAAGACGAGAGAAATAGTCACTAATATTTCATTTTTCTAATGATTTTTCGTGTTGAAAATCAGGATGTGGAGGGGCAAAGTATGCTGGTACAATGGAAGGAATACAACTGGAAGCATAATAAATGAAAAATGTCTCAACATAATGCTTTATTAATAGATCACTTCCTCTCAATTATAATTATCATTAAAAATAATCATTCATCATAATTAAAACCAACTGCTGACTAAAATATCTTGTTATACACTCCATCATCAGAAAAAATATATAACATTTCACCAGTTACAGTATCTCTTTCACCGTTACTCTTATCTCCTTTGAAGCCAAATATTTCACATACTGATTTCACTATATACTTTAAAGCCTTCTATACTTGTACATTTTTGAAATCAAGCAATACTATTTTGTTACATGCACTACAAAATTCATCAGAGTTACATTTGCGTTTTTTCATATTTTTCAAATATCTGTGTGCACAGAATTATGTCCTGTACTATCATAATGTGTCTTGATCAGATTTTACAACATATCCAACTTTAAATACATAACATATTATTAAAGTTACACATCTACCACTTGTGATGAGCCTCAAAAGCATTGAAATGGTACTGCTGTAGTCATCTATACATTGTTAAAAACATATTAGCTGTTCTTATTTCAAAAATAAGCCATGATTTTGCATTTTAATACTATTCTATTCTTTCTGTAAACTCACATCTATGTAAATATTACAGATGTAAATTCAAGGACTACAAGATATATTCATGAATTTAGATCGAAAAGGTGATGAGCAGACTTAAATATGTTAATTTGCTCTGTAGTCTGGGTATAACTTTGAGGACCTGCTTGGGAAGCAACTTCAGTACATACTAGCTGTTAAAAAATATGCTGATAACAAAATATGTATATTAATGTAATGTATATTAATCTAAATGACTACATATTACAATTAAAAGTATTGACCATACAAAATAATAAAAAAGTAAAGAATATAAATATACATAGTAAAATACTATCACACATTAAATTGAAAAGTAAAGTTGGAATTTAACAGTATATTCTCATTGGAATCATTAGTATGGCAGTTATACTGACAATGCGAAAAATGGACCTAAATCTGATGACACCCCCTCTGCAATCGCTGAATGTACATATCAAATAATAATTTATTTACGTTAAAATAATGTGGATTTTGGTTTTCACTCAGGTCAGGGGAATACTCTGTGGAGTAGGGAGTGGGAGTTTTCCAGTCCAAACTCCGCTCTGAGCTTGGTGGGGAATCAGGCAAAATGTTCATGGTGTTTATTGGAGGCCCAGGTCCCCATTCTACCGAAGTATGTTGGTTTGTCATCATAGGATTGTTGATGTGGAGGTTGTTGATTCTTTTTGATAGAGGCATGAATTCCACTTCGTCTTCCAAAAGGCTGCGTCCGCGCTTCCTAAAATAAATTCAGTTTGTTCATCAGATGTCAGTATGGCTCACATGAGATAATCTCAGTTTCCTGCTTAAGATTTGCTGGAAACCAACTAAAATGCTCACCTATTCTGTGTCATATTTAAAGGAATTTGTCAAATTGAGCGAATGGTTCCTTTATATGACGATATTGAATGGTTTTAGGCAATTTTTTACGCTGGAATGATGAACATGATAGGTAAATAAATACGTAAATACCATAAATGTCAATATCATTTAAAGTGCCTAGGGACCTTTGATTTTGAACCACTGACGGTAGGGTGGCAATACTGTTATATGAGATGATATGGAAATTATTTCCTATAAAAATATTCTTTGACGTTAAAGTATGATTGATAATTGATTCAATTTTAGTTATTCATATTTAATGTTTATTACATATTTACGGATAAAATTATGTCAATAAGCTGGTTTTATCTTATGAGAATTCGATGAAATTTGTCTAGGTATGGCGCTGCAATCGAAAATAACAAGTGACAGATGTCATCTGTCAAGCGCATAACCGATGCTTTGTGCGTTCGTTCATTCATTTTCACACAGTGAAATAAAAAATACTCCCGTATTTACAGAAAACGTGGTCTGGTGCTAAATAATCCAGTGAATAACAAATTGTGATTTTCCAAATTACGTATCTGTAAGTTACCAATTTCCTATAAACTTAACCTCTGTCGGCGAAAGGACAGAATGGCGCTGAAAGTTTGGGTTGTGGAGGCCTTTGAATTCAAAGACGATACCCAGATAGTTCCAAAATATAACAGAAAAGTGAAGCTGAGAGCAGACTACGACCCGCAAGGCATTAGCTTACAGATCCTGGAACTGGACGAAACCAATCAACTTTTAGAATTCCCTGTAGATTCTAGTACCGAGTGTAGTAAAGTAGGAATCAGTTCGTATTTGTTCAATGTTGATAGCGAGACAATTTTAATAAAATTTAGTAGTAGGGACGATGCTAGACAATTCACATTAGCTATAGCAAAAGTGAAATTGGGAAAGGACGCTTCTGTGTTCTCAGTACGGACAGAAGATTCATCTGCCACTCAGTATTTCCAGTTTTATGGTTACCTCTCGCAACAACAGAACATGCTACAAGACTTTGTTAGGACTTATACGTATCAGAGAGCAATATTAAGTAATTTAGACGATTTTAAAGACAAAGTAGTGCTAGATGTAGGAGCAGGTTCCGGAATCTTGTCATTCTTTGCGGCACAGGCTGGGGCAAAACGAATATATGCTGTTGAAGCCTCAACAATGGCACAGTATGCTCAAAAGCTGGTAGAGTGCAACAATCTTACGAATTCCATAAAAGTGATACCTGGAAAAATTGAAGAAATTGAACTTCCTGAAAAAGTAGATGTGATAATCTCTGAACCAATGGGATATATGTTATATAATGAAAGAATGCTTGAATCATACTTGAATGCAAAAAGATGGTTAGCACCAGGTGGAAAAATGTACCCTTCAAGGGGTGACTTACATGTAGCACCCTTTACAGATGACGCTTTGTTCATGGAACAATTTAGCAAGTCTAATTTTTGGTTTCAAACTTGCTTCCATGGTGTAAACTTGTCTGCATTGCAGAATCATGCTGTGAGAGAGTATTTTAGGCAACCTATTGTTGGTAAGCATGATTCAAAGTTTTCCATTAAAACACAAAACATGGCATCAAATTATCCATTCATCAATAATTTTTTACAATTATTTATGCTTATTATATAGGATGATTTAATAAAATGGCAATATTTTGAAAGCAGAGGGAAATAATACTCTAAGTCATATCAAAATTAAAATAAATAGTTCTAATCAAAATGAAAATTGCATACTGAAACATACCTCCTTCTTGGGTTTGAAAGTAAGCTAACCTCTTGTAGAAGCCTGTGTAAACATTTTCTGTTGTAACATATTGGCAATGCACCTTCTTCATCACCATTGCTAGGCAATGTGGTGATGACCTTCACTCTTCAGTCCACTTCTATCTACTTATTATTTGTTAGTTTCACATAATAAATCGTACATAAAATGTTTGGTGTGTAATCCTGCTTTACCACAGCAATATTTGAAGAGCATTCATGTTTTATGCTCGTGCAGCGAGACATTTTTTAAAGCAAATGTCTATAGAAACTTTACTCCTTAATATTCTTGGATGTACTCTCCTCTTTTGAAATACTGCCATTGTCTTTTTCACCCCTTGTATATGAGGTCATCTCAAATAGAATCTTTTTATAATATTCACATCTTCACTCTAGTAGTTCAAGTCTAGATAGTATTTATGCCATTCAAAGTTATAAATTACCATCACATATTTAATAAACCGATGTATTTATATTTCTTTTTAGATACATTTGATGTAAGAATCTGTATGAGCAAGTCAGTGAGACATGTGGTTGATTTTTCAGAGGCTGATGAGACTGACCTGCACACCATAGATATACCTTTAGAATTTCACATTTTAGAATCTGGAACATGCCATGGCTTGGCATTTTGGTTTGATGTCGCTTTTGCCGGTTCTCAACAGACAATCTGGCTTAGCACTGCGCCTACAGAACCTTTAACACATTGGTAAGATGCATAGAAAATTGAAAAACACTTTTGACTGAGTTTTAAAAAATATTAAATCTATGTTTTCTTACAAAAAATGCAACAGCTTATTTTTAATTTGGTTAGAGTATTGATTTATAATGATAAATCAAAATTGGCATCATTATAGGACCAGGCTATTAGTCACCATTCATAAAGGCATTTAGTCAGTTATCTGGTAGACTAGCAGTTTTATTTGAAAAAGTAACAGGACCACTTTTGTACAGAATTAAAATCTCCCATCATGTTGAACCCATAAAAGTTTATTGTAGTCAACTGTTTGTCAAAGTTTGTAAGTAATTCCATTTTTTCTTACAACAGATAAGCTTAATCCTTAGTTACTACTAAGGATTATAGAGACTCATCACTTTATAAATAACTATATTATATACAGGGTGACTTGTAATGTCACATATTCCTGTTAAGGGGAGATAGATTAGGTCAAAAGCAACCGATTTTGTCCTATAAATTCCTATCCAGGAGTTAACCGTTTTTGAGTTATTTGAATTTTATTTTTTTTGATTTTTTATTCCGATTTCAGACGGTTAAATTTGAAATACAAAAAAACTACATATTTGATTTTGAGTTTTTTATTATCGTCGCATAGCGGACATTACAATAGTTCATAATAAGTAATAAAATGTTGAAAACTTACAAAAGTTTTAAAATTACGCTATTGAAATGTATGATTTTCTTATATTTTTTTTTTAACTTATTCGATAAAAAATGCAATTTTCTGTAAAAAATCTGCTAGTAATGAAATGTGCAAATTATGTAAATCATATCTCTATCTAACAAGCTTTCATTTGAGGTATAAAAGTTACAACTAACTCAAGTACAAAGACATAAAATTAAAAAAAGATGAGTAAAGTTGTATGAACGAAAATTACGTAGGATAAATAAAAGGCTTTTATTTTAATTACAGTTTTATTTAATTACATTTCCTTTAGTATTGTACAGATTCTGCTCAAATTGTAATCCCCTGTTACGATACATGCCCGCATTCTCTTACATAATTCACTTTTGGTAACTCTAGTTGTTAAGCGGCTTTTTATTTGGTCAGCTGCACTGATTATCCTTGTAATTAATTCATCGCGCGTTGGCACGGGCGAAACATCGTACACCAGGCTTTTCATATGTCCCCACACATAGTAATCCATCGGTGTGAGATCTGGGCTTCTTGCTGGCCAGGCAATGGGCCCGCCTCTGCCAATCCATTGATTTGGAAATTTAGAGTCTAAATACGTCCGTACTAACTACTGAAGTGTGCGGGACAGCCATCGTGCTGGAACCGCAAATTTTGTCTCGTCGCCAATGGGACGTCTTCCATTAATGGAAACAAGTGATTTTTCAAGAACTCTTCATACACTTCTCCATTTAAATTGGCGGGCAAAAAATGAGGTCCAATTAAATATCCATCAATGATGCCCATCCACACATTGACTGAAAACCGGCTCTGAGACCCCGTCGGTCTTATTTTTCGGGGGTTTAAAGCTTCTTTATCAGCCCAGTAATGAGCATTATCGTAGTTAGTGATCCCGTCCTTATCAAACTTCGATTCAATAGGTCCACAGAATTTTCTTAAAATAGTCTGGATCTTCTGTATCTGCATGTAACATGTACCTGCAGAAATCTAATCGTCTTGCAGGATCGTCCTCTTCAATCACATGCATAGGCGTGTAGTGATAAATGGTATAATCTTGCAGTATGCACAGTAAACCATACTTTGTATTGTGACATACCCAACTGAGCAGCCACAATGCGCGTAGACGTAGTAGGGTCTTCCTGAAACACACGAAGGATTTTCTCTTCATCTTCGGGAGGATAGACTCGGGGTCGACCAGCATCACTATGTTGCCTTTGAACACGTCCGGTTTGGCGGATGCGCCGATACACAGAGTCAAATACAGTAACATGAGGTGTTCGGCGATTCGGGAAACGTTGCCGATATTCACGGCGGGCAGCTGCAGAATCGCCGTTACAAAGTCCATAACAGAACATTATGCCTGAGTATTCTTCATTTGTAGAAGTTTGCCCGTGCTCGGCGAGGTCCTGGCGGATCTGCTGCGTCTGCCATGATGATAAAGAAACCACTCGAAATGAACTGGGAAACTCGAAAATAATAATCGTGCGTAAAACGTGTGCGCGTACGCAGTAGTTGATACCAACTAAACCTAATTCTCACTCGGCGTGCGGCGATGGCGTAACTACAGTGATGAATAATAACAGCTCTCTCACTCCTCCACTAAGTCAGCTCTTCTCGCTCGCTTCCTCGTCGAGCCGATGCCATAAAACAATCATGGCATGCGAGTCCTTTGAGGACAGTAACGACTTGTTCAAACAGGTAATACAAATTCCTTAAAAATCCAGCCTCTGTTGGTGTCATTGTTGTTTTTCTACATGTACTTCAGATAATTGAACGCTTAATACCTCAAATGAAAGCTTGTTAGATTTGAGATATTATTTACATAATTTGCACATTTCATTACAAGGAGATTTTTTACAGAAAATTGCTTTTTTTATCGAATAAGTTAGTAAAAGAAAATGATACATTTAAAAAGCGTAATTTTAAAACGTTTGTAGCTTTTCAACATTTTATTACTTATTATGAACTATTGGAATGTCTGCTATGCGACGATAACAAAAAACTCAAAATCAAGCATGCAGTTTTTTTGTATTTCAATTTTAACCGTCTGAAATCGGAATAAAAAATAAAAAACTTAAAATTCAAATAACTCACAAATGGTTAACTTTTTGATAAGACATGATAGGACAAAATCGGTTGCTTTTGACCTAATCTATCACCCCTTAACAGGAATACGTGACATTACAAGTCACCCTGTATAATATTTGCTAAGATATATGTTTTCCAATCACACTTTAATCCATATTTTCATTATTTCCGGTCATGCTTTAATCTCGAATCAACAAATGTCAATTCAAACTTTTCGTAGAAATGATATCAGTGAAAATTAATATGTTCTACAATTTTTATGATGCATTGTCACATTATATTCTCTGTAGGGTTTAGGAATCATATAAACATTGACCTTGACATTTGCACAATAAATTAAAAACTATATCAATGTGATCTGCTGACACATTGTTATTCTACTAATTAAGTATTATTACAAATATTTATAATAATGTATAATTATTAATGGATAATTTTACTTAATCATTTGATAAGTAGTTTTGACTTTTTATGACCTGTTGTTTTAATTTTGATACTTCAAGTGTTGAAAACCACATATCAAAAGATGGTATAGGTAGCTAACAAATGTAACATGAATTTGAAATTTCAGATGTTTATGAAACAATAAATGATTATAAAATGAAATGTATAAGGTCATAGTAAGATCATAAATGTTATCAACAATAGTACTACAGAGTGACCGATATGTAACTGACTGGTTTGTATCTAGAATATTTGTGGAATGAAATAAAGTATGTCCATTTTTTTCATCTCAATATATTATTGAGACTTGGAAATTGTATATGAAAAATATCAGACCAATGTCCGCCTCTAGAAGCCGCGCAAATCTGAGCCATCTTGATTTCATTTTCGCTTCCGTAATATTGTTCTTCAGCTGCTCTACAAAATTTGGTTGGTTGGTATTTCTCACAAATCCCCATAAAAGAAGTTGGAGCCGTTAAATCCGCTGATCTTGGTGGTCAATTGACATCAAATCGAGAAATTAAATGTCCCGGAAATATTGTTCGCAAAAGATTCATTGTTTCCTAGCTGTGTGACAAGTTGTTTCGTCCTGCTGGAACTACATGTTTTGGAGGTTAAATTGTTGGATTTGAGCAGCCATAGTGTTTTGCCCGATATCCAGTGACAGTAAGAGAATTAACTGCAGCGTCTTCAAAGAAGTAAGGTTCAATGACACTTCCATACCAAACATCGCACCAAACTGTGACTCGACGAGGATGTAGTTCATGTCGAAGTGGGCTTTATCGCTCATTATCCGTTGTTATTTTGGGTATCAAGCTGCAATGTTGCGACTTTCATTGTCACTAGGCTGTAGTTCTTGGGTTAAATGAATTTTGTATGGCCGCAAGTCTTTAACTTCATCTGTTTGTTCTAATTTCCGCACTGACGAATGGTGTCCACATTATTTCGGCCGAAATCATGTAACTTCCGAATCGTTTAAATCAGTTATATATTGGCCACCCTGTACTAGGGTAATATAACTTTTGACTTGGAGTATCAAAATATTTACTATATGTATAAAAATCTTTCAAAAATGTATTATTGCTATTATACATAAGTGATACTTGAAGGCAATAACAGAAAAATGATTATTTTCTGTTGAACTTTATCGACTTTGTTGGATTTACCAAAAAATTACACATATATGCAACTTGCTGTTTACTTATCTTGTTCACCCGGTTATTTCTTTCTCCATCTCTAGTTTAAATAGTATTTTTTTGTTTTTCTTGAAGACTCAAGATCAAGATTCATCTAAAGAAATTTTAGGTACCAAGTACGTTGTTTGTTAGAACAGCCACTTCTGTTAAAACAGGGCCAAGTGTTGATGGGGAAAGTATTACTGGTGGCAAACAAAAGGCAGAGCTATGACGTCACGATTGAATTGACTGTAGAGGGCACGTCACAGACGTCAAAGAACACGTTGGATTTGAAAAATCCATATTTTAGATATACTGGAGCACCTGTACAGCCACCACCAGGTAATTTGAACTGCATTCTGAACATAACAGTTTTTTTTGGACCACATACTAATATTATCGGAAACTCTATAGAAGTAATTTATCTTTTTTGATATTTCTAAAATAATGTATTCATAAATGTTCGTGAAACAGTCGCTTACTATTCACATATTATATACCCAGATATTTAAATGATATTTGTGTTGTTTCCCTATTGACATACATTTTGTTTTATTACTGTTTAATTTAATTTTATTAACATTTAACCAATTCATAATTTTTTTAATGTAACTATTTAACAGTTCTAAAGCAGTGTCCAAATACGTATGTGCTATATATGTCATGTATCGTCCGCAAATATTTGAATTTTGCATGTTCTAAAATGTCAAAGTTATATAAATGATCAATAGTAACTGCCCTAATTTACTACCCTGTGGCACCCTTACTGATATATTTTGAACGCTTGACATAATATTTCTAACTTTAGTTTTTTTGACTTTTATTTACTAAATAATTTTGTAAAATGTTTAATACTGATCCTTTAAAACCACATTGATGTAATTTCAGTAACAATTTTTCCCTATCTATAGTCTCAAATGTTTTGAAGTCTAAAAAAATACTGTTACTGTATCATCTATACTTATTCTCCAGTCTTCCACCACCATTTGGATTGCTATTTCTGTAGAATGTTTTTTTCTAAATCGAGCATGATTTTTTGTTGAAATTTTGTTTTCTTCAATGAATTCAATGATTTGTTCGTATATTATCGCTTCGAACAGCTTCTCGACATCTGGCAAGACATTAATCGGTCGTATACAGGGTGTTTCAGTTTATTGTTGCATAACTTTAAGATTCGATAGAACTTTTAAAATTAATGCATAAAGTCTATATAAACATGGGTCGAAAAATGCGTGGCTTCCGAAATACAGGGTGTTTAAATTTACTTTCTAAAATAGTTTTTTTTTAAATATTTCGAACAATATTTGATGTATAACAGTGAAAATTGGTATACAAGGGTTTTTTGGTACGACAAAACGAACCATGGGCATAGTTTTACTGTAGCTGCTAGAGGGCGCTCTCTACTGTACCTGTAGTGTATTAAAATGACCAAAAATTGTTTCTTAGTGCAATTTTTTGCTTTTTGAATATAAAAACTGATTCTTCGCACTTTTCAACATAAAAAGCTCTCTTGTGAATTTTCGTTATAGTTAGCCGTTTTTGAGATATTTCGATTTTTAAGGTTCGATGCATTTTTAATTATTTATGATAAAATAACGTTAAAAAGTCAGTATCTCGATAATTTTTAGAAGTAGGCTGTGCCTGTAAATATTTTTGAAATTGAAAGCAGAATAAGGTTAAACGTCGATTAGTTGACAGTTAGTTTTGTTGTCTGTTGAAACCTGAAACGTTTTTTTGCAATAATTGTGAATGCTCGAAATTTAGTTTCTTTTACCTGTTTTTTTTTTTTTGTAAGTTTTATAAAATTGCCATTTTTATTCTCCAATCAAGAGTTAGCGGATATTCATTTTGTGTATGGCTTTGTAAATGGAAACGCAGTAGAAGCAGCCAGAGAGTACGCACGAAGATTTCCAAACAGACGACATCCAACTCGCTCAGTATTTGTAAGAGTGCATCGCCAAATAATTGAAAATGGTTTTGGAAATCTCCAAAGGGATCAAAACATAAATGTTCGTCAGCGCAGATGTAGCCGTACCGTACCGTAATCGACTATTTGGACCCCACCTTTTGCCTGCAAGGTTAAATGCTGCAACCTTCTTGGAATTTTTAAAGGCTGAACATGCAAATATGTGGGATGATGTTATGTTAGACTTAAGAAGATTGGCCTGGTTCCAGCTTGATGGTTGTCCAGCTCATTATTCTAGAATAGTTAGAAACTGGCTAGACAGAATCAGGAATGCATGTGATGAAATAAGGCCTTATTTGAATAGTGCTATACCACGTTCGATCATTCGTAGATGTGAATTGTGTATTGAACAATTGGGTTTACATTTCGAGCAACTACTTTAGATTTTTTATATTTGACTTAACTATCCAATAGCAATTTTAGTTGTAAATAATTAATTTTATTTGTTAAAAGTAATATTGGAAAATTAAACAAATTAATATTCTGTTTTTTGTGTTTATTTGGAGTTAGGAATTATTGCTGTGTTTAAAAACACAATCTAAACGATCATCTTAATTACTTGTAATGCCCAAATCGAAAATGTAAAAAAAATATTATTTTCCCATAAATAATTAAAAATGCATCGAACCTTAAAAATCGAAATATCTCAAAAACGGCTAACTATATAAATCAGTTTTTTTATTCAAAAAGCAAAAAATTGCACTAAGAAAAAAATTTTGGTCATTTTAATACATTACAGGTACAGTAGAGAGCGCCCTCTAGCGGATACAGTAAAACTATGCCCATTGTCGTACCAAAAAACCCTTGTATACCAATTTTCACTGTTACACATCAAATATTGTTCGAAATATTTAAAAAAAACTATTTTAGAAAGTAAATTTAAACATCCTGTATTTCCGAAGCCACGCATTTTTCGACCCATGTTTATGTAGACTTTATGCATTAATTTTAAAAGTTCTATCGAATCCTAAAGTTATGCAACAATCAACTGAAACACCCTGTATTTGTATTCAGCTCAGAATTTTGAACTTTTGGCACAGAACACTTCAATTTTGATGGGAATTCACAATGTATATTATCTGTGATTTTTAACACGTTCAGTGCGAACAGCGTCAAAAGACGCCCTCCGCTCCTGTGGTGGGAGGCGAACGGCGTCTTTCGACGCTCTCTGCCGTCTTCCAAAAAAGTATTTCAGTTTCTGAGGTGGGTATCCTCATCCCAGTTCGCAGTCAATGTGTTAAACAAAGGTATTTGGCGTTGAGTTCATGTGTGTCAAACGACGATTTTAATATCTATTTAAGATATTGAATATTCACTGTTAGATTTTATAATGATATTTTTTCTCAGGTGTTTCAAATGTATCACCTAGTGAAAGTTATTGGAGCCAACTAGATGCGCAAGGAGTTCGAAATGCGGTGAATATGGTTAATGGAATGTCTGTGAATGGTTTAGGAGAAGTATCAATGGACACTTCACAGACCTTGATCAATAACAATCTGATGGCCAGCAATCTCATCGCTTTAGTGGATGCACAGCATGTACCAGGTCAGTAGAAAATACATTTGTTGTCCATATACCTTCATATTCCATTTTCGCCATCCATTTACTCATTGTTTATATTGCACATAAGACAATAACAACTTGCATGTTGCAAAATGTAATAGTGTTTTCACATTGCTTTATCCTACTCACGTATTTCAGGCAGTTGTATCAAAAAGACAACCACAATAGGTTTTCCTATATTCCTATGTTATATTCAGATCTCATCTACGCCCAGGCTTAATTATGAATTTGGTTTAAAAATTTTGTGTTATGAAATAAAGTGTCTGATTTCATTTTATAATCTTAGACATCATGTCAGTCTAAAAGGTTCCCACAGCTCCAGAAGATATTTACGAGAATTTAAAAATCTACTTTTTTGAATAGTTGTGAACTAGAAATACTTCAAACATACCTACAAGTTGTTAAAGTTACAATTTTGAAAAAGATCATCCTTGTTATCCACCGAGCCAATCTACAGGGTGTCCAGTGGGAAAGTTCATTTTTTGAATTAAGAAAAAAATACAAACTTAACGAAAAGAAAATATTTATTGCTATCAACATATTCGTAAATTCGGCGGGTTTAATTTTTTAAATACCAGTCTGTCCAAATTTTGTCATCCCTTTGGACACATTCTGAAAATCGCGCGCGCAAATTCAGAAGCACTCACTTGCAGAGTTCCGGAGTGATGTTGTTTATTTCTCGTCGAATGTTGTCTTTCAGCTCCTTTCGTGGATTATTCTAATACACTTTTGACTTTAGATAACCCCACAATAATAATCGCATGGCTTGAAGTCGGGTGACAGGATGCCAGTGCCAAACTTTGATATAACTTTTTGAGGAAAAATTGCTTCCACCGTGTCCATCAATTCTGTGGAAGTATAGGCAGAGGCCCCATCCTGTTGAAACCATGTGTTTCTGTTAAATCGACGTTCTGTTCTTGCAATAGGAGCAAAAAAGTGTCAGTCATGTCCTTGCAGGCTCGGAATTGACTGTCAATGCATGAGGATATGCCGCACCAGTCACCTAGGCCTCGTCACTAAAAACAACGTTCTCGAGTGTGCGCTGCGTAGGTAAAGGGTTCAACATGCGTTCAGCACAAGATTTCCGTAATACGTAATCACTTTCCTTCAAAGGATGGACTGACTGGATTTTATAAGGATGAAAACCTATTTTTTTCTTCATCATGCCATACAGTGTTGACCTAATGATTCCCAAAGCAGCGTACAGAACGCCGAGGACTTGCGATGACCGAATCACCTACTCGACGCACATTTTCTTCGGTTGATACAGTAGGTGTGGGGTCGGGAATGGGTTGACTAAGATTAGAGCCTGTTTTACGGAACCTCTTAATCCACTTTTTCAATAGGTTCTTCCTTGGGGCATCTCTTGGTCGGCGAATGTTGTATCGTGTACAAAATTTCCAAAGGACAGCTGCGTATGAATCACCACTCTTAGAGTAAGCCTCGATAGCAAAAACACGTTCCGCTCCGGTCCAACGTTCCATTGTGACTATTTAACCCGCATACCGAACGAGTCGATCAAGACTTCCTCGCGTATACGGTTGCCGCTTAATTCAAATTTGAAATGTGAACTTTCCCAGTGGACACTCTGTACTTGTATGTCTTAAATAGGATTAGGCAGGAAAACTAGACGCATTACCGAGTTTCATGTTTCATCCATCTAAATCATCAACAAACTTCACATCATTTACAAATCTGGGAGGCCGCATATCTTAAAAACGGTTTGCCCAAAAGAATGTTGACAGCTGCAACAGTATATGGAAACGTCAATTTTTAGATCACGCTCTCAGTGAAGAAGCGGTTGTATGGCATTCACCAATATTGTTGTTAACCCATTGGTCGCCATTGATCTGTCGGACAATGAGGCTTGATAAGTGGCGGACCAATTTTACGTATGAAATAGGACTGTTAGCAGCGTTTAACAGTGATCAGTGGAACTGGATCAAAATGAAATGCTGAAAGCTTGGGCACAATGGGGTATTTTACAACAATTTTACTCCATCGGAATAGATAGATAATATTGGCGGTGTTTAAATACACATACGTATTTACGCAGGTCAGATTGAAGTGAAATCCATAACACAATACATACAAATACATGAATAAGAGTTGATGACAAAAAGAATATGCTGCATAATTATCATAATTCTGCTACCAAAAAGTTTCCACTGTTTTATTTGAATGATAAGTTGTAAAATGGTGGCGATGTCCAGTTTTGCTTCCACTAGCCAGCACTAGTGTGGCTACAGGTCAAAATGTCAAAAGTACCGGGTGCGCCATCTTTTATGCCGGTATTGAAACATCGAATGACTTTGATATTTACCAACCTAGTGATTTGGTTATACGTGTTTCTGAAACGTCAATTTACTACAATTCTAGTCATGAATCGCTTTACACCGAAACAACGCGCCGAAATAGTCACAATGTACATTGAAAATCGTCGTTCAGTTGTGTTAACGCAACGTGCATATCGTCGAAATTATCGTGGCAAACAGGCAATACTATCCGTCGAATTTTCCTGAGTACGGGACAGTGGGAGATCGTCAACATACCGTTCATCAACGACCAAGGCGTTCCAATGAATTGGTCGAAGCAGTCAGAGACAGCGTTGCCCAGAACCCAAAAGTGTCGTATCGTCATCAGTGGAACCACGTTGCGGAGCATTTTGAAGGATGATTTGCATTTGTTTCCTTATAAGGTGCAGTTAACACAAAAAATATTGCCAACTGACCGTCCACGTCGCTTGGAATACGCCCAAACAGTCGCTCGCATGGATGATGCGGAACCTGATTTTTGGAAGCAAATTGTGATGACCGACGAGGCCCATTTCACGCTCTCTGGCGGCGTTAACAAGCAAAACTGCCGAATTTGGAGGACGGAAAATCCACATGAGATCCACGAAATGCCCTTGCATGACCGGAAAGTGACTGTTTGGGCCGGCGTTTGCGCCAAAACCATCATTGTGCCATTTTTCTTCAACGAAAACGAAACAGTCGATGGAAATCGATATCGGTGGATGTTGGCTCATTATGTCTGCCCACGAATGCGTGAAAAAGGTCTTGTTGGTTAACAAGACGGTGCGCCATGCCACACTGCAAATGAAACAATCCAGTTTCTGCAACGAAAATTCCCTGGACGTATGATCTCAAAAAGAAGTGACCTTGTCTGGCCACCCAGGTCTCCAGATTTGACACCACCGGACTTCTTCTTGTGGCGTTATTTGAAAATTCAAGTGTACGCCAGCAAGACCCAGACCACTGAAGAACTCAATGCAAACATTCGTACCGCAATCGCCGCTATAACACGAGGGATGCTCGAAAAAGTAATGGAAAACGCAGCAAAACGGGCATTTTGTTTTGGCCAATAAAGGTGGCCACTTGATACATGTTGTGTTCAAAAACTAGTCCCAATAAATTGTAAAGGACCATATTTAATAAGAATACCCGATATATAGAAATCAGTTTTTCGTTTTCAAAGTTATTTCATGTTTACATACCGACATAAAAGATGGCGCACCCTGTAGATAGGAAATAGTCAGATTTGATAGAAAGATAATCAATGACATCTTGTCTATCACCTTAGACCGCCAACCTAACCAGCGCCATCTACCTCTAGCTTTCCAGATTCCTCTCCAAAGCCCTCCATTTCAAACGTAAAGTTTCGCGCGTCAGGTATGACGTAATGACTGCCAGCGTGACGTAATAAGTAATTAGACATGACTGGGCGGTACGTAAGTCCTTTGCCTATTAGTCACATGAAATTGCTATCGGTTTTGGAAACAAAAACCAAATACTATTCATTCAGCAGAAAATACAGAGAATTTGAGTTAATTCTGTTTGAATGACGTAAAAAACTTTGTGAGTCATTAATTTTCTTAGCCACCCAGCCCGCTCACCTAACTTATATCCACTCGATTTTTTTTACTGGGGAGCGGTGAAATAAAAAGTGTACTCAAAGAAAAACCAAAATTTAGCTGAGCTACGGGATAGAATAATGGAAGCAGCTAAATATGTTGATAATCGCAGATTCGCCCGTCTGATAACCCAATCATTTTTGAGAAGGCGTCAAGCTTGCATTGCTGCTGAAGGAAGTCAGTTTGAACATTTATTGAGAATTTAATAAATACATTCACGAATTAAGTCTCGTTACTATACGTCTTGCTGCCTCCACGTAGAATCAAAGTCACTCACTCCCTCTAAGAAAAAAAATGAACTTTGTAGTCTTGATAACTAAAAGGTCACCTCAGGCTGTAGATTTTTCTGTTTTGTTAAAGCCTTAGAATAACATTATGACTTGGCCTGTCCCCTGTTTCCGGCTTGACGTCGATTTCTAGGACACCGTGTATATATAATTGGCTGTCTTCAGATATTATACGTTAATCAATGCTAAACCTAATTTTAACTTTGGGCGAACCGTTTTTTTCTAATGTTTTCCTCCCCTTCGGACCGACCTGTTCTATTGTGGTGTCTTTCTGTTGCAGTACTCTATATGTGAGAGGTGTAGGCTGCGCAAAGCAAAACTGAGTGGTGCGTTTTTTTAGATCCGCCGTCGCAGCACGCGTCGTCTGGTGCCCCGGGGGGTCAACAGCAGCAGAATCAGGGGGCGCAGCCTAACATCCATCCCGGGTGCATTCCGAGCACGGGCAGGGGCGGGAGGGGCGTCGTCGCGGCCAGCCCCACGTCCACGCATCAGGCGCAGTTGATCGGTGGCGCCATCTCGCCGGCGATGTTCACTTCTCCTCCCGCTCCGACGCATCACCATCAGCAGGCGCAACAGCAGCATCAGCAACCGCTGGTTAGTAATTTATCACAAACTCATCAATATCCTAGTTCGAAAATAATCTAGTCCGATGTACTTCCCACTTTTTTCTGTCTATTCTCCGGACTGATAAAAAACTTTAGTGAAAAGCGATGCACTTGCAAATCTCTCCAGTAGTCATTGGTTAGTGGTTAAAACACTTATCACATTCCTTCTACACATAATAGTATCATAATCAACAATAAATTTGTGTAATATCTGAGCAAGAAGACCTGAGAGACGTAGCAATATAATTCTAAAGGAGAGCATAGTCCTAAGGAAGACTCCTGCAGACAATGGTCACATTCATCATAACTTGCATTAAGAAGCAACTTTTACATGTTTATCACGTTAGCTGGAACGTCAGTAAAGTCATTTCGCCGAATTTGTGAACGAAGTTAAGGTCATGTAGTTAAGATACTTTTCTAGATGATAACATTATTATTTTTATAGCAACGTGGATAGTTGAAGCAATATTCGTATATTATGTTGAGAAATCTTCAAAATGGCGGTTAAAACTAGCTATAGGTTGACACATTGCGAGAAACGGTTGAAATTTACTCTTTATTAAGTAATCAATAAAAGCTACAAAATTCGAACAATTTAGTTAACTCTTAAATGCAATACCTTTCGTAAATTTGTAATTGTTTATCCTAGACATCTTTTTTTTACAACAGCGCAGTCCTTTGTAATAATGAAGCTATAATATTTTTTGAGTACACTGCAAAAAAGGAAGAGTGTCTTGTGAAACTCTTGTACTGCATGTCAAAAAATGAATCTTTATTTAGTACCGTTAAATCTCATCCGAAAACCACTCTCATATTTACCTCTAAAGCAAATAGAAGAATTTTGTTGTTTTTGCTTGTACATTAATTCTACCCTTTTATCCAAATAGCCAATATTTTTTAAAGCATTTCAAAAAATCGTTCTGACTCAATCTTGGCCAGAGGTAGATTTTTTTTGTTAAATTGAAATATTCCCAAGAAATAAGGGTTCGTTAATTCTTTTGATAGCATCAGGGAGACCATGTAAACGGTGTTCCATCTATTGCTTCTTTTTTCAACTACCATTTTATGACATGTTGAATGTGTCAACTGCCATGTGTTGCCATGATTCTTTAACAACGCAAGAACGCATTTTGGTCGTCCAAAAATATTAAGAAAACGGACGATCTTTGAAACGTACTTTTCGCAACTTCGTGATGAATTTGGTCTACATAATCGTCCCACAGAGCGTGGAATTCGGTGGATTATCAATTGTTTTGAGGAATCTGGCTCAGTTGAAGGTCGTAGAATATACCAACATGCCCGTCCGGTACGTATACGTGAATCAGTGGCCGCTGTGAGTGAAAGTGTTCATCAACAGCAATCCTCTTCGATAAGACACCATTCGCAAGAATGGGACATCAGGCTAACAATGTTATGGAGGATTTTGCATGTTGATCTCCACCTACACCCATACAAGATTCAACTAACTCAACAATTGACGCCAGCGGACCATCAGCAACGGCGTATTTTTATTAATTTGTTTGTTTGTTTCAGATTTATTTAGCATTAATGCTACTATGTCCATAATATCCATATTACACAGTATATCACAAAATATATTATGTCTTCAAGGCTACATATTTTTATACAAAATTTCACTACTATGAATTCTGGTTTTCCATGATATATTTTTTCAATTTCCCTTTGAATATTTTCAAACTGACACGCATTTTGATATCATTACTTAAGTTATTAAATTCATACAATCCCTTTTGAAATACTGATTTGCTCGTTATATTGCTACTGCACTTTTGCAAATGAAATATATCTATTAACTGTGCCAAACGGATTATTTGTGTTGCCCTTCCTGAAGAGAGGTTCAAAGTTATACATTACGGTTTTCCCAGTTTGTTTTGCGTTTTCAAAAAATTGGAGAAGCATTACGAGAAATCAGCACCGCACTCGCATTGTATGTAACTAAGCCAGAACACAGAAAAGTTAGGAATGTCGCATCACATACAAAACATCTTCGCACTGCTTCACATCAAGGCGCAGATCTGTATTTTCTACTTGATATCGTAGAATAAATTTCTATTAAATTCAAATGACTGGAAATAAAAAAATTAATGTGAAATTTAATTTGTTGCATATGTAATTTCCAGGTTGAATAAAAAAAACGGATGCGCAACTAATTTTTAGCTTTGAATACATCTCAAGTAAGTGGATTTGAGACAATGAGCCGTATTCATAAAAGAGAAGCATATCCTCGGAAGCATAAGGTAAAAGTATAAAGGTCTTGCTTCTGAGAAAAAGTATAAGCATATCCTTGTTTTCATATTCATAATGATTACGTTATACTCGCGAGGATATCCTCCGAAAAGAAATAAAATGTGGACTAGTAGCTTGTAGTTGACGTGGGAGTTCGTTCACTCAGCATCACTGACAGTTGTACTCCAGAACTTACACAGACCGTTCCGTATTATTACTGGGTACAGTTTTTTATGAAATTAATAAGCATGTCATCCTCAAGTGATGAGGAAACTATAGAAAATAATGGCAACGACCTGCAGTTTATCGCAGATGAAATTGCCATTATTTTGCAAAAGTCGCAAGTTCCAAAAATAAAAATGAGAAAGGACGATGCCTTGACGAAGATGTTGAAAAAATATGAATCAACATTCGGTAAACCATTAGATACGAAATGCTTATTAAAAAAATCAACAACATGAAATCAAGATTGAAGAAAAAAACATCTAAAAAAACTGGTAATAAGCAATTAAATTGTTAGATTGGGAAAGAAAGTTGATGAAAGCTATGGAAGGTGACGAGTTTCCTCATTCTAGATTAAAAATCTGTCCGCAAGCCATTTGTACATTTGCTTCGTCGAACCGATATAACTTTTTGAAGTCACGACCAAGTGAAGGTAAACGAGGTTTGTACGTTTTAACGTCCCTAACATCCACAATTTCCGCCATCACTCAGAACCCTCAGAATTTTTGAAGGATATGCTTCCTATGCCAAGTATAAGGTGAAGATTATGAATATCCTTTTACTTATGTCACTGCTTTGAAGGATATGCTTATACTCAAAAAGCAAAAGCATTTACTTCAAATTATTATAAATACCATCTGGAGGATTTCCTTCAGAATTTGCAAGTACAAGGATATCCTTTGTTTTATGAATACGGCTCAATAAACCAATGGAATTATCAACACCGATTATTAGCTCACATATCCTTACTATACACCTATGCGTTGCCGTTTCCTTTCAGCAACGGTATACAACTTACAGCTTAGACCTCCAATAATGCCATCTCTGAGGCAGATGTTACATCACATTTTCATGACATTTAGGCAGCACGTACAGCTACGAAATGCGTTCATAAGTGTACAACAGCTAGTACTGTCACATAATGTCACAAAAAACCTATATAATGTAAAAAAAGGCGACATAATTTCACTTTTCAAGATACCCCTGCCGCTCCCAACTCTGAATGATACATCATGCATGAGATAAATCTTTTGCATAGCCCGTGCATAGTAAGAATGGCGAATCGTAGGACTTTTCGCACTCAACAACATCACCATGGATTTGATAGTTTGTTGCTTGTTAACATTGGATTACTTTCTTGTTACAGGTAATGGCAAACTATCCAGTGAGTGCCAATCTGATGATTGGTGACTATGCTAAACCAGGTAACGGAGTTGCGTTGTCGGTATTCAGACAGTAAACAGTTCCATAATAGTGAGTTATTTTAAGCGTAAAAACATTAGAAAGTAAGCCGGTGCCGTTCAAAACTGCGATTGGTTACCAAACGTCGATATTTTAACGATTAGTTTAGTTAAGGTTTGAGTTTGCCGTTTATAACATTGATCATTTTTCTCGACGAATAACGTATTAATTTTAGTTAGATACTTAAGTAAGGATGCTCGAAACTAGTTTAAATCAACGGTAGTTGCACACACGAAGCGAATAATTTTTGCTAAAGTTGTTTTAGTCTCATTGTAACATTTGATTTCATGGAAGTAAGGATCAAACATGCATGAAGAAGTATTTTTATTTTATCAGTCGAATTCACTAGAACATTTTTACAATTGACAATACTTTTAGATCTAGTAAAACGTAATTAGAGTGTTTTTGTATAAAATACATGAGGCTTTGACAATCCTTTGGGTTCTCGTAGTTCATTTTATCGCCTAAACTGGAGAGTAAGTAGTCTCTGATCAAGGCCGTACCCAGCTGAAAACAGAAGGGGGGCACCTCCAAAAAGTGTTTTGGTGGAAGTCCCACAAATCATATCTGCATAATTATGCTTGATATTTTTCTTTCTACTAGGATTTCATTTATACATTTTGTAAAGTTTGGAACGCATCGAGTGTCTGACGAATGACTCATCTAATTTTTAAAAAAATTGCTTGGTTTAAGTATAAATTCTGAATACTTTTTATTAAACATACTTTGACGTAGACCTCAGTTTTCGAAATATTCGCGTCATACATTAATATTGCAACAATAGAAAGTATTTTTTCACCTAATCAATGACCAGTATCGAAAGTAATTTTCTGACATTCAAAAGTCTAATAAGTGTTTTTATTAGAGTAATTGAGAATGATTTAACTGAAACCGAGAGAATACAAATTCTCATGATTCTGGGTTATCGCGATCGTCGATTCACACAGCAAGAAGTTTGTGTTTTTTTTAATGACAAATATTCCAACCGGAATCCTATAACAAGGTTTACTGTTGGAAAAGTTTTGAGGAAATTTGAAATAACAGGACATGTAAAGGAACAACCACTGACGAAAGTACATACAGTTTATACAGAGTCTCATACATATGGGGATGGAAAACTACTTGGATTACTTTTTTGAAAGATTCAAGTAAGTCAGTGATGAACCCTGTTGTAAAAGAAATGTGCAGAAGGATTCATACAGCAGCGGACAAAAGTTTGGAAACATTCTTAGTAATTTTTAAAGTGTGCTAATTTCTTATTCTTAATTATTAAGGACTATTTTTTTTCTCATATAGTTTGCTTACAGTCTTGAGGATACCAACGACAATTTGTGTTTGCTGTGCTACTACAGACTAGCATTAAAATACCTTCATATCATAAACATATTTTTTATTACAAAAATAAATACAATAACTCTACAAAAAGATTTAAAAAATACACATTTTTTTTCAGACGTCTGTTGGGATATTTTACTAAATATTTTTTACATAATCAAATAAATAGTTCCTATTTTTAAAAGTTTTTCTGGTCAGTTGTCTTTTAACATGCTCCCAGAGATGTTCTAAACGGTTTAGGTCTGGAGATTGCGAAGGCCATGTAAGGACATTAACATTTTTTAGCCTTAACCAGTCCTTTACGAATTTTGAGCTGTGCTTGGTGTCATTATCTTGCTGGAATGTCCATCGTAAAGGTAGTTCTTCTTCAGCAAAAGTTATCATGTGTTCACTAAGAATATCTTTGTAATGATTTTGATCCATTTTCCCAACAATTTTAAGAATTGAACCCGTTCCAGAACTAGAAAAACAGCCCCAAACCATGAACGAATAAATACGGCAAAACGGAAATGTCCCCAAAGGTAGACTTTAATATTTATATTATACGTTCATTCACAATTTTAATTTAGGTATATGAAATAGTATGTCCAGTTCGTTGCAACAGCTAATTTGTTATTGCAAAAAATCGTTCATTTATGCATCAGAGTAAATATGACATTGGACAGACAGAGTGAATTTTTCGTATCTAATTTGACAATATCTCCATTACATAACCAAAAATGTTATTTACAAAAATTGTGGACGATACGCTTCCTACTTGGAATATAGCACTCATACTTCATACGGACATGATAACAAAAATGATGTTTTTTAAATCGAACACCGTACATCTTTTAGTATATTCTAATAGGGAGAAGGGAGAAGTTTTAATTCCGAAAATAATTTCTCTTGGTTGATATTTATTCGTTGTTTTTCTACATTTGCTTAAAATTTCGCCCTATAGCCAAAACACTTTTAACATATTTATTTTAGAATAATTTCAAAAACAATTTTTTCATATTTCCACCATTATGATCTCCGAAACGGTAGGAGATATGGGTCGGTTGAATGGTGGCAATGTTGCGTATTTATGTATTTCAAAAAATGCTTTTGAAAAGTTTTGACGCTTCCAGTATCTCCAGAGATTCACGGAAAATGGAACGAATTTTTCCAAAACCGTTTATAATTTCTCCTGAATTTATTTGAGATTGAAAAATTAAAATAAACTGCACACTGACATTGCCACTTTTTGAAGGTGGCATAAATAGAACATTAATATGATTTTTCTTCTTTTATCCCCCGCGTCTCATCTTTGATTTATGAATGCCGTTTTGCATAGCTTTTAATTTTGAATTCAAATATTATAACATGTCATACGTTTCTATAAAAAAAGAATTCTTGGGAAAGCCTTGAAATTATCATCTAGTCATTTATTTCATGGAATATCAAAGATGATAACATGTTACACATTGATATAAAACTTCAACTGCCTAATTTCATATAGTTGGTTTAAACTTATCGAATGAGGAATAACAATGTAACTCATCGGTACGGACTGATCGTGTGACATTCTCGTTGCCGTTTCTGAGATCCTAAAGGCGACGGTCGAATATCTAACATAAGAGTTCAACTAGTCCTATTAATTTCTCATCTACTAGGTATTTCTTCAGCTTGAGGAGAACCCTGTACATGAATAAATTAAATTTTGTCAAAAACTATTAATATTTTCTGTTGCCCGTTAACAACCCCCCCCCCCCTGGGTACGTCCTTGTCTCTGATTTTCAAGTTTTGGCATATTTGACAATGAGACTAGCATATTCTATAAATATACTATTTCATTCATTTCGACAGAGTGCAATAACATACACTGACACATTGCAATTAAGATAAGATACCTGTCTCCTACAAAGACTGATTCGTATTTAGACGCTATTATATAATTGTGCTTTGCTGAATAGCTTTTTCTGTGGATTTTAGTGACTTCGCAGTATCTCGATTAATTCACATTATAACTAAACGATTTCCTCGACATTGGAATAATTTTTCGCGAAATGGATTGTCTTTCAACATGGGCTTCTCAGAATGTTGTTCAAAGAAAATATATATGGCGTTTAATGCATTTCTGTTCACGACTTATCTGAACATTTTATTTTGATTTGGCACGGTATTTTAGTATCTGTTTTGGTTTTGTGGACCATTTTTTTGTCCTGAAGGTCCAAAATTTGAAAAGCATGTTGACATTGTCGAAGACACGTTTTTGTGATTTCTGGGATATTGTGATTGACACAAGTTTTGAAACCAATCGCAGTTAACTCCGTATGTGTCTGTGTGTATACATATTTAGAATATTGAGTGTGTGGAACAATAATTTCCCGTAATAGGAATCCGTTTCTATTTATTTCAAGTTCTTAAGTTTATTCTATTCTGCTCATAATTTTTGCTGTTAGTCAACAAGCTTTAGAAATTGTAATTTTTTTGGTTTCAAATTATGAACTAATAGTGAAAAATCATTGGGTCATGGGGGAAGATTTTTTATTCTTTTAAAAAATTTTCATTGCAACAATATGATAATGACTGAAAAAATAAAATTTCGCATCAGTGATTATCTTCTACTACACACATCATCAAAAGTGTTGGACCCCCTGGCGTACTGGGAAACTATAGCCTTCTAATTTCAATGTTTGATATATTTTAAATTGGCGATATTTTTACTATATTTATTTAACAAAACGTTAAATTAATTTCATTAATATGAAAAGAAAAAGAAAGTTGAATAAGTAAGGTACCAAAAATTTTATTTTTATAAATCAAAATTAAAGAAAAATAATCATTCTAAAGAAGAATAAAACATAATTAATAACCAGTTCGGTGTCCTCTAGATCTTAGCAGTGCTTTAACACGCCTTGGCATTCCTATTATTCCGTGGTTAATGTTTTCTTGGGGTAAATTATACCGCTCTTCATTTACTGCTGCAGCCAGCTCATTTAGGGTTGTAGGTGGATCTATTCTGTTCCGTACGGCTCGAGCTGTAGTGTCCCAAATGTTTTCAATGGGGTTCATGTCTGGGCTGTTAGCAGGCCACGGCAATCTCACTATTTGGCCCCTTTCTAGAGCCCGCTGGACCCTTCTCGCTCTATGTGGCCTTGCATTATCATCCATAAAAATGAAGTTGTTACCGAATTCATTTTGCGAAGGTTGAATAATGGGTTGTATGACATTTTCTTCATAAATTTCTGCAGTCATTGCCCTGATATGGCACAACTTCTCGGGCCAAATTTAGTCGCTGTTGGTGTCCTGGTTCTCTCCAAACCCTTATTCTACGGTCATCACTCACCAGTCCAAACCTAACTTCATCTGTAAATACCACATTTCGCCACTGTGGTAAAAGCCACTCCTGATGTTCTGTAGCCCACTGGAGACGAGCAGCAATTTGTCTACGAGTAAGACGTGGATCCCTTAAAGGTATTCTAGGGCGCAAATTTGCCATTCGCAATCTTCTGATGGTAGAAGTGGAAATAACTCTTCGAAAGGTATGTTGAATATGCGATCTGACAGGTGTACTTGTTGAAAATCTATTCCTTAGGGCAAATAGAGCAATGTAACGATTCTCCCTATCATCTGTTACTCGAGGACGCCCACTGCATGGCCGATTTTCGACTGAGCCAGTTTCTTGGAATCTTTAAATTGTTCGAATAACCGAACTTCTTGGGATACCCAAATCCAGTGCTATTCGGTGATTTGAAAATCCAGCATGGAAGAGGGCTACTATTCGTGTTCTATCAAAACCAGAAATTTCAGCTCGCGGCATTTTAAAAGTTACAGTATAAAATTTTATTCTAGTATTTTTTGCTCAAACGCTACCGTTAAACTGACTTATTTCTATAAAAACCCAAACACATTTTTATCTCAACGGTTTTTTTGCGTTTTTTGCTTGCTAAATATATACAGATTTTTTGTTCACAAACAGAATGTAGATAACGTACCTCTAGACGGATTTATACAGGGTGTCCAACACCTTTGATGATGTGTGTGGGTTAATCAATTTTTTACATATCTGTGAATTGAATCTGATTGATTTGACCTAGGCTTGTTGACTGTGTCATCTCTCTATGTCCATTTTCGATATTTACTATTGAATTTTGAGAAGTGACATCTGAGTGAACATTTTGTACATTTTTTAGTTTGTTGGCTGTATGTTTTGATTACTAACTGAAAAATTCCAAAGCCCAGGTTGTGTCGAAAAGGTTTGTGAAGACTTTTCGAACTTACTATTATAACTATTTCAAATAGTGTCTCGGATACGTATGTGTATATATTATCGGTATTTTTAGGATGCGCTAATCTTTAGTTAACAACAATAATTTATGTAAAATAAGGTTAATTGTTTTTAAAATAATTTCCATGATTCTACGGCACGAAGTTTTTTACAGCAGCTATTATATTTATTTTTGCCATTCTGACGATCATAGCGAATAGATAACAAGCTTTAAACAAGGTGGTTATAACATTTTTATCAACACATTTCCGTCAGATGTGTTCACTTGTCATTAAGTCATTAGTTATATATATTTTATCATGGTAATCAATTAAAGTATATGAACAGATTCAGTTTTAGTGAAATTGGTAATATGCAAACGTTTGTAGTTGTTTTTTTTGCATATCTTTGGTTGCATAATAAAACCGTAGGGAGTTTTTAAATATTTTATATTAAATAAATTCATTAGACTCCCTTCAATAAAAAATTAATTGAAAAAAAAAACTGGAACTATGAAGGACAAAAATATATAGACAAAGCAAAACAGTTATAGAAAAAGAAGCAAAGTTCATTGAATTATAGAAAACCAGCCATGTTTGTGTTAATATTTTGTAGCATAACCATTATTACCAAACACCGCCTGGCATCGTCTCGGCATAGATTGTAGAAGTTTCCTACTAATAACGCATTTGTTCATGGAGCAATGAAGTATGAATTCGTTTTCTAAAGGTATTTACGTAAATATTCATATTTGTCTATATACTTGTGTCCATTACTGTATGTACATATAAATATTTTGCCTCCGAAATCTATATCCGGAGTGTAATTATTTTTTTCTATAAATGAAAAATGGCAAAACTGATCCTTCAAGTTCAAACGTAAGATTTCGCCCAATGCTGTTAAGTAACAAATTCCTGCGTGACGTAAGTTTTTCCTTGCCCTGTTTTTAGAATGTGACTCTACTTATGTCATGGAGGTTCTCTGTTTGTCAGAGATGAAGAAAATAACCTTTATTCTGTGGCCATCACACTTTGGTATACTAACTAGCACAATGTTGGCGTTCCAAGGCGAAAATCTAGAAAATGGTGGCTTCATATTTTCTGACATATAAAGGGTGGGCCGTCCGTTGGTTTCTTTTTTAAACTGGTATTAAAACTACACTCTTCAGTAATATGTTACAATTGATACTTTATTCGAAAGAATACACCTTCCGATTATTTATGAAAAACAATTTCAGTTAAATGGCTGCCGCGGCTGGTCTGGCAGTAGTCCAACCCAATTTTGAACCTCATTTTCGATAGTTTGTGGGTCTATTTCATCAATAGCTCGACGGATATTTTCTTAAGATCAATTGTTTGAGGATCGTTAATCTAACAGGGGTCCTTAGGAAGTAATGCATGGGCGTCAAATCACAGCTGCGGGCTGGACAATGAACGTCTCCAAAGCGGCTGATAACGCGATGACTCACTTGGTGTGTAAAAGATCGATTGTTTCACGGCTGGTGTGGCATGTTGAGATCCTGCTGGAATCAGAGATTGTGCAAGTGCATGTCGTTTAATAGTAGCCACAAAAAACTCCTCAACATGTCTCTATATCCTTCCCCGTTTACCGTCACGCTGTTACCATCTTCATCTTGAAAAAAGTAGGGTCCAATAAGCCCTCCACTCCAAACCGTTACTCTTCTTGGATGCATTGGTTTCTCTATGACGACATGTGGATTTTCAGAACCTCAAATCCTACAGTTCTGCTTGTTAACGTAACCTCCCAGATGGAAATGGACTTCGTCCGAAAAGATGATTTGGCGCCCAAAATTGACGTCCGTCTCCAATTGATTTAGAACCCATACAGAGAAATGATATCGAAGCCGATGGTCATTTTGTTTCAACTCTTACACAAGTTGCACCTTGTAAGGAAATAATCCCAGGACGTTATGCAATATTCTCCGCACAGAAGTGCGACTGATGCCCACTTGTTGTGCTCTGTGACGAGTTGTCATGCTTGCGTTTTGACGCACACTCTGGGCAACAGCAGCAATGTTTTCGGCTGTTCGTACGGGTCGAACACGTTCATACCTTCTGTTATCCACAGTTTCACGAACCTACTTCACGAATTCTGTATACCAGTTGCGGACGAAGCTTCATTCCAATCAAATAATCTTCTCAATTTTCGCAAAGTTTTACACAGCACTTATAAACTAAATAGTTTTGCCAATATTTCCCACCTTTGTTCAAGTTTAAAACGATCCATTGCTCACAGCGGAAGTTTGACACCATATATCTGTCAATATGTTGAAATTTATGAAACTGTTACCCACTGTCAAAATACTAACTTTCAAAAAACCAACTGATGGCTCACCCTTTATAGTTGACAACCTTTAAAGTAAAATATCACATTATGCCAAATTAAGCGAATTTTGTTGGTATGTAGCAATTTGTGTATCTTACATTTGTAATTACAACAAAAGACTACTCACTCGTTACGTATTCATATGAAGCCAATCCTGTCTCCAAGGATGGTGAGGCTCTCGGAAACCAAGTAGACCTGCGCGCTGAAAAATGTCAACATAACCTGCCGCAATCTTTATCTGCATTTCACTTCGTGGTTTATTAATATTATTCAATATTTCTGCTTGCAAGTTATCCAGACTGTCAAAATTGTAGTTATTTACAGTCGTGATATAGCAACAGGGAGAGTTGCCGCATGCGCAGAACCTGAAATTCATTTCCTGCGCAGTGTGCTTATTTACTTCATGGTCAAATTTTTTGACTTCACCACCATTCTATGCGTTCCACGTCATATCTAGTTTTCGTTAGGCGATGCATGTTCACATTTAGCTGACATCGTAATGTTTACGAGAGAGAATAGCGAAAAGCGTCCAATATGTGTGTTAGAAAGAGTGCTCCGATGGCATCAGTGGCCTCGTCACTCGGGTTGCTAGGTAACGAGGTGCTTCTAATTCTTTCTAGCACACGTATTGCACGTTTCTCGCGTTTCTCTATCGTACACATTACGATGTTAGTGGTATTTGGTTTTCAGTGTATACAGGGTGTCCGCAAAGTTGGGGTATTCCTTTTCAGAAACAACGACCCTTGAAATAACAAAGGTAATGTGTAGTGAAACGAGGTCGACCAAGTAAAAAAAAATGAAGGAAAAAGTACTCACTCTCCAGTTGACGAGAAGGGCTAAGTACGTCTCTTCCCGAAATCATACCGCTCCAACAGAAAATGAAATCAGCTGATGCGCTACTGAGCAGACGCAGGCAAACAAGGAAGGCAAAATGTTGCGTAAAAAGTCTAGGTATTGCATCCCGTCCAATCGAGTTGGGAGAATAAATGGTCCAATGAGCACCGTTCACCATGCCAGCCCAAACATTCACCGAAAATGTTTGTTGAAAATGTGCCCGACGGACAGCGTGCGGATTTTCTACTGACCAAACATAAGTGTTGCGAAATTTATTTACCCCATTACGCGTGAACGTAGATTCGTCTGTCACCAATATGCACTTCAAAAAGTCCGGATTATTGTCATGTTGATGCAACAACCACTCACAAAACCGCACTCTTGCTGGAAAATCGTCAGGTTGAAGGGCTTGTACACGTTGGACGTGAAACCGATACAGCCCCTCTTCACGCAGCGTTTGCCACACTTTAGTTTTTGATACTTGCACTTCTCTAGCCACGTCTCTAGTGCTTGTTGAGGGATTCTCGTCTACGCGATTACCTCTACACGCGTGACCGTAACCGTCGGTTGAAGGTTGCATACTGACCTGACACACTGACCCCGACCCAGTTCTGTCGTCGGGTTGAGCTAGTGTCCTAGTACCACTCGGGGATGTCGCGGCTACAGGACGGTATTCAGATATTTTTGATGTTGCAGAGCCCTTTATCTCGGTTCCCTTAAGACATTGGTGTATATGGTACTAAGAAAAATTACTTATGTTTTCAAGATCTACACGTCGTGTAAAGGAAAACCCCAACTTTGCGGACACCCTGTATATTGCAGACAACTTTTTAAAACTGCAAAGGATATTGCATCGCCGAAATCATTTCAGATAGTTGAAGGATGCCTATCCTAAGGGCTACCAACTGGCACATTTGGTAATCAATGGGTTAACAAAGATAACATTTCCAACCAACACAAGGTCATGAATAATTGTTGATCTAAGCATATTACCAATATCACATACTGAATCACCCAAAGAATGAGATATGAATCTATAATTATGCGGCTGAACCGGTTGATATTTTTAGTAATCACTATGATATGTGAATCACATTCTTCCAAGTTTTTGACCTTTTTTTTCCTTTAGTTTTTGACCTTTTTTCCTTTAGTTTTTGATCTTTTTTCCTACAGTTTTTGAGAACAGTCTACGAATATGTTACTTCATGTAGTCAATGTTTTACACTGTACAAGGAAAAACCGTACTGTCGTTCGTGATTTTGATGATAAAGTTAGTAGATATCTGATTTTCAGAAACTTTTATTGTTGATTGGCCAAACTGATCTTAATAGTATCAGCTCAAACTTATACAGGGTGTTCCTTATGATATGCGAATATTTAAGGGTGTGAATCTACATGAAAAATTATTGTTAGTTTGCTTTATAAACTATGGTCCAAAAATGTTTCCTTACAAAAACTCGTTTTAGGAAAAAAATAAAAATTAATTAATATTTTCAGAACCGCTTCAGATATTTCACTGATACGCAGCGAAAGTTAATAGAGTTGCATAGTTCTCAAAGCAAAAATAATTTTTAGCTTTAACAGTGGCGTGCGTACGGGTATTGACTTCGATATTTTTAAGATAAAATGGTACGCCAATGATTTTTTGCCAAATAAACATTATTTTTGAATTAGCCGTTCAAATTAAAACAAATAATCTCTCCTGAGTTGCTTTCCTTCGATGCGCCATTTTTGAGTAAAAAAATAAAAACAGTTCTAATGTCTAACTTGCAAAATTATTATTAATTTAATTGGAAAAATCAAACACATTAGGGGTAATGAACAACAACAACTGACAGCATAAACATAACATTGAAACCAACGAAATGATTACAAAAATTGTTGTTCACTTAGTATGCATGCTTCCGCCCTCCTTCTCATGGAATAGCGCACTCGTTGAAATATCCCTGAAGTGTTTTTTATTCTGTCACAAGCTGCAACTATTCTTTTTCTTAATTCCTCTACAGTGTTAATGGGACTTGTATACATTAGTGTCTTGAGATAGCCCCACAACAAGAAATCTAAATTGTTGAGGTCTGGGGACCTTGGTGGACTTCGTGCAGCACTGCTTCCTCAATTTCAGGTCTTCTCACACTTAGAGGTCTACCTTCAGGTGTTCCTTTTCGGACAGAACCAGTGCAACTAGATATTTGTTGCTAAATTGCATTCTTCAATTATTACATTCATTATCCCGGACAATAGAACGGCTTTTATTTTTTTACTCAAAAATGGCGCATCGAAGGAAAGCAACTCAAGAGAGATCATTTGTTTTAAATTGAACAGGGAATTCAAAAATAATTTTTATTTGGCAAAAAACCATTAGGATACCATTTTTTTCTTGAAAAATATCGAAGTCAATACCCGTACGCACGCCACTGTTAAAGCTAAAAATTATTTTTGCATTGAAAAATATGCAACTTTATTAACTCTCACTACGTACTAAATAACACCCCGAGTTTTTGTAAGGAAACATTTTTGGACCATACTTTATAGAGCAAATTAACATTAATATTTCATGCAGATGCACACCCTTAAATATTCGCATATCATTATGGAACATCCTGTAGATTGTTCTCATTATTCAAATGTTATTTTTCCAATGAATCGAATCCTATATTAGGTAGAAACATCAGTGAATACATACGTAAGCTTGGTTTTTGCGTTTTGCGCATATTTTTTGCGTGAAGTGATATATTATTTTTTTTAAATCTGATTCAGGGATTTGTTTCAAACGCTATTCTTACCAGTGATAACGTTGACCCATCATGGGTTTTCAGCACTTGAAACTAATGATACATGCATACTAGGTAGAGAAAGACATGATTGCCAACTTGCTGAGGTATACCTAGAATCTTCGAACTTTTTCAAAACGTGTTAGTGTTACGTTTTACAGAGTGTCCATTTTATGATTTTGACAGGTCCATTGACACACATTTTTTCTATTCTATTTTCTTCTATTGTTAAGGGTGAACTTGAACAATTTTGTTTTTAAGGCCCGTACCGTCAGTCGTCCCTACGATTGTAGGGCGCGTTTATGGCCTCCTTGATTGTCATACTCCTTTCTCTCCTTTAAAAATTTCTAGATTACACTTGTCCCGTGTCAGCGTCAGCGCTGTCCTATTGTGAAGATATGTTTTCTTTTTAAATTGTAGGAAATTTCAGGCTGATAAAACATGATATAACTCAAAAGCAAGCACAATTTGATGCAAATAGATGTTTGTGACATAACCTCAAAACAGAGTTCTGACACGGAGAAGTAGAAAACTATGACAATCAAGGAGGCCATAAAGGCGCCCTACAATTGTAGGGACGACTGACGATACGGGCCTAAATCTTTGCATGTAATGCGCTTAATGTCAGTATCTGTTTGACTCAAATAGCCGCCGACGTGAAGCGCAACAGCGCTATCATTTCGTAAAGGCGCCCATTTTCATATAATTTGCTTGATTATACATGGTGTCCTGCGAGTTGGGACTTTCCTTTTCAGAAACAACTACGTTTGTAATAACAAAATTAGTGCGCGGTGAAACGGCAGAGGAAAAGTTAAAAAAAAAGTACTCACCGTTCATCGAAGGGAAATTTCAAGTACAGCTCTCACTTCTAAGTATTGTTCAAAGTTGTCTGCTATAGATTCACAGGCATATGAATGTGCTCGATATAGCCAAGCATTGATATAGGCTTTTAGAATCGACTGCCCAGTGTTGTCGAACCTATCGATTCTTCGGTATTTCTACCGAAATGAAACCTTGTTTACCGAAAACGCTCTCATTTTCCACGATTTTTTTAAATAATAAATTTTCACCAAATATGAGATAGAACCAATAAAAAACCTAAAAAAAAAGAATTCTATGTCAAAAGTTTACGTAGTTTTATGCCCCATACAAATCATACATATGACCTTAGGCAGTCGGGTACACGAGGGACGTAGATTCTCTGTATTGGGTTTTATGAGCAGATGAGCACAAGAGGTACAGCCTAGTAGATCACCATTACCTCATCACCTGACAAGCAAGAAGGAAAACCAAGCTCATCTGTTTTTAATAATTAAATATTAAAATGCCAGTTGATGATGTTTCAAATTCAGGGGTAAAACAGAAAATATTCACAACTTCTAAACAATGGATAAAGAGTTTCCAGAATGGTTGCAAAGGAGTTTGAAGACAACCAGTAAGGCTCATTGTACAAGTTTTTTTGTGGACATCGCTCCGTGATGCAAATGCCTTTAATCCACTGCTGATCTTGCGACGGCGCTGATCTTTTTCTTCTACAGATTTTGCCCTTGAATCTACCTGATTCCATGACACTATCTACCGATTTCATCTTTTTCGGTTCGGCAACACTGGGACTGCCTTTCCCATTTGATTGCAGCAGATTGCTAAATTCGCACACGTAGTTCGTCAGCCGTGTTCCACCACCAAGTTTTTTACACTAAACATTAAAAACAAATCACAAAGTATCTTTAAAAACGATCTGCATGCACTCGTGAAGCTTCGGTAGCACCGTAAATTAAAATAATAAGGACAACTCCAATATTGCTGTAAGAGTGTGCCATTTGTTTTAGAATCGATGTATAAAGGTTTCGTTTACAAACGTGGCCAGCGCCTGGATTGTGTACTGATCCGCATCGTACGTGTTCACGTTTGACCTGATCGAGGTGCATGACCGGATCAGCTTTTGTTTAGGTTTGATTTTGCGGGAGCGTAACATCTCGGTAATCTCAATACTTTTGGTGGATATGTTACTAGAGAAAAAAACTGCTTATTTTCCAAGATATATGCGACGAGTAAAGGACAATCCCAATTCTGAGGACACTATGTATATCCAAGTTTTTTGCCGGGCAAATCAAAAACTTTTGAGTGAATCTTGTGTTTATCCTATTTTTGCGTCAGGGGTTAAAACGCACACAGAAAATTGTGTCCAACTTTTGAATTTCCCTTGAAATACAAAATCAAACCCCATACCTACTCGCTTACTTTATGTTGCACACCCGCCTCCTCCATAAATTTTAAACAGATGAATCGATTTTCATCAAACATATTTAAGAACAAACTCGATAGACGAGACTTTCCGTTAAAAAACGCATTCAAACTTATAACACCCCTCCTTTTTAGTCGGAAAATAAAAATGGTACTTGAAATCTTAAGATGGGTACTTCACATATTTTTCCTCATCAACTTTCATACTCCTTCATCCGTTGATTTTAGATATAATATTTTGTACATCACGTCTCAGTCATCATTCTAAACTTGATGAGTTCAGCTCATGATTTTTAACTTGCTAGAATAAGCGTTTTGTGTTTGTTATAAATAATAATGCAAAAGACGAGGCACATTGCTTATGGAGAACTGGTTTCGGCAAGTTGCCTCCACACTCAAATCAAAGTTTTTCCTTTATTTAAGCTGAACGAAAGTCACTAATAATAAATGATGAATTATAAACCCACAAAACGCGAACCCTTTTCACGAGCAGACCTGGTTCTGATTGACATAGGAATGACAGAATTTTCTGCCAGTGGCCATGAACAGTTCTGATAATGACTTTATTGGTACTTGCAATCGAATGTGCCAATTCTCAAATTGGTTTCGACTGGCATTTGGATTACTATAAATTGCTTGTGCTTTAAATATTGAACTGTTCAAGTTTTGCTTGAGGGTTTTCAGAGCATGAAAGTAAAACATATTTGCACTTCATTTCAAACCCATGACATACCAGAATCAGTACCAGCCTCTCGTAGTGGATCTAAAAATTCTGAAACAATGACTTCATAGTTATGAATAGAGTTCGTATGGTTATAAATTATAATTTTTTGACCTTGAATTAAACCACCGCCAAAAACATTTGATTTCCTTAAGGATGTAAATTTTTACCCAGAGAAATACGAATATAACGTATTGTCTTTTTCACGACTATCCGTTACGGTAGAATAACAGCTGATTATCTAGTAAAATTCCAAAATTCCCCATATCGACAAATGACACAATTCTGATGGATCCGTCAACGTCAGGTAGACAGAGCCGTATTCTGTTTTGCTTTTTTGTCCGCTACAAATTCAGTTCGTACTTGCTATAGACTATTTTATTTAGAAAAGTTCATTTGCATACAAAAAAAACGTACAAGCAAGTTTTTATAGATTTACACCCGATTTTTTATTGTCAACGTTACAGACTAATACAAAGATGTCACTTGATGATCAGCTGTTCACCTCAGTAGACGTCAAAACGTGATGATACTCGTGAAGTAGGGTTTACTGGTGAGTGATCTTAACCTCATTTACAGATACGTCATGAGTGGCATGTCTAGTATTTCAAAATAGCAATAGATATATGTATGTAAGATACCTTTGAGTATATACTTAGTACCTAATTACCAATTTGCTGAATTGCCATACATACAGGGTGTCCCAGAAGTCGACTTCAAGCCGAAACCGGGTGATAGGCAAAGTCATAACAGCTATCGGAAAAATATTTAAAAAAATTGTATATATGTGTTTTGAAAATTATAGGTCTTTGAAAATAAAATTGCCACTTATTTCCCAACCAAGTATTCCAAAGTAAAACTTTGCTCAACTTTAACTGGCTGTACTGGAAAAAAATGTACTACGAGAGTTTGGCAAGTAACCTTAAAAGTGGGCGCATTTAATAACGATTCCAAAATGGTATAACACTTAGAAGATTACTCGTTAACTTATGCACAATTTTTATTTGGAGAAAAACTGATGAAAATTTTTCAAAATTTCCTAATTAAACAGCGATTATGAAAACGCACAAGGACCGGCGTGTTCAAGCTCTTCTGCCCGGGATTATGAGCCCCGAGTTGCTTTTTGTCGCACAATGTTAGAAAGACACAGGGAAGATCCACGGTTTTTTGAAAAAATTTTATGGTCAGATGAGACCACATTTAAGAAAGATGGGTACATGAACATGCATAACTTACACGAGTGGCACGTAGCAAACCCACATTTGATGAGAGAAGATAAATCTCAATATCGCTTCAAGATAAACCATTGGACAGGAATTTTAAATGGTAAAATAATCGGTCCGTTTGAGTTCCCAGAGACTTTGACTGCTGAAGTTTATTTGGATTTTTTGAAAAATCATGTACAAAATTTATTGGTGGACGTGCCACTGAGTATTTACAGGGACATGTGCTTTCAGCATGATGGCTGCCCAGCGCACTATGCACTCTCAGTGAGAGAGTATCTCGATCAAAACTTTCCAGGCAGATGGATAAGGCGGTCTGGTACAATACCGTGGCCAGCCCGATCACCAGATTTGAATCCGTTAGATTTTTTTTACTGTTGTGCAAACAGTTATCCTTAAGGGTCCTTGTGCGTTTTCATAATCGCTGTTTAATTAGGAAATTTTGAAAAATGTTCATCAGTTTTTTTTTCAAATAAAAATTGTGCATAAGTTAACGAGTAATCTTCTAAGTGTTATACCATTTTGGAATCGTTATTAAATGCGCCAACTTTTAAGGTTACTTGCCAAACTCTCGTAGTACATTTTTTTCAGCCAGTTAAAGTTGAGCAAAGTTTTACTTTGGAATACTTGGTTGGGAAATAAGTGGCAATTTTTCCTGAACGAGAAAAGTTGGCAGTAAGGTTGAGACACCAGTTTGAAGATGCATTATTCATCATTACATTGTAAAAATAAAATCCAAAAAAAGTTAATATTTGTAGTAACAGGAGTTGACAGACTGCCGTAGGGTGTGAAATTTCTATATCTTTTTCAAAGACCTATAATTTTCAAAACACATACATAAAATTTTTTTAAATATTTTTCTAATAGCTGTTATGACTTTGCCTATCACCCGGTTTCGGCTTGACGTCGACTTCTGGGACACCCTGTATATTCAAAAAAGTGTTAGAGGATAAGATATATTCCGTTTATCCATAGCGCTACTTATAATAAAAAAATGGTCGCAGAAAACGTGGTTAGAAATTAGTGAACTGTCAAGTGTCGTTACATGCCCCGGTAATAATCTAGGCGTTATGAAAATAGTTACACATTATTCCAGAGTGAAATTTCATCTGCCATTACCAAGTCATTTCTAACCGTACCCCAGTAACACATCTACCCTACGTCATTTCCGTATTTCTCTTGAGTCTTTATAATTCATGAAGGTGAGATTCTAGAAGCTTAAACACTTAACAATGTTCAACATAAAGAAAGGTACATTTTTCATTAGGTTTGGTGAGAAATATCCTAAGCCCATTGCCCATAAACAATGTGCCTCGTTTTTTTTTTTGAATATTATGGTTTGTGAGAAAAACAGGTAGAACAATCGTATGGATAATAAAAACGATAGCATTTGAACATTGTTTTATTTAAGCCCGAATTTTGCAGATATTCTATTAGAGAGATGCTTCTTTTGCTGACACGCATCACTCATACAGTGAAATTGCCCAGATTCCATCGGCTGGGTCAAGCATAAAGCATACCAGACCTTAAAAATCCTTTCTTGGAAACAGCCATGTGATGTCTAGGAACAGATATAACAAAGCTGTTCGTTACGCCATATACCAGCATGATACCTATGGTAATGTTGCAGAGCAACGGCAGCCGAACTTTCTGGACGCTGACCCTGGAGATCGAATGGAACTTGTTAAAGAGCTGGCTTTCACCGCTGACATGCCAGGACAAAGTGGTTGTAACAATTCCCAATGTTAGGCAGATACGAGAGATGTCTGTCTTTTAAGTTTTGCATATGGAAGTCAAACAATACGGTAGGTAGTTTTAAATGACTTCATTGTTTTTCGAAGTATTCTCCACGAAGATTAATACACATCTGCATACGCTCGAACTAATTTTCGAAGCACTTATTCCACTCCTTTGCTGGCAGATCCAAAACGGAATTTTTGAATGCGTCAACTGCTTCTTCTGGTGACTGGAACCTTTGACCACGCAGTCTGTTTTTAATTTTCGGGAAAGTAAAGAAATCGTTAGGACTTAGATCGGGACTATATGGAGGGTGGTCCAATAATTCCACGTTACCTTCCGTTAAATACTGCCTTGTTTTTTGGGCTGTGTGCGAGCTTGCATTTTCTTGGTGGAGGATGATTCTTCTTTCGGGGTTGATTTTTCGAAGCTCGGTGATGACTTTTGGCAAACAAATGGTGGTATACCAATCCGCAGTAACAGTTCTTTGCTGATTAAGAGGAATTGTTGCAATATGACCCGCTTTTGACACAAATGTCGCGACCATCTTTTTCGAAACACTTCGAGAACGGATGACTTTTGTTGGCTTTTCTTCACCTTGGGACACTAAAACAGACGACTGTCGTTTATTTTCTGGTTCATAACAGTAAATCCATGATTCATCACCACTAACAATGCTATACACATTTTTTTGAGTTTCCGGAATTGAAACGGTCAAGCGTTTTTTGACACCAATTAACCCTGGCTGCTTTCTGCTCTTCAGTCAACAGGTGGGGTATCCAACGAGAAACTAATTTTCTCCTAATTCTACATGTAAAATTTTTTGAATTGAGGTCTTTGAGATCTTCAAGGACGCCTCAATCTCGCGATATGTCACATGTCTATCTTCAATGATGAGTTTGCGCACAGCATCGACGTTTTTATGGGTGACTGCCGTTTTTGGTGCACCCACCCTGGGATCGTCGCTAACACTCACCCGTCCACATTTGGATTATTCATACCAACGGGAAATTGTCGACTGGTGTGGCGCTTCGTTGCCGAAAACAGACAGTAACTCAGCAAGGCATTCTTGTTGCGGTAATTATCTCTGAAAGTTGTAATAAATTATGGCGCGAAAATGTTCTCGGTTGAGTTCCATTTTTCTAATGACTTGGTGACACTTAAAAATTCACTGTAGTGAGGACACTGCACATATTGTTGTGAAACTTTGAATTTAAGTTTACTAAAGAGTGAAGTTAAGATTCAGTTCTGACGTTCGTTCCGCGCGGCCTACTATGTTTCTATATGCAAAACTTAAAAGACATCCCTCGTATTTGTGGTCAATTCCACCGGTGTCATCAATATATATCAGTATATATATATCCTTTAATTTCTTTGGCTGTAAGGCAAAGTAATGCAAAAGTACACTCTTACAACTTAAAAGCTCAAGCTTTCGAAGAATTTTTTCTTCATCGTCTGGAGCTGGAAACAATTATTAAAATAGCAACTATAAGTAATTAGGAGAAAATTATTTACTTACTAAGTCGGCGAGATTGTTGCTGAAATTGTTTTTTAAACAACAGTGAAGGGAACACATAGTCGACGTTTTTTTTTATTCGTCGTTGTTTAAAAAACAATTTCAGCAACAATCTCGCCGACTTAGTAAGTAAATAATTTTCTCCTAATTACTATTAGTTGCTATTTTAATAATTGTTTCCAGCTCCAGACGATGAAGAAAAAATTCTTCGAAAGCTTGAGATTTTAAGTTATAAGAGTGTACTTTTGCAATACTTTGCCTCTACCCAAAGAAATTAAAGGATATCTTCTCCTAACAGTTAAGGCAATTAACTATGAATACTATACGTATATATATATATATATATATAATAATCTATATTTCAAATTGTACAATGACATTACAAAATTTGTATAGCCACTACAAAATGAAACGTTGCGTCACTGTCACCGTAAACATAGTAGTTTACCTGACACCTTTTTTTTGTGTTACATGCTTATATCTTAAAACAGCTACAATCTAAAACTATTACAACTCTCATAGAACTCATCTATTGTATAAGGCCTCTGACTGTACTAGAAATTGCTTAATAATCTTTTTAAATTTATGTAAACTTTTTATGTTTTTAATTTCATTTGGTAGAGGATATAGGATAATCTATGTATTGGATAATTAACATTGACTGCTCGAGTATCATAAACAGTTTTCACCTCAAGCTCAAATAAATTTTATATATATATTAAAAATATACCGAAGTTTGTTCAGGGGGCTAATTCTTGAAATGACGGAGTAGATCAACAGATAGACTGTACCTGTCTTACCTTTCGGGGAACTGTATTGTTAAACACTGATAGATCAGCTGCTTACTTAGTCATTCTTGGGAGAAAAAGTGCAAAGCCACGCCGTCACCCATCGGTTTGATCTCCAAAGTCGAAGTTAACTCTCTGAAGAAACGTTTAATGATATGAAGAACCTAGGAACAATTTATTTCGTCGAAAATAGATGTACTCACAAACTGTTTGACAAATTGCAACAGCTGCCAGAATTTGTGTTCATTTCCCAAGCAGCGTTCTTTTCTCGTGCGCTCAAGAATTGGGACCCTAATGTCTTACAGTTTTGACATTTCCCAATGGAATTGGCAGCTAATCCGCCCCAACAAATTGGTCGATCGATCCTAACAATGTCGTACATATAGTTCTGCTGTATGTCATAATTCCATAACGTCAACATGGGTGTTTCCTTCGTCATCTTTGTTATTGTAGCGATTTTCTGGGTTCTTTTAGGTGGGGATTAAAACACTGGATTCCACAAAAAGAAATGCACTAATTCATTTAGCTTGACTAGATAGAACATTTATGTACACCACTATTTATGTCTGACTATTTATTTGCGAATTATTATGGCGCGCCATTCACTGCACTATACTCTACTCTGCTTCTGTCTCCCGGCCGTTGACCTATATAGTCCGCATCGCAGGTACTCGTTGATTCGAGACGGTTCTGGTGAGCCACATAGCGGCGGTCTAGAATCTTCGAGGTCACTTCGCGTCGTTCTCGAAGAAAATTCCCTGCATGGTTCTCAACAGATGTCGCCAGCACAAAATGAGAGTCTGGCGGGGTCCCCAACAGATGTCGCCAGCACTGAAGGAGAGTGGCGCGGACCCCAACAGTTGCGCCAACAGTACTATTCATTCTTGTTACATCAAGTAACTGAAAAATTACAACAATAGCGATCAGATCGCAGCAATTGTCACTTTGACACTAGCGATCTCTCACTACATGTGATGTAACCTCTGCTTCGGAGACGACAATAGCGGCCATTCATAGCTTATATGGCCTAAGCTGCCAGTGATTATGCTTGTCGTTGGGTGGTGTTCACCGCGAGAAGGCGTGAGCTAGCGACTAGTTAGTACGCAAGTGTCAAGTATGGCGATCATATATACACCTACGAGCCCCTTCCCACTTCAGTTGGCCCAACTATTGAAATCTTAGTTTTTTTCTTATCAAACACAAATAATAAAAATGTAGCAGGGTGTTATAGGTTTAAAATATCAACAATGAATATTTTGATAATATATAGTAGAAAACACCAACTTTATCACTCCCTAATAAAATTTGCAGCATAAAAATAACACATGTTGCAATTACAGCAAATCAACCTATTTTCATTTCAATGCCTAAATTAAGTCTATAACGCATAGGTGGCTGTGAAAAATAAAAGCCATGACAATTGTTTTTATTAATCACAGCTGTCAGAATACGTTTAAAATAGTTTTGGGTATTTAAGGTTTTCAAAATGGGTAGAGGAAAGGTTATTAGTGAGAAAACTCGGTTACTGATAATTAAATTTTTTAATCCTGGGAAATTGCAACTTTGAAGACTTATCGCGGTACAGTGTGAGAAATATTGTTAGAAGTTATAACGTAACTGGTTCAGTTAATATTAAGCCACGATATGTGAAAAAAAGTAATATCACAAATGCCGACCGAAGAGCATTAAGAAGAATAAACGTGAAAAACACGCGTGCCAATTATTTACAATTAAGTGCTCTGTGGAGTGACGCTGTTGGAAGGAGAATTTCGAGGTCCACAACTTATAGAGAGGCCCACAAACTGGGATTTGGCACTTGCAAGATAAGTTTTCTTATAAAAAAAAGTGAAGTAAAAACCCTAAAGTTGCACAACATGATTATAGGCCAAAGAAAAGCCGCTATTAACTCCACTGCAAAAGAAAAATCGGCTTATATGGGCTAAAGAACATAGACAATGGACACCTCAACAATGGTGTGCAATATAATGGAGTGATGAGGCCCGATTCGAAGTTTGTGTTGGTGACAGTCGCAGTAGAGTTATTCGCAAAAAAATGAAGCATTCCATGTTGACTGTCTGAAGAGAAAAGTGAAATTTCCAGCATCCATTATGGTCTGGGGCAGTATGTCATCAAAAGGAATAGGAAAATTTCATTTTATTGATGGAAATGTGGATGCAAACAAATATTTGGCAATTTTAGAAGAATCGCTTTTACCAGTGATGGAAGAATGCTATAAAATGGATGGAAGAAAATAATGTACCACTTTTGAAATGGGTTTCTAGCAGTCCAGATCTGTCACCTATTGAAACTTTGTGGCACGAGATGAAAAAGGTTCTACGACAACATCCTGCTCGTACAATCACCGAACTGCTTCAAGAAATATGCGATTGTTTTACACCAAATTTTTGCCAAAACTTGGTTAACACTATGCCCCAAAGAATTTATCCCGTTATAAAAAATAAAGGTGATGTTACCAAATGGTAATCTTTCAATTGTTGCTTTGTTAACTTCGCGCATTTATTCGCACATTGTTTATTTGTTCAGATGTTCTATTAGTTATAGGTCTAAGTGATTTCAAATATGTATTTTTTACGACTAGAGTGTATCTAAAATGTTTTTGAGAAAATAAATTGTTTTAGAAGTAAATACGTAGTCATGCCATAAGTTCTGTCCCTCGTTTTCAAACAAGTGTAGACCTGTTAATACTTGTCCGATTGTTTACATTGTGGTGTCAGTTGATTAAGCGCTTTTCGGGTAATTACATATACCTCAGTTTGTATTGATCTCTCGAAGCATAACGATGGAGTGGGGCAAGGCAGAGAACCGTATTGCAGTGATAGCTTTACATAAGTGTAATCACAGTGCTAGTCAGATTTTTGAACTCTTACGCGGCCTTCAAATATCGCGTAAATTTGTGTCTAGGACCATTCAGCGGTACAATGAGACGTCCTCTGTTGATGACAGGCCAAGAAGCGGAAGACCTCGTCAAGTAAGGACTCCAGCAGCCATCAAAGCCGTAAAAGCCAGGATACAAAGGAATCCACTCCGGAAGCAGAAGATCCTATCCAGGGAAATGAAGATTCCTGTCCGGACGATGTCGCGCATCATTAAACAAGACCTAGGGCTAGGGGCTTACCGGAGACGTACGGGCCAGCGACTTACGGCCACCTTGCGACACATCAGGGCGACAAGATCCAAGAAGCTCTTGGAGAGGTACGCAGCTGGGGGATTCCGAAAGATTTTGTTCACGGATGAGAAAATCTTCACCATAGAAGAAAAATTCAACCGACAAAATGACAAAGTGTATGCAAGGAGTTCACAGGAAGCTTCGGAGAGCATTCCGAGAGTTGAGAGAGGCCACCACCCTGCGTCAGTCATGGTTTGGTGGGGGGTGTCCTACGAAGGGGTCACTCAGCTCCATTTCTGTAAACAGGGCGTGAAAACAAAAGCGGCAAACTATCAGAGCGACATACTGGATCCTATCGTCAAGCCTTTAAGTGGTACATTGTTTGCCAACCAACACTGGGTCTACCAGCAGGATTCCGCCCCCGCTCACAAGGCTAAGAGTACGCAGCGCTGGCTGGAAAGCAATGTGCCAGAGTTCATTGCTGCGGAAGATTGGCCCTCAGGGAGTCCGGACCTCAATCCTTTAGACTACAAGTTGTGGGACCTGCTAGAGCAGTTGGCCTGCTCCAAAGCCCACCGTAATATCGAGTCCCTGAAAGCGGATTTGATCCGATCAGCAGCAGCTATTCCTTTGGAAGCTGTGCGTGCAGTGATAGATGAGTGGCCCGCGAGATTGAAGCAGTGTGTGAAGGCCAAGGGGGGACATTTTGAATAAAACTGTTTGATTATGAATTCTAAAAATGTTGTCGAATAAATAATATCTTTCATATAAATATATCTTATCTTGTTTCATTTTTATCATGAGATTATCATGGGACAGAACTTATGGCACGACTACGTAGTTTCGTCATGTTTAGTTTATAAAGGCATATTTTGGTACAAATTTTGAAGTGGGAAGGGGCTCGTACATCACAGCGATAACTTTACATAACACTGTTGTGGTGTGACTCCGAGATGTTTGTTACTCCATAATGCACTTCTTGCCTGCATGATCTACTGCTTTGCGCACGTATTTTGCAAGCAGGTATTCAAAGTGCGAGAAGAGAATATTACTATCAACTTCTTTTTTGTATACCTATAATGTAATTATGGCTATGATGATGAAAAAGTGAAATTGATTACATAAACAGATGTAGGACTCCAAAGTGCTGTTGATGCCATTAATGCGGTCGGTAGCGAGTTTGGAATGATTATAAATTAAAAGAAAATAAAAATAATGACGATCACGAAGTCACAATGTATATCTTCCAATAACTGTGGATGGCAAAATATCTGAACTAGGTAACCAGTTCAAATAGCTTGGCAGTTGGTTAGACGGCAAAATAAATTCGGATAAGAAATTTAAAGCCAGAATAGGACAAGCCAGAAATTGCTTCATTCTGCTAAACGGTTTGCAGTGTTGTGTGCAATCCATATCTCAATGTTCAGTTGAGAGTTAGAATGGCTCACTGCTACGTTTGGTATATTCCTTTATATGGTGTCGAAACTTGGACACTCGCAACAGCAACTTTGAACAAAATGGAAGCTTTTGAAATATGAATATACCGCAGGATACTTGTAATTCCACGGACTGACATAGTTACAATCTGCGGGATATAACGAAGAGTAGGAAAGGGAGCTGCAGTATGAAGAAAAGTTCAGAAAGACTCGAGAAGCAACAAGTATAATATCCCTCATTTGATTATTGAAAGATTTTATGTACTGTATAACGTATCTATTATATCCAACCCATTCCAAAAAATGGGAGCTAAGAACGACCTTTACAACTACAGGCATATAGCTCTGCTTTCTGTTATAAGTAAGGTGATGGAGATGTGCATAAATCACGAGCTTCTGGACTACCTCGAACGTCATGGCTTGATTAGCGACAGGCAGTATGGTTTCCGGCACCAGCAATCCACAGGGGACCTTCTAGCATACGCAATTGTGGAGTAAACTCATCCAGTCTTAGAGTGAGGCTCATGTCTTTGCTCTTGGCATCACGAAAGCGTCCAGTCAGCTGTGGCACGCTGCCCTCTGATGCAAACTTTCATCCTATGGCTTTCCCGAGAGGCTTTGCAGATGGGTGGCTGACTTTCTCACAACGTCAGCGTGGGTGTTCTCCAGGGGTCGGTCTTGGCTCCCACACTGTTCCTCTTACGTATCAACGACCCCCTTTCCTGTACGATAAATCCAATCCACAGCTTTGGTGATGACGGCTCTCTGCATGCAGGAATTCAGAGCGACAAGCCGATCTGTGCCTTCTCTGTCGAGAGACCTGGAGGTTTTCGCTTCTTGGGGGCGCAACAATACGCAATGTTTAATGGTTCCAAAACTTAGTTCTGTGCCTTGACGAACAAGAAATGTCCTAGCGCTCATCCGGTTTCGATGGATTGACGAGTTCTGCAAAAGAGACTTTCATTTCGGCTGGTCGGAGTCCAGATCACCGAGGACTTAATCTGACACGAACACATCTCAACAATAGCGGCAACTGCTGGGAAAAAGCTAGGCTAATCGTTTAGGGCTAAGAAGTAATTTTTCCACTCTATACGAGGCTCAGATAAGACCTAGCCTCCAGTATTGCTCACATGTTTGGGGTGGTGCCGCCCCGACTACATTGTTCATGCTCGATGCTGTCAGAGGAAGGCTGTTCGACTGATCGATGACTCTTTTCTAACAGACAGTCTCGGGACCCTTTCGTACCGGCGGGCCGTCGGCGATCTAGCCCTCTTCTACCGCTACACCAACGGACCTTGCTCCTCGGAGCTCTCCTCCATGTTGCCGTCGCGGGACAGACCCGCCTGACTTCGGCCTCCCATTCTAACCATGTCAAACTTCGTACATCTAGAATGACTGGCCGATACAACCGCTCCTTTGTCCCTAGAGTGCCGATATTGTGGATCAATCAACAAGACGAGGCTTTCCCCAGTTGTACTAACCTTAGGCAGCTCAAAAATCGCAATAACAAAGTTTCTTTGGGATCCTCATAGCAGCCGCTGTACTTGATTATAGGTACGATATAAAGGGTTGTCCAATAGGGACGCAGGAAAGTAAACGTCAATTTGACATAGACGCCATCTTTGTTTTCTGTCACCGACATGTCATTTTGTTAGTTGAATGTTTACCGTTGATCGCTATGGAGTCGTATTCGATTGAAGACCGCATTAAAGTTATTCAAGAACACTACAAAAATGGTGCAAAAATAAAAAACACGTTTCGCGCGCTTCGTGAACATTTAGGTCGCAACAACCGCCCAAACGAAACAACCATCGGTCGTCTGGTGCGTAAATTCGAGGCAACAGGTTCTGTGGCAAATCTGCCAGGCTCTGGCCGGCCAAGGAGCGTTCGCACACCGGAAAATATTGCTGTTGTGAAGGAGAGTGTGAGAGACGATCCGAAACAATCAACAACGCGTCGATCCCAAAAATTGGGCATTTCGAGAACCAGTTTGCTCCGCATTCTCCACAAGGATTTGAAGGTACACGCCTACAAGATCCAATTGACGCATTGACCATTTTTCGCGCCGAACGTTCCCAGATTGGCTCCTTGAACACCGCCAAATTGATGCCAATTTTTCATCAAAAATCATGTTCAGCGACGAAGCGCATTTCACTTTGAATGGGACGGTAAACAAGCAAAACTGCCGCATCTGGGCGAACGAAAATCCCCGTGAGTATCAAGAGCAGCCGATGCATCCTAAAAAAGTGACTGTGTGGTGTGCATTGTGGTCAAAAGGCATCATCGGACCTTACTTTTTCGAAAATACGGCCGGGCATGCCGTTACCGCCAATTCTGAGCGATATCACGTGATGATAGAGGACTATTTTTTGCCACAACTTGAAGGAATGGATATTGACGATGTTTATTTCCAACAAGACGGTGCAACATGCCACGCAACCAACGTCAATATCCATCGATTGCAGTCCTTCTTCGGTGATCGCGTGATTTCGCGCAGAGGAAATGTGCCATGGCCACCAAGATCGTGCGATTTGACTCCCTTGGACTTCTTTTTATGGGGATATTTGAAAAGCAAAGTCTACGTCAACAAACCAGGGACCCTCCAAGAACTCAAAAACAACATCATTGCCGAGATAAATGCCATAGAACGTCGTTAGTCGTTAGTCGTGGTGAACATTTGAGAGATATTATTTTTCATACATAAGTGGTATAAATGAACCTTCAAAATAAAGTACCCAACTTGATTTGAATATCAATCTTTCTTGTTTTAATATACGTCTACTTTCCTGCGTCCGTTTTGGACAACCCCATATTACAGTCTGTTCGAATTTATGGTCGTTTCAAGATCACTGCGAAATGGATAAATTAGTGCGCTGAAAGTATCGAATTAATATACTTTACCCATTTTTTACCCTGGCTGCTGCAACTCCCTTAGCCGCCACCCCTGCTTTACCCCTTTTCACTTTCACCGCAACATCCCACCACTTCGCGTCCAACCCCATTCTCTATCCCTATCCGGCGTTTCCCTTACCCTCTCCCCCTATTTCCCCTACCCTTTACACCCTTCTTACAGACGATCCTGCGGAATGGCGAATCTCAACGTGTGAAATTGGCTTCTTGGGCATGTAGTCGACCCTACGGTATCAATTTCATCGTTTTCCCTTTCGAAAAATGTGGTGAGTGATGGATTTTACTTATTTCAGTTTGAGGTTAAGTGCGGTGACACAGTATAGAGATTGTTTTAGTAGAATTGAAAGGAAAGCATGTCTTCATAACCAAATTTTTTATGTAGAACGATTTTCTCATCCCCCTTTTCGTAGTCTTTGTACGGTAGGATCATTGATTAAGTTGGGAATTACTCATTTCCTAAATAGATAAATATTTAATGTGCATAGTTTCGTATTTAAGATTTGAATATAAGAGATACCGGATAAGTAGTATTAGAAGTGGGATATGTTTCTAGTATAACAAATTTTTCTATCAATTTTGGTTGATGTTTTTCGGGAAATTGAAATATTAGGCCAGTGGAAACATTAGGGAATATTTTAATAGATTTTCTCGTTCTCCTTCTGCGTAGGCAGAGTAGTATCAGATTGAGAATTAGTCATTTGTATTTCTAAAACAGATATTGACCATAGTCTTATGTACAAGTTCTTTAATTGTGATAGTTATTCTATAATGCTTGTAAGTACATGAGATACAAGAAATCAGTGTGTTGTATATTCCTTTTATAACCTCTTTATAGGTAATCTAAGAAAATGCATCGTTTTAAAAACTAATTGTGAAACAATCAGTTTTGTATTCAAAACACGTAGTTATTATAGTTCACAAGTTAGTAACAACGTATTTACCTACAAGATAAGAGTGTAGTACAGATAGGTTGATGATTAAATAAAAATAGAATTGACAGCTTTTGGGACCGTTATCGCTAAAAGTATTGAGATCTAGAAGTCTAGTGGATTGAACAAATATACTTAAAAGCAAGGGGGTTTGAGGGACAATTCTTGGGGGGAAAGGCGTTTGACCCATCAGATCGCGGTATAGCCAGCCGTTTTGAACTAACAACTTTTTGAAATCATTCTGTAGTTATCTCTCTAACTCTGCGTTTTCTCTAACCAGCGTCACAAGCGTACGGTTATATCCTGACAAACTGCACAAGCTTTGATCAGCCAGAATCAGTGTTACTTTTGTATTCAGTATATGTACTAAGTGACATATAAATCCGAACACCCAGTTTAAATGGTTTTATTTTGATAAAATTTTGTAAGTACTTAATGAAGCATAATAAGTAAATGATAAAAACTTCAAAATGATTGCACTGCTTTAAAGCCCTTTGACCTTTAATAATGTGTGGATGCACCCTGATGTGCTACGCATTCTCCAACGTGCCTAGGCATGCTTCTGATCAGGTGGTCAATGTCCTCCTGTGGTATCTCATTCCAGGCAACCACCAACTCCTCTCGAAGTGCTTCTAGAGTCTGAGGAGGACGTTTCATTCCTGATCCCAGAGTGACCGTTGTCTGCACCACTCAAGGCGATTACATCGGTGTTCTCGAGTTAAAGGGAGGACCCAGTGTGGCCGGTATGAAAACAAGCCAAAACTTCTCATTCGTCGGTAAACACTTCGCATGCCAATAGGTCTTCCGTGTTCTGCAAACCATTCATTTGTAATGGACCTGGTAGTGGAGAAACGGTCCCAATAATCTTAGGCGGCGATCTTCACGGTCAAATTTTTCTCTTTCAAGGTCGATGTTGCATATTCTGAGTAGGGCACATCTGACAGTTTGTTATTGTCTAGGTCTCAATATCTTTAGAGGTGAGACCGAAGTATCCATTAAATACTTTCATACTTAAACTGCTACATTATCAAAATGCAAAAAAAACCTGATGTGAACAGGGTTTTTTTTGCTAAGGGGAAGGGGTGGCTTCCGGCAATATCAGCTGCAAAACAGCTACAAGCAAAGCTGGAGGAGTGTGTGGTTGTTCTCTACAATGCCTTCCCACGCTGAAGATTAAAATCCCATAAGAAAATGGACGGGGTAGCACCCAAACCAAAACAACTAAACGTAAGGTACATTATGAAGGGGTACTACTGGTGTTCAGCACCTTATGTCCCAGAATCTGGAGGTTAAACAAATGGCGCTCACACCACAATGTCAGGAGGAAAATTACTGACACCAAACACCCAACTTTATAATGGAAGGTTTAAATTACTAGTAACTGATCAAAATAGTAAAAAAAGGTTTCATAATTTTGGCACGTGACAAGATTGTGAGTTAACTGAACATTAACGTCCCACCTATCCGAACCCGTTCGTTTAAAAATCCTTTGACCTTGTGAAAGGTCATGCACAAATTTTTGAATGTACCCATATATGTAATGTAACATTTAATACTATATCTAATTATTGTGATATACATCACAGTTTGAACTTCATCCTGGGAGTAGTTAGGAATTACTTAAATAATTCTTGAATTGTTTCTTTCTTGATACTTTGCTTATTTTTTGTTTTTTTTCCTTTAGGTAGATTGAGTCACCTGCTTTTTGCATGTTTTCTATTTTTGATAAGCGATTCATCTTTTTTTAGAATTACCCGTAAATGGTTTCTATTAGGCAGTTTATTTATTTATAACATACTGTATACGGTGTGGTTTTCTGCTATCATTCTTGTATCAAATTCAAATTTATTGGTGCCATTATACATAATTATGTACTCGCACAGGTCAAATACACAAAAGTCATTTAGAATAAAATAAAAAAAAGCAATAACAAAATTTATAAAATGTATGCCGGATAAATTCATCCATAGTTTAGAAAGCACCAGATATTAAGATGCTTTTGAGATTTTCTTTGTATTTGTTGACAGGTACATCTCTGATGCTTTTCGGCAGGTGATTAAAAAATGTTATGCCCTGGTACTCTGGTGACTTCTGACACCTTGTTAGCCGAAATGACATTAGATTACTCTTAAACCTGGTATTGTGTTCGTGAACATCACTGTGCATTCTGAACATAGTGAGGTTGTTATTTATATGGAGTAGGCAGTTCATGATGTACTGGCAGGGCAATGTTAAGATCTCTAGGTCTCTAAAAGCTTGCCTACAATCAGCCCTAAAATTCAATCAGTCAATTATTACTATGGCCTTCCACTGAACGCCAAAGACACGATGTGACTGTGCCGCGCATTCCCAGATCAGTAAAGCGTATGACATGACGGAATGAAATAATAAGCTGTTTTCAATACAGATGTACTCACGCATTCCGCTAGGCATCGAAACGCATACAGTGCAAACCCAAGTTTTTTCGCCACGTGGTTTATGTGGTCATCCCATTTGACATGCGGGTCGACGTGCACCCCAGGAATTTTACAGATGATGTATACATATTTACATTGTCCAGCTTTCGTAGTGAAGAATACCATCTGTTGGTCTTTCCATCGAACCATTCCTTATTATCTGACTGTATGGGTTCCATTCCCAATATTGCTTCATCCAGAGCACATGCAGTAAGGGAGAGAGTGGTGTCGCCCGCGAAAAGGCTGCAAGCAGCATCTATGCTTACCAAAGGCAAGTCAATGTATAGGAATAATATACGACCCAGTATTGAGCCCTGTGGAACTCCGATGGACAGTTCCCTTTTCTGAGACACCACTTCTCCCACCACTACTATTCTATTTGAAAGATATAATGTAACTAGGGAAATCGGTAAAATTATGGTATTCAAGTTTGTGGATTAGGAGCTTGTGGTCCAAACAAACTAAAACTGTACTGAGATCACAAAAAGTAAGTGCGGTGTATTCTAAGGATTCGAAAGAGTTCAGTATTCTATTCACCAAATCTAAAGTGTATTATTATTTTTTCGAAATCAACATTGAGAGGTGGCAAGACAACTTCCAAAATGGCACAAGCATTTCTCAACTATTTTGGCAATTATTGGAAGAAGACTGAGTTGGAGATATCATTTTTGTCACTACTTTTGAATACTGTTAAAACCGTAGTTTTTTTTTAAGAATTTCTGGAAAGATTCCTTCTCTGAAACACATATTAGAGCTTGGTTAGAGGGATAATTATAAGATCTTTTATTGTTTTAAGAATGCCTACATTAAATCCGAAGATGTCCCAACTAGTTATAATGGGTGATTTTTTTGCTAGTATCTTTTTGGCAACACTGTTTTTGACAGATGACGCGTGAATCGAGTCTTGTGTCATTGTCAAACTTGTTCAGTTTGGTCTATAATTTAACCATGAATCGACTTACGAACGAACAACGCTTGCAAATTATTGAATTTTACTATCAAAATTCATGCTCGGTTAAGAGAGTGCATCGAGCACTGCTTCCAATTTATGGGCAATTTGGTCGGCCTACTGAGGGAGCTATTCGGAAGCTTTTGACTAAATTTCGAACCCAGTTTACATTATTGGACATTAAACCATCAACACGCAGACGTAGAGTGAGGACTGAAGAAAATATTGCGGCTGTATGCGCCAATGTTAGTGATGACCGTGAAATGTCGATTCGCCGCCGTTCGCAGCAATTGGGCCTCTGTTACTCCACTACGTGGAAAATTTTGCGACAGGATTTGGGTGTAAAACCTTATAAGATACAGCTGGTGCAAGAATTGAAGCCACCCGACCTCCCACAACGTTTCCAATTTGGTGAATGGGCGCTGGCAAAGTTGGAGGAAGATCCACATTTTTATCGAAAAATTGTGGTCAGCGACGAAGCTCATTTCTGGTTGAATGGGTACGTTAACAAGCAAAATTGCCGCATCTGGAGATAAGACCAGCCTGAAGCATTGCAAGAGCTACCAATGCATCCCGAAAAAATCACTGTTTGGTATGGATTACGGGCCGGTGGCATCATCGGGCCGTACTTCTTCAAAGACGACAATGGCCGGAACGTAACTGTGAATGGCGAGCGCTACCGTGCAATGATAACAAACTTTTTTTTTGCCCAAAATGGAAGAGCTGGACTTGGCTGACATGTGGTTTCAACAAGACGGTGCCACATGCCACACCGCACACGAAACAATGGCCCTATTGAGAGGCGAGTTCGGTGAACAGTTTATCTCACGTTTGGGGCCCGTCAATTGGCCGCCTAGATCGTGTGATTTAACGCCGTTGGACTATTTCTTGTGGGGCCATGTTAAGGCTAATGTCTACAGGGATAAACCAGCAACGATTGACACCCTGGAAGCCAATATTGAAGCATTTATTCGTGAGATACCGGCCGATATGTTGGAGAGAGTGTGCCACCTTGCGCATGGGTCATCTAAAGCGGAGCCGCGGCCAACATTTACATGAAATAATCTTTAAACATTAAATTATATCGAACGTTCTATCGATTCAAATAAAGATGTAATCGTTTTTTCAAATTTTTTGTGTTTTTTTAAAATCAAATCCTATACCTCTTAAAAATTCACCGTTTATTTTTTATGCTGTTGATCACATCCCTCAATTTGTTAAATGATATTTCTGCTAGTTTGAAAGCACTTACGGGTGGAATTATGCTTTTGAGGGTGTCTAATGGAATGTTAGAATTACTAGGTAGATAAGTTGATTTTTCCTGAAACCGTGTCGATTCCCCAACAGATGCTCGCCCGCCATGAACTTCACACCATTCGGCGGGCATTTCTCAACGCCCATCCCCAGCATCCACCAGTTCGCTGCAAAGTTCTCTCAAGATTCGGCTGCCACAGCGACGGCGAGTACGTTGACGCCTTCCGCTCAGGAAAACACCAACAGGTACACTGCCAACGGGGTGCCCTCTTTCACCCAGCACCACCATGCTTCCACGCAGCCTCAAACGATGCTGACCACCCTCAACGGAAGGTAACTTTTTTACTTACACCAGCAGCTATAGGGTCTTACCTCATCGAGACTCTAAGGCAACTATACAATTACTACTAATATCTGGTACTGAACAAGCCATCGTCGGGTCATCTAACAGATACAGGGTGCTCCAGAAAGACGTGCCAATATTTCTACTGTGGAAAGTTCATTCAACAAATAACAAAAAAGTCGCTTACGAAATTTAAATATTCAGGGTGACTTCGAGTCATTTATTTTAACAGTGAGTAGATCTGATCAAAAGAAATATTTTTTCCTTTAACATTTTTCTGGTTAAATTAAAGTAACAAAGTTATAGCCCTTTAGAAGTTTGAGTACCGCCCTGTCTCAACAATAATATTATGTGCTCGTGTTTGGCAATAACGGATATAATCCGCCTTATCGGTTCATCGCATCGGAAACAAAAAAGCGAAAGAATTTGAAACGCTTATCACGATGTTTTTACTACAATTTTATTCAGTTGTATTCGTCAATGTGTCAGTCGGTAACGCGTGAGTGAATAGTGGTGTTTGTTGCGTGGCTCAAACGAAATAAAAAATGGCACATGTTTACGAAAATGCTGAACTTGTGGACATGATTCTTATTTACGGGGGGAAGGGGGAGGGGAGTCGTCTTTACAAAATGCTGCCGCGGCATCACGGATTTATGCGGATCGGTTTCCCAATCGAGTGCAACCAACCCCTCGTGCCTTTGTTAATGTAGTACAAAGGGCTCGTCAATCAGGTGACTTAAGACCTCACAGGGGAGGGCATGCCGGTGCTCCAAGACCGCACGATCAAATACAGGTCCGCACTGAAATACTTGTCATGAGGATACTTTATAAAACAAGGTAACATTTTTCTTTTATTTTTTTTTATTTTTACACACATATTTTGGTTTATCTTCCTTCTACAATCATTATCTGAAAATTAATGACTCAACTTCAAAGTATATATCTACGGAGCTACTCAGTTAGGATTTTAGACGTTCAGTAGGAACAGCATTAGCAATAAACACACAGTCTCTCGGTCTAAACTAAACCAGGGATGTAGAACCTGGGGTACATGGACTCCTGATAGGAAATATTTTCTACGCCACTGCCTTTTTCGAGAAAAGAAGTGCATTTTATCGAATACCGTTGACTTTTCCATAGATTTTGTCTCTTCAGGAATTTTTGTCAGATCACTCGTTTTGGAGATATTTACGTTTGAATATTTGAGGTAAGATCCTAAAGATTTTTAGGTTTAACCTCCCCTATTCTGAAAACACCGGGAAGCTTCTTATACACTCTATGGCATGTTTAGAAAGCTATGGCACCTCATTAAAACATTAATTGAATATAATGCGTCAACCAGTAGCTTAGAAGCTTACCATTTATTAAACCTTGTCAATGCACGCCACTGGTTTTCTTATATACTGCTCCTGGTATTACACATGTTAGATTCTTCTGTTTGTCTAAAATCACAACTAGGAATTGTGGAACCAGTCAATTTGAGTAAGATTCTTATTACAGTGAACCCCCGATAATCCGGCCCCTGTCTAATCCGGCGCCCCCTGTAATCCGACATGTCTTTGAATATGTATTACATACATACGTATTTGACAATCTTCGCTAATGTAGATCACACAGGTTTGAACAGGTTCCAACTTGTACGCGCCACCGCTATCGTGCTCGACGCGTAAGCATTGTTTTACTTAAGTTTGAATTTGACTACTGGTGATAGCGGTACGGCCTAGCGTGCGTTCATTGTTTACTATTTATTCATTATGTATTAAGTATAGCACCTAGTAATGTCATCACAAACTCAGAAGCGAAAGCACAAAACATTGACAATTAAAGAAAAATGTAATATTTTAGACCGCTTAAATCGCAATGAAACTTTCAGTAGTTTAGCAAGTGTATACGGCGTATGCCGATCTACAATTTATGACATTAAAAGAAACCACGAGAAGATCAAGAAGTTCGTGTCAACTACTGACTGCGGGCCAGGCAAGAGACAGACACTCAAGAAAGCTGAACATCCAGAAGTGGAAGAAGCTTTGTACATGTGGTTTCTTCAGGAAAGAAATAGGCATGCACCAATTTCAGGATCCATGTTGGCCATGAAAGCTAAGTTTTTTATAAGGAAATTACAAAAAAAGATGATTTTGTGGCCAGCAAAGGATGGTTAGAACGTTTTAAAAGTCGTCATGGCATACGTTTAATGACTATTACAGGAGAGAAACTTTCTAACGATGCCACCTAGATAGAGCCCTTTAAATTAAGATTTTTTGCAAAAGGTGAACGATTTAAATCTTGACCCGTCACAGGTGTACAATGCAGACGAATCAGGACTTTTTTGGCGTGTGTTGCCTAACAAAACTTTCGTTTCTTGTAACGAAAAATCCGTACCTGGACGTAAAATAAGTAAAGAGCGTGTAACCATACTACCATGTGCTAACGCTGCGGGCACACACGCGCTTAAGATGATGGTCATTGGGAAATCTAATAAACCACGGACATTCAAAAACATTGATTTACCTGTACACTATTACGGACGAAAAAGTACCTGGATAACAAAAGACCTTTTCAAAAAGTGGTTTGATGAATGCTTCGTACCTGAAGTTAGAAAATGGTTAAAAGATCATAATTTTCCTCAAAAAGCGTTATTGCTTCTTGATAACGATCCCGGTCATCCGTCTGAAGAAGAACTAACAACTGAGGATAAATGCATCACTGCGATGTTTCTTCCGCCATATTGCACTGCACTGATTCAACCAATGGACCAGAATATCATTCAGTTCGTCTATCAAGACTATAAGAAAAACCTACTTCTGAGAGCCGTATCAAAAGACTAACCAATAGAAAAAACTTTTGAAGAATTTAATATGAAAGACTTGGTTTTTGTTCTTTGCCAGTCGTGGAATGCGTTACCGTCATCAACTATTAAATCGTTTTGGAAGAAGTTATGGCCAGATATAGTCACCACTCCTAGCAACGTTCCACAAATCAGTGTTACTTCGGAAGTTATAGAACAAGTCGCGACTGAAACACAGATAAGTCCGAAAGATTTGGAAATCTGGTGCCGTGGAATGGATAAAGAGGAAAATGTTTTTCATGAAATGTTTGATGAAGAGATTATAAAAGAGGTTTCTAATTATACAACAAACAATCAGGAAAATAACGACGATGTGATTGCAACTGCTCGACAAGTCACAGCACAAGACGCAATTAACGCCTTTGAGCTAGGTTTACAATGGGCTCAAGAGAATGGTACATCCTACAACAAACTTTTACTTTTGAGAAGACTGAGGGACAAAGCTCTGATCTCGCGTCATAACAACCTTAAACAAAAAAAATGATGAATATTTCCAAGCTTCATAATTTGATAAATTCATTAATGATTTTGATTAATAATTCTTGATTATTTTCGTACATATGTATGTGCATTTATGCTTAATTTTATAATAAAACGTAAGCTCTCTATTGTTATTTATACGTAATTTACTAAATTTGACATACATAAACGATGTATGATTTGTACTTCAAAGTACATACATATACATAACATATATAATCTTACCATTGGATATGTAACTTGTCGGATTACAAGGTACTCTTTTGTAAAAAAATTCGGACTATAGGGGGCCTTAGGCAGTGCTCTATAATCCGGCAAATTCGATAGTCCGACATTGCCCTGCATAATGTTTGTCGGATTACCGGAGGTCCACTGTATTTTGCTTCTGATCGGCCTTTTTTCTTAAAATTCTTTACCATTTCGGATTAAGTCGTCTCAACAAAGTAAATATCACAAATCGTTAGCAACCTCGGACACGAAGTATGAGGACAAAGTACACTTTCAACACTGTTCCATAGAAGATAAGGCTCAGTACTATGCTCCGAAGCATACTTCCCAGTCAGTACTGACCTCCAAATCCTTTAACCTCTACGGTTCTTCGTAATTCTTGAAAATGAGGGAGTAGAACGACTAATAGAAAGTTATCGCGTGGTTCCATTACTTTCCAAGGGACTTCATTCTTTAACATTCATATAAGAGTCGCTACCTGGGTCATTCTCAGGCGAAAGTCTCATCATCGTCCATCAGGCTTATCTCTAAAGGTGAAGTTATCATTCTGATGCAACATTTATTGCCAGGAAAATCCACGAACAAATTGTTTGGCCGAAAATTGATGGATTCACAAATATCTTATGAACGGTCATTGTAGGTACTGGTAATTCTACTCTACAATTTTCTCTCTGACGAATAACGTGGAAGTTGCCTGAGGATATGGACGCAGGAGTTTGATACAGTTTAATGCTTCTAAATAAGGATTTTCTTTCTTTAGAATAAACATTCTTGAAGATGACAAAGGAATTCCTGATTTATCGATTTTAGGTAAAATTTTCCTAACTATAGGATTACCATTGTAGGCTGGACCGTGTTCTTTACGTCCATTTTTGAACATTAAAGCATTTAGGGCATCTTTTCCTAATTGGAAATTTATTTCTAGTGGGAAGTATCAAGGAAACTACATAAATCAAGTATACGGACAACATGCAGTTAGGCAAGAAAAAAGGCAGTACGAACCGCAGGAGTTGGCTCAGGAACTATGCGCAGCCATGCTACAACAGAGCCAACAACTTGAGAAGCAAACAGAAAATAAGGTGCGTAGTCATCTGAAATATTCAATTTAATTTAAATTGGTGTGTGCTAGAAAAAATCCGCGGGTGTGTTAGGCGAATGTCCCACGATCAGTATTTGCTGTGGTCTGTATTTACCATGGAACACACTGCGCACATTCTGGCAGTGATGATTTGTATCACATAATGGTAACGGGTGATTTTTTAATAGGTATAGGATTTGATTTTCAAAAAAAAAAAAATTTGTTTGAAAAAGCGATTAAATCTTTATTTGAGTTGATAGAACGGTCGATATAATTTAATGTTTAAAGATTATTTCATGTAAATGTTGGCCGCGACTCCGCTTTAGATGGCCCATGCGCAAGGTCCAATTTTGGCACACTCTCTCCAACATATCGGCCGGTATCTCACGAATAAATGCTTGCTTCAATATTGACTTCCAGTGCGTCAATCGTTGCTGGTTTATCCCTGTAGACATTAGCCTTAACATGGCCCCACAAGAAATAGTCCAACGGCGTTAAATCACACGATCTAGGCGGCCAATTGACGGGCCCCAAACGTGAGATAAACTGTTCACCGAACTCGCCTCTCAATATAGCCATTGTTTCGTGTGCGGTGTGGCATGTGGCACCGTCTTGTTGAAACCACATGTCAGCCAAGTCCAGCTCTTCCATTTTGGGCAAAAAAGTTTGTTATCATAGCACGGTAGCGCTCGCCATTCACAGTTACGTTCCGGCCATTGTCGTCTTTGAAGAAGTACGGCCCGATGATGCCACCGGCCCGTAATCCACACCAAACAGTGATTTTTTCGGGATGCATTGGTAGCTCTTGCAATGCTTCTGGCTGGTCTTCACTCCAGATGCGGCAATTTTGCTTGTTAACGTACCCATTCAACCAGAAATGAGCTTCGTCGCTGAACACAATTTTTCGATAAAATTGTGGATCTTCCTCCAACTTTGCCAGCGCCCATTCACCAAATGGGAAACGTTGTGGGAGGTCGTGTGGCTTCAATTCTTGCACCAGCTGTATCTTATAAGGTTTTACACCCAAATCCTGTCGCAAAATGTTCCACGTAGTGGAGTAATAGATGCCCAATTGCTGCGAACGGCGGCGATTCGACATTTCACGGTCGTCACTAACACTGGCGGATACAGCCGCAATATTTTCTTCAGTCCTCACTCTACGTCTGCGTGTTGGTGGTTTAATGTCCAATAATGTAAACTGGGTTCGAAATTTAGTCACAAGCGTCCGAATAGCTCCCTCAGTAGGCTGACCAAATTGCCCATAAATTGGAAGCAGTGCTCGAATGCACTCTCTTAACCGAGCATGAATTTTGATAGTAAAATTCAATAATTTGCAAGCGTTGTTCGTTCGTAAGTCGATTCATGGTTAAATTATAGACCAAACTGAACAAGTTTGACAATGACACAAGACACGATTCACGCGTCATCTGTAAAAAACAGTGTTGCCAAAAAGATACTAGCAAAAAAATCACCCATTATATGTTACATTTTCCGACCGCTAGCTGTCGCAAAATGTAATAATAACCCAGGAGGTGTTGATTTTATCACAATCGGCGGAAATCAAAGATAATTCTAAAATAAACTAAAACATTGCAAAGTCGCATCAAAATTGGAATAAACAATTCTAATCAAAATAAAAACAAAATATTAAATTGAATGTTCGAACAGACCACCTTCTGGAGTTTGACAGAAACCTAACCTGTGCGAACATTTTCCGGTGTAACATATTGGCGACGCGGCAGATTTTGCGACCTTCTGCGTCACCGTTGCTAGGTAATGTGGTGATGACATTCGCTTTTCAGCCGGCTTCTATCTCTTTCTAACATGTGTTGATACACACTTCCGCTTGTCTCGAACACATTGAAATCAAACCGTCAAACAAATTTGGTTTTTCCTATATACAGGGTGTCCCAAAAAAATTGTGCAATATTCTACCAGCGGTTTCTAGAGCTTAAAATAGGAAGAACAGTTTATATAAACATAGGTCGACAAACGTCCCCTAAGGGCGCTACGGTCTTTTAAAGGGGCTCCAGTGAAGATGGTTCATCCTTAATATTTCCGAAACGTGTTGAGATAAAGATATAAAGTTTGGTATTCTAGCCTAGTTTTTTATGCTGGATTTAAAAATATTAACAATTTTAGACAGTTTTGTTTGGAAGCGTATGTAACAGGGACGGACTCAGGTTATTTTAGCCCCAAAATTTATGTGTGATTCTATTTTTGAAATTCAATTTTAGAGTTTGAAAATTTAGGGTTTTCTACATAAAAAAGTTACTCTTATTGAATGTCGATAAATTATGCCATTTTTGAATAAAATCAAACTAAAAAATTTGTCACATGATAGGAAAAGTACTGCGAATTTAAATGAATTGTTGAATAATTAGCCATGGCAATGAAAAAACTAATTTAATAATTGCTAAATACTACATAAATACATATTTATATTGCAACATAGCTAACATTTAGGTAAAAACAAAAGAAATAAATTTTTTCTACGAACGAAATTGAAATTTGTTTAAAAAAGAAGACATACAGTTGGATTACTTAAAGCTAGCTTTACAATAAGTGTTCAAATAAATTCCCATTTTGTTGGATACAGAGTCTCGCTCGACGAACCAATGATTGCATAGCCCGAAAAGTGGAAAACCTTTTTCTTCTTATTCTATAAAACCATCTTCAGGGGAGCCCCTTTAAAACACCGTAGCGCCCTTAGGGGACGTTTGTCGACCTATGTTTATATAAAGTTTTCTTCCTATTTTAAGCTCTAGAAACCGCTGGTAGAATATTGCATACTTTTTTCGGGACACCCTGTATATACAGGGTGACTTTGAAGTTGAGTCATTAATTTTCAGATAATGATTGTAGCAGGAAGATAAACCAAAATATGTGTGTAAAAATAAAAAAAAAATTAAAAAAAGAATGTTACCTTGTTTTATAAAGTATCCTCCCGACAAGTATTTCAGTGCGGACCTGTATTTGATCGTGCGGTCTTGGAGCACCGGCATGCCCTCCCCTGTGAGGTCTTAAGTCACCTGATTCACGAGCCCTTTGTACTACATTAACAAAGGCACGAGGGGTTGGTTGCACTCGATTGGGAAACCGATCCGCATAAATCCGTGATGCCGCGGCAGCATTTTGTAAATAAGAATCATGTCCACAAGTTCAGCATTTTCGTAAACATGTGCCATTGTTGATTTCGTTTGAGCCACGCAACAGACACCACTATTCACTCACGCGTTACCGACTGACACTGACTGTATACAACTGAATAAAATAATTGTAAAAACATCGTTCCAAATTCTTTCGCTTTTTTGTTTCCGATGCGATGAACCAATAAGGCGGATTATATCCGTTGTTGCCAAACACGAGCACATAATATTATTATTGAGACAGGGCGGTACTCAAACTTCCAAAGGGCTATAACTTTGTTACTTTAATTTTACCAGAAAAATGGTAAAGGAAAAAAACATTTCTTTTGATCAGATCTACTCACTGTTAAAATAAATGACTCAACTTCGAAGTCACCCTGTATATATGTGTATATACAGGGTGTTTCAGTTTATTGTTGCATAACTTTAAGATTCGATAGAACTTTTAAAATTAATGCATAAAGTCTATATAAACATGGGTCGAAAAATGCGTGGCTTCCGAAATACAGGGTGTTTAAATTTTCTTTCTAAAATAGTTTTTTTTTAATATTTCGAACAATATTTGATGTATAAGAGTGAAAATTGGTATACAAGAGTTTTTTGGTACGACAAAACAAACCATGGGCATAGTTTTACTGCAGCCGCTAGAGGGCGCTCTCTACTGTACCTGTAGTGTATTAAAATGACCGAAATTTTTTTCTTAGTATAATTTTTTGCTTTTTGAATAAAAAAACTGATTCTTCGCACTTTTCAACATAAAAAAGCTCTCTTGTGAATTTTCGTTATAGTTAGCCGTTTTTGAGATATTTCGATTTTTAAGGTTCGATGCATTTTTAATTATTTATGATAAAATAACGTTAAAAAGTCAGTATCTCGATAATTTTTAGAAGTAGGCTGTGCCTGCAAATATTTTTGAAATTGAAAGCAGAATAAGGTTAAACGTCAATTAGTTGACAGTTAGTTTTGTTGTCTGTTGAAACGTGAAACGATTTTTTGCAATTGTGAATGCACGAAATGTAGTTTCTTTTACCTGTGTTTTTTTTTTGTAAGTTTCATAAAAATGCCATTTTTATTCTCCAATCAAGAGTTAGCGGATATTCATTTTGTGTATGGCTTTGTAAATGGAAACGTAGCAGAAGCAGCCAGAGAATACGCTCCAAGATTTCCAAACAGACGACATCCAACTCACTCAGTATTTGTAAGAGTGCATCGCCAAATAATTGAAAATGGTTTTGGAAGTCTCCAAAGGGATCAAAACATAAATGTTCGTCAGCGCAGATTTACCCGTATGATTCTGCGTGAGTTTGATAGAGATCCGACCACAAGTGTTAGGAGAGTTTCTGGTGCCTTGGGAATTTCAGCAAGCCATGTTCACCGTGTTCTTAGAAATGACTATAGACGTCCTTACCATTTGCAACCTGTGCAAGGACTACAGCCAGGGGACGGAGAACGAAGAATCACATTTTGTCAGTGGATTCTTGATAGAACTGATAATAATAGGGAGTTTTAAGTAACGTTTTATGGACCGATGAGTCATGCTTCACTAGACGTGGAGTGGTAAATTTTCATAATTAACATATTTGGTCGCATGAAAATCCGCATGCAGTTCGGGAAAGAAATTTTCAGCATAAATTTAGTGTGAACGTGTGGATTGGTATCTACCGTAATCGACTATTTGGACCCTACCTTTTGCCTGCAAGGTTAAATGCTGCGACCTTCTTGGAATTTTTAAAGGCTGAACATGCAAATATGTGGGATGTTGTTATAATAGATTTAAGAAGATTGGCCTGGTTCCAGCTTGATGGTTGTCCAGCTCATTATTCGAGAATAGTTAGAAACTGACTGGACGAAAATTATCCAGAAAGATGGATCGGCCGTGGAGGACCAGTCGCCTGGCCTGCTGATTCTGACGTTTAGTGGGACAGAGATTCACTTCACTATAATTCACCATGCAGAGCCATCTAAGAGGAACTAATGGTATCAAAATATGAATTGTGCATCCCTATAACTGAGAACATAATCTGGAGTCAAACGCGAAACATTTTTTTGCGGACTGTTGACTTGTTTTTTTTAGTTCTCGGACCATAATTTGGCGTAAATTCTCATCGTGCGACATTCGCCTTAGTCAATTTCCAGAGAAACTATTGTTTTTGGTCAAAGCTTGCTACTTCGGTCTTTAAAACTTCGGCTTACAGAGATAATGAAAGTTCTTTCAACTTTTTCTTAGCAATGTTAAATAACTAACTAACTAACTTATAGATTTTGATAAATAACTTAATAGTAGTTTAAACTTTGACTTAGATCATCTCATCCTTCCAGACAAAGCCCGAAACACCAGAACGCAAAACAGCACTTATCCAGCCCCAAATCCAGCAGTCATCACTTCAACAGCCTCAAATTCAGAATTCGCAAAGCCATAGCGTTAACCAAACAACTAGTTCGCAAACCACGTGGCAAACTCTCACTTCACCAGTATCAACAGTTGCAGACTATCTGTCACATCTGCCGGCTTCCACGTTGCCACTGAGTCTACATCACTTCCTCAAATACTCTGCAGAAAACGTGAAGAAGGAGAATGTCATACAGCAGCCCACTGTTCAGAGGTGAGTACGTTGTACCTAGTCATAAAAACTGCTATTTTACCTACCAGACTATAGGTGTATAATAGTTATTTATTATATAAGGGAAAAAAGTACTAGATTTTAGCTTCAGGTTGTATTGTCTCTCGACGCTAAAATCTAGTATTTTTCCCGTGTATAATACACAATTTTTTTTCTGTGACGAGAAAAACGACGATTTAATATTGAAAAAATATATTATTACATATTTAAGTCAGTAAAATAATCGATGTGAAATTTGAATTTTGAAATTAGTAGGGTATGTTGTACTTATAGCGACAGTTAGACCTGCGTTGCTAAGGAAACTTTTAAAGTAATCAAATAGCGGTCAATTCAATTTTGTGATTTGATTTAAAAATTGTGAATTTAGTGGTTGTTTAGAAGTTATTTTTAATACTACAAAGTAAAAAATGTCTGATTCCAAGTTTTCTTTGACTCCACCTGGATTTAACCAAAGTAGAGTCACAAAATTATTGACACCTAAATCGCGGAAAATTTACGAAAGCGCGTATTCAAGTTTCATGGAATGGAAGATGAAAAAACATTCAGTTCTTTGTCGGAGACGACATTAATAATAATAATAAACGGCTTTATTGGCGGAGTTTAGCACAGCTATTCTTACACTCAACCTTTCTAAAGACTAAAGCTTGATGCTAATTTGACATACAGATATGTTATTTTACTTTGAAGTTGAGTCATTAATTTTCAGATAATGATTGTAGAAGGAAGTTAAACCAAAATATGTGTGTAAAAATAAAAAAAAAATAAAAGAAATGTTACCTTGTTTTATAAAGTATCCTCCCGACAAGTATTTCAGTGCGGACCTGTATTTGATCGTGCGGTCTTGGAGCACCGGCATGCCCTCCCCTGTGAGGTCTTAAGTCACCTGATTCACGAGCCCTTTGTACTACATTAACAAAGGCACGAGGGGTTGGTTGCACTCGATTGGAAAACCGATCCGCATAAATCCGTGATGCCGCGGCAGCATTTTGTACTGTTCGTAAGTCAGTGTTGATTAAATCATTTGCCTGTACCACAAGAGATGGTTCAAAATGAAACAGAAGCTGCGTGTCATCAGCATAAGATTAAATGTGTGAGTACTGTACGGATTTCCAGATATCAGGTGTGTATACAATAAATAACAACGGTCCTTAAACAGAACCTTGAGAAACTCCTGATGTTATTGTTGTTATCTCAGATCTTTTGTTATGTAGAATAATGCTTTGCTTACGAAGACTTAAGTCATTGCAAAGTAAGTTCAACGCTGTATGGTCAAGGCCATAATGTTGAAGTTTAGCGCACATAAATGAATGGTCAATGGTGTCAAAGGATTTTGAAAAATCCAAGGGTATAAGTAGAGTGGCCAGCCTCTTATCTAGCGACCGTATAATTTCATCATTAAGATTTAAAAGAGCAGTGGTTGTATTATTATTAGAAATCAAAATTGACTTGTCCGAGCGTTTTTCCCAAAATATACCAGGAGCCTCACAAATGGGGGTGCGACCTTTTCGTTGGACCAGTCTGTATATTTGTCTAGCCAGGCACATTACACATATTTCCGAAATTAGCGGGTGTGTTCTTCTACTTGTCATGGCAACGATAGTCAGACTGGAAAGGTGTTCTCAACCCAGAATTTAGGCTCCACCACCCCTTTTTATTTTGCGTTATTACTTACAGAAATATACCACAAAATTCACCAGAAAGCAATGGAAACATACTCTCGAATAATATCAACGGGGTAGGCAACAACAACAATTTGAACTCGAATCTTAGTAATTTGGGTAACAGTACCATGAATTTAAGCACTTTGACCACGATAAATACTGCACAGCTGCAGAATGGAGCTACTCCGCCAAAGAAAAAGAAAAAGAAGAAACCTGAGAAGGAAAAGAAGCCCAGACCAAAGCCAGGTAAATTCCATTATGTGTAAAAAATGACCAAACACTTTTTTCAGAATCGAAAGATTCTGAATCAGACTTTTCGTAATTGAACAATGATAATGATAATTGTTTCTCTTTTTCTTTTGAAATCGATCATGTTATCCTAGTTAAAAAAAGGACCTTATACATGCCACTTTATAGTTATAGGGTTTATTTTTCTTAGTTTAGATAATTACTACCGTCATAAGGTGGTTCTAGATTTTCTCCAACATTCTTTGACTCAAATGCCATAATTTGTAATTTTCTTCAAAATAGTCTTTTTTAGTCCTTTTCATTAATGATGTACTGGTTGCAATGCAGTTGGTCCACTGAAGCATTTTTATACAAAATGTCTATATCGGATGCTCCAATTTTTTGACGTCTTGTAAAATTTTTATTTTACAAAAACTGACTTTGAGGATAATTGTAAATTCAAGTTATGAGTGCAGAAAACACTTCAAATATCTACAAATCTAAAAAAAAACTACCACTAACACCTATTTATATTTTTATGAGCACAAACATCTAGACAAATATGAAACCTCTGCAGAAATACTCGCCCATGTACTATGTAATATTAATTATCTATACTCGCGACTGAATATGACTAAAGATAATTGACCTCATATTAGTTTATATAATTTATTCCTCAATGCAAATAGAGGACACAAGACAATATGTCTAATCGCTGATTTTCAAAGATTCCTAAAAAAGACATTGCTTAAACTCTGTTGCTATTCAATTGTCGGATAGAACTCGAATTATAGATTTTATGATAGTTTGTATGACCTCACACGTACATTGTATATAATTTGCTATGGTATGTTATAGCAAGCTGCGGGAATGGAACATTGTAGAAACACCCGATTTGAAAAGCCTCTTAATTTGATGAATTTCTTTAGGAGAAATACGTCTAACCACTGCCCTGGACGGCTCAACTCTCTATTGCTGTCCAGAATGTCACATGGCTTATCCAGAGAAAGAGCTTCTGGAACAACACCTGGTGGGCCATACGCTGGAGAGAAGGTTCGTCTGTGACATTTGTGGTGCTGGATTGAAGCGAAAAGATCATCTTACGAGGCATAAGCAGTCTCACAATCCGGAGAGGCCTTATGTCTGTACTGTTTGTTTGAAGGCATTTAAGAGAAAGGTAAGTTTCACTATGTTTCAGAAGAAACATTGAGGCGTCCAGCCGGCGTTCCGGGCCGTGACAGCGAAAAGAGACAGCGACGTTAAACTAAATTCATTTTCGAGGAATAAGACACTATGCCAGAATAGTTAGAGCCGGTTTCAGTGCTTAAGCGGACGATGTCAGTGTTAAAAGTAGACTGTCACAGGTAATATTTCCTCGAACTATCATAGATGTTTGCTCAAACTATATGTGTGTGTGTAGACGACTGTAGTGACTGTGATAGTGTTATTTTTGTTACCAGGGTTTGAAGCCGCAGTAATAATCGTTTTGACTGACTCAACATAGCTTTAGACGGCGACGTGCGACTGAGGTCATGCTTGGCCAGTGCTTTTAGGCAACTTTGCCGAGTTTGCTGTTTAGCATCAAAATACGTAAGGTTTGACTAGTTTTTATCGCATCATATCAGAAGGCAATGATGTCTGCTCTTAGACTATTGCTGGTACAAATAAACGGGGATCTGCGTCGTTGGTTTGGCGGTTCGTTAATAGATGACCCGGCGTCTACCGATGCCAAACTGACATATAATGTTTAGAATACGCTACATGTATATTGAGCTGAATGGAGTTGAGTTGAGTTCCTTTCGTGGTTTTTGGTGGTTACGTCAAAAAGTCATAGGAAATAAAGAGAAAACGTAAAAATTTTTTGGAAATTTGTTAATAGCCGTAAGGATTATCATTACATACCTTCAGAAGTACATTATAATAATGTCAGTAGTTCTTCTGTTTTACAAATCACCAATTGGTTTGCAGATTACTTCTCTAAAACTTACAGTGCAGAGAATAGTACTGTTCATAATAGTAATCTTTCTTATGGGGCCATCAATTTGTTTAATTATGAAATTCCAATCTCAGCCATCTATGAAAAACTGTCCAAATTAGACGTTAATAAAGGACCTGGACCTGATGGTGTACTTCCGTTATTGATTAAACATTGTAGCTTTCTGATTTCTAGACCTCTATTTTATATTTTTAGTCTTTCGTTAAAAAGTGTAACTTTTCCGGAATGTTGGAAAACAAGCTTCATTACTCCAATACTGAAATCTGGAGATCCTTTACTAGTCAAAAATTATCGACCTATCAGTTAACTGAGTTGCATTGGAATGGTATTTGAGAGGCTAGTGTGTGAATTTTTACCCGAAAACTTGCAAAGTAGTTTTATAAGCCAAAACGCTCCACAGAGTTAAATCTTTTAACAGTCACAAACTATGTTTTGGAATCCTTGGAGGAAGGGTATTCTGTTCACGTAGTGTATACAGCTTTTTCTAAAGCATTCGATAAGGTCAAACAAGAGATCTTGATTAATAAGTTACACTGTCTAGGAATTTGCGGGGATCTTTTATCATGGCTGAAGTCTTACTTCACTGACCGAAAACAAATAGTGCGTATACAAAGCTTTCAATCAAATGAGATTAATGTGCCATCTAGAGTACCTCAAGGTTCCCATTTGGGTCCTCTCATTTTCAATATATACGTGAATGATATTATATACTGTTTTAAGTCTGTTAGTTTTGTAATGTTTGCAGACGATATGAAATTATTCTTAAAAATCAGATATAATAATGAGTGTTTAAATATCCAAAATGATTTGAATTCATTAAGTCTCTGGTGTCAAATGAATAGAATGGAACTTAATGTGGAAAAATGTCATTTAATGATCTTCAGCCGTAACAGGGACCTCCCTGATCATACTTATACCATGAAAGGTTGTCCTCTAAAGAGTGTATCCCAAGTTAGGGATTTAGGGGTAATTCTTGACCCAAAATTATCCTTTATTACCCATATAAATATGACTGTTTCTAAATCTCTTCAACTGTTGGGATTTATAAAACGATGTGCTACGGATTTTCATAATATTCAATCATTTAAAACGTTGTTTTGTTCTTTATTGGGGCCCCAAACAAAACATTATGGTTGAAGATATTATCTATTCCGTCATTGAAAGCTCTCACAATATCTCAACCCTTCAGGTAAGACGGAATCAGAGGGACCTGTCACTATTTTATATTGTGCACTCTCTTAGGTTTGCTCCAGAACCTTTGAAAAATATTAATCTCCATGTGCCTTCTCGTCAAACAAGACTGAATCAACCATTCCATCTGAGATCATTTCGTAGTAATTATGCTAGTAATTCCTTCCTGTCTAGATCTTCAAGGTTAGCAAATCAGTATTCTAAAAAGTTGGATTTCTTCAGAAGTCAGAAAATATTCAAAATTCGATTAGATTCCTGTCTAATATTTAATTTTTGATTTCCCCATATATTTAAATTTTAATTAAATTCGTTTCAATTTAGAAAAGATCTGGATTGTAAAGTGTTTGTGATTGTTTTATAAGTGTTAAATATCTAAGTCAAAGTAGGGTTAGGTTTACATTAGATTTTCTATGATGTACTTTAATTGGGCAGTCGCTCGATGATAAATAAATAAATAAATAAACATATCGTCTTAAGGCCAGGCGGTCTAGACAACTGGCAACCATGTCAAATACACCGACGATTGGTCAAATAAGCAATTTGAGGATAGAGAAAAGTTAAATTTCAAGCTGACGTTCCTCTTTTGTTACGAAAGCAATATTCCGCGTAAAGCCCAGAATCTAAATAGCTATGATAACTACAGGTTTTAAGAACAATTTCTGTTTACATGACTCTGAGAACAGCAACAGTGTGATTTATAATTTTATTGAATGAAAAATATATTTTGCAGGCTGCAAAATAAATATCCCCACTATGAGTAAATTTCCAAATATAAGTAAATTTGAACGAAAAATGCTTTCGCGAGAAGTGATGGTGATTAAAATCATCCAAAAAGGATTATCTATCTGACAACACGGCAAATAAAAACAGGAGGGTTTAGATGCCATCAGCTGTTTTGTGGCCACTATGTTTTGGGTTACATCTCGTATCTCTAATCTGCCAGCCTTGTCTGTCTTCTCTTGCTGTAACTACATTTTTATAGAACAGTGGGATTCGATGTTGACATCTGATTTGTTAAGAATCCCCTTATATTTGAGACAAGTCTAATTTAGGATGGCATTATAATCAAAATTTCCATTTCAACGAGCACGTGGGAAAGTTGTGTGATATTTGATTTGTATTGCTTCAGGAACAACTCACTTTACACTTTGTGATACATTCTGGCGAAAAAAGACATGTCTGCACCGAATGTGGTAAAGGTTTCTACAGAAAGGACCATCTGAGAAAGCATACAAGATCACATATTGCGAGGAGAGTCAAAGCGGAGCTATCTCAGCAAGGTAAGCAACCATAGGTAGAAAAAATTTCGTATTTACATTGTTGAATATAACGGTCGGCAGGGCTATTGTTATTACGTAAAAAACATGTAAAACGTAAAAAAAGACAAAACGTCAACTTGCTGCCTAGGTAGTTCCTAATGTGCAAATAGTACATCCCGCGTATGCTCGCTATGAGCGCATCAAAAGCATCTATATCTAAGAAGTAATGAGTCATTGACACGACACGCTCAATGACCATGCTGTAAGCTGTAAGTCAGTTCCCCATTTTTTGTATATTTGAATTGATTTTATGAAGTGTATTGTGTATTGAACGATCTGGACATACATATTGAAAACGACACTCGGAATCAAAACATTTTTAGGTGATATATCTGTGCACGCGCTGGCTATATTTGGTAAAAGAGACCAGATTAAATAGTTGTTGCGTCCAACAAAATGTATCATCAGTTCACAGTTGCTACCCGCAGGCTGAAAATCAACCAGATTAAATTTCAACTTTGTCCAATCTCCAAAGCAAAAGTTATAAGATGGATGGGACCTAGGGCCATCTTGGCGTTCGTAAAGGTCGTTCTACTTTGGTAGAGGCGTAAACGGTACCCTTAATATGTAACTTCAAAATGACACGGGTAGCGATCTGATCGCCATAATTGTCACTTTGGAACTAGTTAACATTCACTTCCATGTTCACTTGTAGTAGTTGTGTGTGGTGCCTAAACGTCAAGATACTTGAGCTGTGTACTGTAACTCTGGTTTAGAGATGACACTAGCGGACGCCAACGGCACACTTCTGGTGGTGGCTGGTATCCCGCCAATTGATTTGCTGGCAGAGGAGAGAAAGGCCGATAGGTCAATATTGTCGAACCTGAGAGTGGTTATAAAAGCTTTACCCTGTCTAAAAACAAAAAAGCGGAGGCAATTCATAGTTTCTCTAACCTAAGCTGTAAGTCGTTGCACTATTTCTCCATAGGTGGCGTTCCCAGCTATGACGCGTGGCATGGGCCAGCGACTAGCTAGTACACAAGTGACAAGTATGGCGACCAGATCGCTGTCATAGGGATTATTTTATATATGTAAATGCATTATAATTTTTCAATTGTTTTCATAGGTGGTAACACGCAGTCTCTGCAACTCCATGTTCCTTCTGCATCGAACCCAAGCACGACAGGTATAATGTCCTAAATTCAGCATTTCTTTCAAGCAGTTTTACTTTATAAATTCTGGTACTCAACGGAATCGGTGTGGTATTTGGCTGTGATTCAATTTGTTCCATGACAATGTTAGGCTAGTTCCGGTAGATATAATCTACCGTTAAAAATACAGTGTGATGATTAGAACTTGGATGCATTTTTGGTACAGGGTTGTGCTGAAATATTGTGATATTTTTCTACGGATATTAAGCGGTACTTACGGATAGTTGTGATGGTCCAGTGACTGTAGTTAGGCAAGAAAAAGTTGATCAATCATTTTCAACCGAATTTTTTTCTACGATTGAACTAGAATTGCCTAAAAATAAATATAAAATAAATTTATTTATCTGTATAAATTGAATTTCAATAAGTTTTTTGCTATACGAAACCTCGGATTATTGCTGATATTTTGACTGGGTTGCTGGACCGACTGGGTTAGACTGAATGGCACAATTGTCCCAAAAATGCGACCAAGTTACAAAAAAAATCGGATTCTAAAATTTTGTGGTGGGTACTAGAATTTCAGTACACAGAGTATCATTTTTCTTCTAGTCATTTTGAAGCTACCTCAGCAGTTTTCATTGTGATATACATATATATACATTTAGCAGTTGCTCTGTGCACTTACACATTTTATTTCCGGTAAAAAATTATTGAATTGGAAAAAGAGTACAAAGGTAGTATTCCATTTGTTTCCTTTTATTTTTGAGTTTAATGTTTTTGTTTTACAATAGTTTTGTTTTACTTAGTAGTTGTTACTTTAACGTTCCCGCTGTTACAGCATCATATACTACTTTTTAAGTGCAAAGAAGTTATAGTTACTTATAATAAGTTTGGTTCCAATCTACTCTAATACATTCAAATACAAATAATATAAATGATAAGCAATGACGAAGTCTGCCATATATTGATGTAAAATTTCTTTTGCAAAATGATTAGGCTTATAGAATAAAAATCTTCACATGAATTTCTACGATTTGGCACATATTATAGCGTGGCACAAAAGTCCCGGAACGGCTCTGTATTTTTTCGGGTAAGATATTTTCTGAAAATACCAAGTTTAGATCTTCAGTAACTTTCAGCGACGAATTCAACTGTGACCTTGAATTGGACCTTGACCTTCAAGCTTAATTCATGGCCAACTTTATTTTTCTAATATAAATCCCTATTTTTGTTGCCGGCAATCAAAAATACAGAAATTTTTACATTGAAACACAATCAAAGTCCAAGGACTACTAAAGGTCAAATGAAGATCAAATGTGTGCTGCTAGGAACCCCTCTATAAATCTCACAGGATGAGTGATGAAAATAAGTATCGAAAGTCAGGTTTTTGGTAAATTTTATCGAGGAAGTGAACCTTGTATTTGACCTTGATTTTCACCTTCAAGATATTTCAAAGTGCACGTTATTTTTTTTAATGAAATCCCTATTTTTGATGCCAGCAACCGAAAGAACGGAAAATTTTACGTTTAAATAAGAATTGAAGTCCAAGGTCAGGGTGTGATCTAAAGGTCAAATATGTGCTGCTAGGAAAACATCTATAAATCTCACAGGATTAGTAATGAAAATCAAGGTGGAGACTTTGGTAAATTTTAACGAGGGAGTGAACGATGATCTTGGATTTGACCTTGATCCTCACTTTCAAGGTCATTTCAAGGTCAACTTGAATTTTTTAATAGAAATTTCCATTGTTGATGCCGGCAATCGTAAATTTTGCGTTCAAATACGAATTGAAGGCCAAGGTTATGATGACCACTAAAGGCCAAATGGAGGTTAAATGTGTGCTGCTAGAAAACCCACTATAAATCTCATGATCAGTGATGTTCATAACTATCAAGGTCAGTTCCTTAGTAAATTTTGACGACTGATCCTGGATTTGAACCTTAACCGCACCTTCAAGGTCATTTCAATGTTATTTTATTCAAATAAAAACGCGCTGGAACAGTATCGGTTAAAAATTATTTGTTACGAGCACCGTAATTCCCCCGCTAAAACTTACCCAAAGTCAAGTTGATTTTTTTGATGCCGGCAATCGGAAGAGCGGGAAATTTTACATTCGAATATGCATTAAAAATCAAGATCCAGGTGACCTCTGCAGGTCAAATAGGTTAAATAAAGGTCAAATATGTGTTAGCTAGGTAAAAATCTAGAAATCTCACAGATATCGCAACGAAAATAACTGGTTAGGCCAGGTCTCTAGTAAATTTTCACAAGTAGATGTTATCTTGGATTTGACATTTAAAGTCATTTCAAGATCAAGTCTATTTTTCCAAATAGAAACGCTTATTTGATTCCAACAATCTAGAGAGCCGGAAATTTTATGTACAAATGTGTATGAGAACTCAAGGCCAAGGTGACCACTAGAGCATAAAGGCCAGATGTGAGCTGCTAGGGAAACTCACACGAATAGTGACGGAAATAACTGTCAAGATCAGATCTTTGGATAAGTTTTAACGAGAGAACTACGAACTACGGTGCTCGTTACAAATGGTTTTTAACCGATACTGTCTGCGGGTTTCTATTTGAAAAAAAAGATCTTGAAGGTGAATTTCAAGGTCAAATCCAAGATCACTGGTAAAAATTTACTACAGACCTGACCTTGATAGTTATTTTGAACGTAAAAATTTATGTTCTTTCGATTGCCGGTATCAAAAATAGGGGTTTCTATTTGAAAAAGTAAAGTTGACCGTAAACTAACCTTGAAGGTTAAGGTCAAATTCAATGTCACCTTTGAATTCCTTGCTGAAAGTTACTAAAAACCTGACGTTGATCTGTTCCAAAAATATCTTACCCAAGAAAACACAGAGCCGTTCCGGGACTTTTGTGTCACGCTTGTATATTTGAATATTCAGATTGGTAAAATATGAAACAAACATTTTTTCGCGTATGTAATATTACTATAGTTGTATCTTTTGCGTGTAAGAATTGTGTACGTGTTTTATATGTCTTCATTTGGTAATAGTACCTAAACACAGACTATTTTTTGAAGAGTTTTGTAAGAAGATCTATTTATTGGCTACATCTTTTATTTCTCACACAGTCAGGGCCTGCTACAGGTGGTGAGAAAGTGAGACAGTCGCCTCATGGTGTAGTATTATAGAGTGCGAAAAATTATCTTTAGAGTGGGGAACATATTTTATTCTTTGTGTTTGAAACGCTGAAGCCGGCCCTGCACACAGTAGCAAAAAATTAAATGAGTATTGGTACACTTTATAATTTATGTTTTTATACAGGGTGTCCGCAAAGTTGGGGTTTTCCTTTTCAGAAACAACTACCCTTGAAATAACAAAGGTAATGTGTAGTGAAACGAGGGCGACCAAGTAAAAAAAAATAAAGGAAAAAGTACTCACTCTCCAGTTGACGAGAAGGGCTAAGTACGTCTCTGCCCGAAATCATACCGCTCCAACAGAAAATGAAATCAGCTGATGCGCTAAAGAGCAGACGCCGGCGGTGGTGCAGACCACGAACAGAGGTAAACAAATATGACGGCGTTTTCTGCGTTTTCAGTTTTTAGGTAAACGTACTTTATAGGTATTGTTCGAAGTTATCGCCGTTTGATTCAAAACACAGGAGCGTGCACGACGTAGCCAAGCATCGGTGCAGGCTTTGAGAATGGAGTCCCTCCCCCGAATGAAAGCACCAGCTTGTTCAATTCTGAGACGAAGTTCGCCACCGTATGCACTTCAGTTTTGTACACTAAGCGTTTCATTTCTCCCCAAAGAAAAAAATCACATAGTGTTTAAGTCTGGAGATCGCGGAGGCCACGCTACGTCCCGTCCAATCGATTTGGGAGAATAAATGGTCCAATGAGCATACCGTTCACCATGCCAGCCCAAACATTCACCGAAAATGTTTGTTGAAAATGTGCCCGACGGACAGCGTGCGGATTTCTACTGACCAAACATGAGTGTTGCGAAAGTTATTCACCCCATTACGCGTGAACGTAGATTCGTCTGTCACCAATATGCACTTCAAAAAGTCCGGATTATTGTCATGTTTGATGCAACAACCACTCACAAAACCGCACTCTTGCTGGAAAATCGTTCAGGTTGAAGGGCTTGCCACGTCTCTAGTGCTTGTTGAGGGATTCTCGTATACGCGATTACCTCTACAGGCGTGACCGTCGGTTTGAAGGTTGCATACTGACCTGACACACTGACCCCGACCCAGTTCTGTCGTCGGGTTGAGATAGTGTCCTAGTACCACTCGGGGATGTCGCGGAACGCGGCTACAGGACGGTATTCAGATATTTTTGATGTTTCAGAGCCCTTTATC
>CAVLJG010000003.1:109839522-110048782 GCA_963669975.1 Acanthoscelides obtectus
TAATCAAAATAAAAACAAAATATTAAATTGAATGTTCGAACAGACCACCTTCTGGAGTTTGACAGAAACCTAACCTGTGCGAACATTTTCCGGTGTAACATATTGGCGACGCGGCAGATTTTGCGACCTTCTGCGTCACCGTTGCTAGGTAATGTGGTGATGACATTCGCTTTTCAGCCGGCTTCTATCTCTTTCTAACATGTGTTGATACACACTTCCGCTTGTCTCGAACACATTGAAATCAAACCGTCAAACAAATTTGGTTTTTCCTATATACAGGGTGTCCCAAAAAAATTGTGCAATATTCTACCAGCGGTTTCTAGAGCTTAAAATAGGAAGAACAGTTTATATAAACATAGGTCGACAAACGTCCCCTAAGGGCGCTACGGTCTTTTAAAGGGGCTCCAGTGAAGATGGTTCATCCTTAATATTTCCGAAACGTGTTGAGATAAAGATATAAAGTTTGGTATTCTAGCCTAGTTTTTTATGCTGGATTTAAAAATATTAACAATTTTAGACAGTTTTGTTTGGAAGCGTATGTAACAGGGACGGACTCAGGTTTTTTAGCCCCAAAATTTATGTGTGATTCTATTTTTGAAATTCAATTTTAGAGTTTGAAAATTTAGGGTTTTCTACATAAAAAAGTTACTCTTATTGAATGTCGATAAATTATGCCATTTTTGAATAAAATCAAACTAAAAAATTTGTCACATGATAGGAAAAGTACTGCGAATTTAAATGAATTGTTGAATAATTAGCCATGGCAATGAAAAAACTAATTTAATAATTGCTAAATACTACATAAATACATATTTATATTGCAACATAGCTAACATTTAGGTAAAAACAAAAGAAATAAATTTTTTCTACGAACGAAATTGAAATTTGTTTAAAAAAGAAGACATACAGTTGGATTACTTAAAGCTAGCTTTACAATAAGTGTTCAAATAAATTCCCATTTTGTTGGATACAGAGTCTCGCTCGACGAACCAATGATTGCATAGCCCGAAAAGTGGAAAACCTTTTTCTTCTTATTCTATAAAAACCATCTTCAGGGGAGCCCCTTTAAAACACCGTAGCGCCCTTAGGGGACGTTTGTCGACCTATGTTTATATAAAGTTTTCTTCCTATTTTAAGCTCTAGAAACGCTGGTAGAATATTGCATACTTTTTCGGGACACCCTGTATATACAGGGTGACTTTGAAGTTGAGTCATTAATTTTCAGATAATGATTGTAGCAGGAAGATAAACCCAAAATATGTGTGTAAAAATAAAAAAAAATTAAAAAAAGAATGTTACCTTGTTTTATAAAGTATCCTCCCGACAAGTATTTCAGTGCGGACCTGTATTTGATCGTGCGGTCTTGGAGCACCGGCATGCCCTCCCCTGTGAGGTCTTAAGGCACCTGATTCACGAGCCCTTTGTACTACATTAACAAAGGCACGAGGGGTTGGTTTGCACTCGATTGGGAAACCGATCCGCATAAACCGTGATGCCGCGGCAGCATTTTGTAAATAAGAATCATGTCCACAAGTTCAGCATTTTCGTAAACATGTGCCATTGTTGATTTCGTTTGAGCCACGCAACAGACACCACTATTCACTCACGCGTTACCGACTGACACTGACTGTATACAACTGAATAAAATAATTGTAAAACAATCGTTCCAAATTCTTTCGCTTTTTTGTTTCCGATGCGATGAACCAATAAGGCGGATTATATCCGTTGTTGCCAAACACGAGCACATAATATTATTATTGAGACAGGGCGGTACTCAAACTTCCAAAGGGCTATAACTTTGTTACTTTAATTTTACCAGAAAAATGGTAAAGGAAAAAAACATTTCTTTTGATCAGATCTACTCACTGTTAAAATAAATGACCTCAACTTCGAAGGTCACCCTGTATATATGTGTATATACAGGGTGTTTCAGTTTATTGTGCATAACTTTAAGATTCGATAGAACTTTTAAAATTAATGCATAAAGTCTATATAAACATGGGTCGAAAATGCGTGGCTTCCGAAATACAGGGTGTTTAAATTTTCTTTCTAAAATAGTTTTTTTTAATATTTCGAACAATATTTGATGTATAAGAGTGAAAATTGGTATACAAGAGTTTTTGGTACGACAAAACAAACCATGGGCATAGTTTTACTGCAGCCGCTAGAGGGCGCTCTCTACTGTACCTGTAGTGTATTAAAATGACCGAAATTTTTTTCTTAGTATAATTTTTTGCTTTTTGAATAAAAAAACTGATTCTTCGCACTTTTCAACATAAAAAAGCTCTCTTGTGAATTTCGTTATAGTTAGCCGTTTTGAGATATTTCGATTTTTAAGGTTCGATGCATTTTTAATTATTTATGATAAAATAACGTTAAAAAGTCAGTATCTCGATAATTTTTAGAAGTAGGCTGTGCCTGCAAATATTTTTGAAATTGAAAGCAGAATAAGGTTAAACGTCAATTAGTTGACAGTTAGTTTTGTTGTCTGTTGAAACGTGAAACGATTTTTTGCAATTGTGAATGCACGAAATGTAGTTTCTTTTACCTGTGTTTTTTTTTTGTAAGTTTCATAAAAATGCCATTTTTATTCTCCAATCAAGAGTTAGCGGATATTCATTTTGTGTATGCTTTGTAAATGGAAACGTAGCAGAAGCAGCCAGAGAATACGCTCCAAGATTTCCAAACAGACGACATCCAACTCACTCAGTATTTGTAAGAGTGCATCGCCAAATAATTGAAAATGGTTTTGGAAGTCTCCAAAGGGATCAAAACATAAATGTTCGTCAGCGCAGATTTACCCGTATGATTCTGCGTGAGTTTGATAGAGATCCGACCACAAGTGTTAGGAGAGTTTCTGGTGCCTTGGGAATTTCAGCAAGCCATGTTCACCGTGTTCTTAGAAATGACTATAGACGTCCTTACCATTTGCAACCTGTGCAAGGACTACAGCCAGGGGACGGAGAACGAAGAATCACATTTTGTCAGTGGATTCTTGATAGAACTGATAATAATAGGGAGTTTTAAGTAACGTTTTATGGACCGATGAGTCATGCTTCACTAGACGTGGAGTGGTAAATTTTCATAATTAACATATTTGGTCGCATGAAAATCCGCATGCAGTTCGGGAAAGAAATTTTCAGCATAAATTTAGTGTGAACGTGTGGATTGGTATCTACCGTAATCGACTATTTGGACCCTACCTTTTGCCTGCAAGGTTAAATGCTGCGACCTTCTTGGAATTTTTAAAGGCTGAACATGCAAATATGTGGGATGTTGTTATAATAGATTTAAGAAGATTGGCCTGGTTCCAGCTTGATGGTGTCCAGCTCATTATTCGAGAATAGTTAGAAACTGACTGGACGAAATTATCCAGAAAGATGGATCGGCCGTGGAGGACCAGTCGCCTGGCCTGCTGATTCTGACGTTTAGTGGGACAGAGATTCACTTCACTATAATTCACCATGCAGAGCCATCTAAGAGGAACTAATGGTATCAAAATATGAATTGTGCATCCCTATAACTGAGAACATAATCTGGAGTCAAACGCGAAACATTTTTTTGCGGACTGTTGACTTGTTTTTTTAGTTCTCGGACCATAATTTGGCGTAAATTCTCATCGTGCGACATTCGCCTTAGTCAATTTCCAGAGAAACTATTGTTTTTGGTCAAAGCTTGCTACTTCGGTCTTTAAAACTTCGGCTTACAGAGATAATGAAAGTTCTTTCAACTTTTTCTTAGCAATGTTAAATAACTAACTAACTAACTTATAGATTTTGATAAATAACTTAATAGTAGTTTAAACTTTGACTTAGATCATCTCATCCTTCCAGACAAAGCCCGAAACACCAGAACGCAAAACAGCACTTATCCAGCCCCAAATCCAGCAGTCATCACTTCAACAGCCTCAAATTCAGAATTCGCAAAGCCATAGCGTTAACCAAACAACTAGTTCGCAAACCACGTGGCAAAACTCTCACTTCACCAGTATCAACAGTTGCAGACTATCTGTCACATCTGCCGGCTTCCACGTTGCCACTGAGTCTACATCACTTCCTCAAATACTCTGCAGAAAACGTGAAGAAGGAGAATGTCATACAGCAGCCCACTGTTCAGAGGTGAGTACGTTGTACCTAGTCATAAAAACTGCTATTTTACCTACCAGACTATAGGTGTATAATAGTTATTTATTATATAAGGGAAAAAAGTACTAGATTTTAGCTTCAGGTTGTATTGTCTCTCGACGCTAAAATCTAGTATTTTTCCCGTGTATAATACACAATTTTTTTTCTGTGACGAGAAAAACGACGATTTAATATTGAAAAAATATATTATTACATATTTAAGTCAGTAAAATAATCGATGTGAAATTTGAATTTGAAATTAGTAGGGTATGTTGTACTTATAGCGACAGTTAGACCTGCGTTGCTAAGGAAACTTTTAAAGTAATCAAATAGCGGTCAATTCAATTTTGTGATTTGATTTAAAAATTGTGAATTTAGTGGTTGTTTAGAAGTTATTTTTAATACTACAAAGTAAAAAATGTCTGATTCCAAGTTTTCTTTGACTCCACCTGGATTTAACCAAAGTAGAGTCACAAAATTATTGACACCTAAATCGCGGAAAATTTACGAAAGCGCGTATTCAAGTTTCATGGAATGGAAGATGAAAAAACATTCAGTTCTTTGTCGGAGACGACATTAATAATAATAATAAACGGCTTTATTGGCGGAGTTTAGCACAGCTATTCTTACACTCAACCTTTCTAAAGACTAAAGCTTGATGCTAATTTGACATACAGATATGTTATTTTACTTTGAAGTTGAGTCATTAATTTTCAGATAATGATTGTAGAAGGAAGTTAAACCAAAATATGTGTGTAAAAATAAAAAAAAAATAAAAGAAATGTTACCTTGTTTTATAAAGTATCCTCCCGACAAGTATTTCAGTGCGGACCTGTATTTGATCGTGCGGTCTTGGAGCACCGGCATGCCCTCCCCTGTGAGGTCTTAAGTCACCTGATTCACGAGCCCTTTGTACTACATTAACAAAGGCACGAGGGGTTGGTTGCACTCGATTGGAAAACCGATCCGCATAAATCCGTGATGCCGCGGCAGCATTTTGTACTGTTCGTAAGTCAGTGTTGATTAAATCATTTGCCTGTACCACAAGAGATGGTTCAAAATGAAACAGAAGCTGCGTGTCATCAGCATAAGATTAAATGTGTGAGTACTGTACGGATTTCCAGATATCAGGTGTGTATACAATAAATAACAACGGTCCTTAAACAGAACCTTGAGAAACTCCTGATGTTATTGTTGTTATCTCAGATCTTTTGTTATGTAGAATAATGCTTTGCTTACGAAGACTTAAGTCATTGCAAAGTAAGTTCAACGCTGTATGGTCAAGGCCATAATGTTGAAGTTTAGCGCACATAAATGAATGGTCAATGGTGTCAAAGGATTTTGAAAAATCCAAGGGTATAAGTAGAGTGGCCAGCCTCTTATCTAGCGACCGTATAATTTCATCATTAAGATTTAAAAGAGCAGTGGTTGTATTATTATTAGAAATCAAATTGACTTGTCCGAGCGTTTTTCCCAAAATATACCAGGAGCCTCACAAATGGGGGTGCGACCTTTTCGTTGGACCAGTCTGTATATTTGTCTAGCCAGGCACATTACACATATTTCCGAAATTAGCGGGTGTGTTCTTCTACTTGTCATGGCAACGATAGTCAGACTGGAAAGGTGTTCTCAACCCAGAATTTAGGCTCCACCACCCCTTTTTATTTTGCGTTATTACTTACAGAAATATACCACAAAATTCACCAGAAAGCAATGGAAACATACTCTCGAATAATATCAACGGGGTAGGCAACAACAACAATTTGAACTCGAATCTTAGTAATTGGGTAACAGTACCATGAATTTAAGCACTTTGACCACGATAAATACTGCACAGCTGCAGAATGGAGCTACTCCGCCAAAGAAAAAGAAAAAGAAGAAACCTGAGAAGGAAAAGAAGCCCAGACCAAAGCCAGGTAAATTCCATTATGTGTAAAAAATGACCAAACACTTTTTTCAGAATCGAAAGATTCTGAATCAGACTTTTCGTAATTGAACAATGATAATGATAATTGTTTCTCTTTTCTTTTGAAATCGATCATGTTATCCTAGTTAAAAAAAGGACCTTATACATGCCACTTTATAGTTATAGGGTTTATTTTCTTAGTTTAGATAATTACTACCGTCATAAGGTGGTTCTAGATTTTCTCCAACATTCTTTGACTCAAATGCCATAATTTGTAATTTTCTTCAAAATAGTCTTTTTAGTCCTTTTCATTAATGATGTACTGGTTGCAATGCAGTTGGTCCACTGAAGCATTTTTATACAAAATGTCTATATCGGATGCTCCAATTTTTTGACGTCTTGTAAAATTTTTATTTTACAAAAACTGACTTTGAGGATAATTGTAAATTCAAGTTATGAGTGCAGAAAACACTTCAAATATCTACAAATCTAAAAAAAAACTACCACTAACACCTATTTATATTTTTATGAGCACAAACATCTAGACAAATATGAAACCTCTGCAGAAATACTCGCCCATGTACTATGTAATATTAATTATCTATACTCGCGACTGAATATGACTAAAGATAATTGACCTCATATTAGTTTATATAATTTATTCCTCAATGCAAATAGAGGACACAAGACAATATGTCTAATCGCTGATTTTCAAAGATTCCTAAAAAAGACATTGCTTAAACTCTGTTGCTATTCAATTGTCGGATAGAACTCGAATTATAGATTTTATGATAGTTTGTATGACCTCACACGTACATTGTATATAATTTGCTATGGTATGTTATAGCAAGCTGCGGGAATGGAACATTGTAGAAACACCCGATTTGAAAAGCCTCTTAATTTGATGAATTTCTTTAGGAGAAATACGTCTAACCACTGCCCTGGACGGCTCAACTCTCTATTGCTGTCCAGAATGTCACATGGCTTATCCAGAGAAAGAGCTTCTGGAACAACACCTGGTGGGCCATACGCTGGAGAGAAGGTTCGTCTGTGACATTTGTGGTGCTGGATTGAAGCGAAAAGATCATCTTACGAGGCATAAGCAGTCTCACAATCCGGAGAGGCCTTATGTCTGTACTGTTTGTTTGAAGGCATTTAAGAGAAAGGTAAGTTTCACTATGTTTCAGAAGAAACATTGAGGCGTCCAGCCGGCGTTCCGGGCCGTGACAGCGAAAAGAGACAGCGACGTTAAACTAAATTCATTTTCGAGGAATAAGACACTATGCCAGAATAGTTAGAGCCGGTTTCAGTGCTTAAGCGGACGATGTCAGTGTTAAAAGTAGACTGTCACAGGTAATATTTCCTCGAACTATCATAGATGTTTGCTCAAACTATATGTGTGTGTGTAGACGACTGTAGTGACTGTGATAGTGTTATTTTTGTTACCAGGGTTTGAAGCCGCAGTAATAATCGTTTTGACTGACTCAACATAGCTTTAGACGGCGACGTGCGACTGAGGTCATGCTTGGCCAGTGCTTTTAGGCAACTTTGCCGAGTTTGCTGTTTAGCATCAAAATACGTAAGGTTTGACTAGTTTTTATCGCATCATATCAGAAGGCAATGATGTCTGCTCTTAGACTATTGCTGGTACAAATAAACGGGGATCTGCGTCGTTGGTTTGGCGGTTCGTTAATAGATGACCCGGCGTCTACCGATGCCAAACTGACATATAATGTTTAGAATACGCTACATGTATATTGAGCTGAATGGAGTTGAGTTGAGTTCCTTTCGTGGTTTTTGGTGGTTACGTCAAAAAGTCATAGGAAATAAAGAGAAAACGTAAAAATTTTTTGGAAATTTGTTAATAGCCGTAAGGATTATCATTACATACCTTCAGAAGTACATTATAATAATGTCAGTAGTTCTTCTGTTTTACAAATCACCAATTGGTTTGCAGATTACTTCTCTAAAACTTACAGTGCAGAGAATAGTACTGTTCATAATAGTAATCTTTCTTATGGGGCCATCAATTTGTTTAATTATGAAATTCCAATCTCAGCCATCTATGAAAAACTGTCCAAATTAGACGTTAATAAAGGACCTGGACCTGATGGTGTACTTCCGTTATTGATTAAACATTGTAGCTTTCTGATTTCTAGACCTCTATTTTATATTTTTAGTCTTTCGTTAAAAAGTGTAACTTTTCCGGAATGTTGGAAAACAAGCTTCATTACTCCAATACTGAAATCTGGAGATCCTTTACTAGTCAAAAATTATCGACCTATCAGTTAACTGAGTTGCATTGGAATGGTATTTGAGAGGCTAGTGTGTGAATTTTTACCCGAAAACTTGCAAAGTAGTTTTATAAGCCAAAACGCTCCACAGAGTTAAATCTTTTAACAGTCACAAACTATGTTTTGGAATCCTTGGAGGAAGGGTATTCTGTTCACGTAGTGTATACAGCTTTTTCTAAAGCATTCGATAAGGTCAAACAAGAGATCTTGATTAATAAGTTACACTGTCTAGGAATTTGCGGGGATCTTTTATCATGGCTGAAGTCTTACTTCACTGACCGAAAACAAATAGTGCGTATACAAAGCTTTCAATCAAATGAGATTAATGTGCCATCTAGAGTACCTCAAGGTTCCCATTTGGGTCCTCTCATTTTCAATATATACGTGAATGATATTATATACTGTTTTAAGTCTGTTAGTTTTGTAATGTTTGCAGACGATATGAAATTATTCTTAAAAATCAGATATAATAATGAGTGTTTAAATATCCAAAATGATTTGAATTCATTAAGTCTCTGGTGTCAAATGAATAGAATGGAACTTAATGTGGAAAAATGTCATTTAATGATCTTCAGCCGTAACAGGGACCTCCCTGATCATACTTATACCATGAAAGGTTGTCCTCTAAAGAGTGTATCCCAAGTTAGGGATTTAGGGGTAATTCTTGACCCAAAATTATCCTTTATTACCCATATAAATATGACTGTTTCTAAATCTCTTCAACTGTTGGGATTTATAAAACGATGTGCTACGGATTTTCATAATATTCAATCATTTAAAACGTTGTTTTGTTCTTTATTGGGGCCCCAAACAAAACATTATGGTTGAAGATATTATCTATTCCGTCATTGAAAGCTCTCACAATATCTCAACCCTTCAGGTAAGACGGAATCAGAGGGACCTGTCACTATTTTATATTGTGCACTCTCTTAGGTTTGCTCCAGAACCTTTGAAAAATATTAATCTCCATGTGCCTTCTCGTCAAACAAGACTGAATCAACCATTCCATCTGAGATCATTTCGTAGTAATTATGCTAGTAATTCCTTCCTGTCTAGATCTTCAAGGTTAGCAAATCAGTATTCTAAAAAGTTGGATTTCTTCAGAAGTCAGAAAATATTCAAAATTCGATTAGATTCCTGTCTAATATTTAATTTTTGATTTCCCCATATATTTAAATTTTAATTAAATTCGTTTCAATTTAGAAAAGATCTGGATTGTAAAGTGTTTGTGATTGTTTTATAAGTGTTAAATATCTAAGTCAAAGTAGGGTTAGGTTTACATTAGATTTTCTATGATGTACTTTAATTGGGCAGTCGCTCGATGATAAATAAATAAATAAATAAACATATCGTCTTAAGGCCAGGCGGTCTAGACAACTGGCAACCATGTCAAATACACCGACGATTGGTCAAATAAGCAATTTGAGGATAGAGAAAAGTTAAATTTCAAGCTGACGTTCCTCTTTTGTTACGAAAGCAATATTCCGCGTAAAGCCCAGAATCTAAATAGCTATGATAACTACAGGTTTTAAGAACAATTTCTGTTTACATGACTCTGAGAACAGCAACAGTGTGATTTATAATTTTATTGAATGAAAAATATATTTTGCAGGCTGCAAAATAAATATCCCCACTATGAGTAAATTTCCAAATATAAGTAAATTTGAACGAAAAATGCTTTCGCGAGAAGTGATGGTGATTAAAATCATCCAAAAAGGATTATCTATCTGACAACACGGCAAATAAAAACAGGAGGGTTTAGATGCCATCAGCTGTTTTGTGGCCACTATGTTTTGGGTTACATCTCGTATCTCTAATCTGCCAGCCTTGTCTGTCTTCTCTTGCTGTAACTACATTTTTATAGAACAGTGGGATTCGATGTTGACATCTGATTTGTTAAGAATCCCCTTATATTTGAGACAAGTCTAATTTAGGATGGCATTATAATCAAAATTTCCATTTCAACGAGCACGTGGGAAAGTTGTGTGATATTTGATTTGTATTGCTTCAGGAACAACTCACTTTACACTTTGTGATACATTCTGGCGAAAAAGACATGTCTGCACCGAATGTGGTAAAGGTTTCTACAGAAAGGACCATCTGAGAAAGCATACAAGATCACATATTGCGAGGAGAGTCAAAGCGGAGCTATCTCAGCAAGGTAAGCAACCATAGGTAGAAAAAATTTCGTATTTACATTGTTGAATATAACGGTCGGCAGGGCTATTGTTATTACGTAAAAAACATGTAAAACGTAAAAAAAGACAAAACGTCAACTTGCTGCCTAGGTAGTTCCTAATGTGCAAATAGTACATCCCGCGTATGCTCGCTATGAGCGCATCAAAAGCATCTATATCTAAGAAGTAATGAGTCATTGACACGACACGCTCAATGACCATGCTGTAAGCTGTAAGTCAGTTCCCCATTTTTTGTATATTTGAATTGATTTTATGAAGTGTATTGTGTATTGAACGATCTGGACATACATATTGAAAACGACACTCGGAATCAAAACATTTTTAGGTGATATATCTGTGCACGCGCTGGCTATATTTGGTAAAAGAGACCAGATTAAATAGTTGTTGCGTCCAACAAAATGTATCATCAGTTCACAGTTGCTACCCGCAGGCTGAAAATCAACCAGATTAAATTTCAACTTTGTCCAATCTCCAAAGCAAAAGTTATAAGATGGATGGGACCTAGGGCCATCTTGGCGTTCGTAAAGGTCGTTCTACTTTGGTAGAGGCGTAAACGGTACCCTTAATATGTAACTTCAAAATGACACGGGTAGCGATCTGATCGCCATAATTGTCACTTTGGAACTAGTTAACATTCACTTCCATGTTCACTTGTAGTAGTTGTGTGTGGTGCCTAAACGTCAAGATACTTGAGCTGTGTACTGTAACTCTGGTTTAGAGATGACACTAGCGGACGCCAACGGCACACTTCTGGTGGTGGCTGGTATCCCGCCAATTGATTTGCTGGCAGAGGAGAGAAAGGCCGATAGGTCAATATTGTCGAACCTGAGAGTGGTTATAAAAGCTTTACCCTGTCTAAAAACAAAAAAGCGGAGGCAATTCATAGTTTCTCTAACCTAAGCTGTAAGTCGTTGCACTATTTCTCCATAGGTGGCGTTCCCAGCTATGACGCGTGGCATGGGCCAGCGACTAGCTAGTACACAAGTGACAAGTATGGCGACCAGATCGCTGTCATAGGGATTATTTTATATATGTAAATGCATTATAATTTTTCAATTGTTTTCATAGGTGGTAACACGCAGTCTCTGCAACTCCATGTTCCTTCTGCATCGAACCCAAGCACGACAGGTATAATGTCCTAAATTCAGCATTTCTTTCAAGCAGTTTTACTTTATAAATTCTGGTACTCAACGGAATCGGTGTGGTATTTGGCTGTGATTCAATTTGTTCCATGACAATGTTAGGCTAGTTCCGGTAGATATAATCTACCGTTAAAAATACAGTGTGATGATTAGAACTTGGATGCATTTTTGGTACAGGGTTGTGCTGAAATATTGTGATATTTTTCTACGGATATTAAGCGGTACTTACGGATAGTTGTGATGGTCCAGTGACTGTAGTTAGGCAAGAAAAAGTTGATCAATCATTTTCAACCGAATTTTTTTCTACGATTGAACTAGAATTGCCTAAAAATAAATATAAAATAAATTTATTTATCTGTATAAATTGAATTTCAATAAGTTTTTTGCTATACGAAACCTCGGATTATTGCTGATATTTTGACTGGGTTGCTGGACCGACTGGGTTAGACTGAATGGCACAATTGTCCCAAAAATGCGACCAAGTTACAAAAAAAATCGGATTCTAAAATTTTGTGGTGGGTACTAGAATTTCAGTACACAGAGTATCATTTTTCTTCTAGTCATTTTGAAGCTACCTCAGCAGTTTTCATTGTGATATACATATATATACATTTAGCAGTTGCTCTGTGCACTTACACATTTTATTTCCGGTAAAAAAATTATTGAATTGGAAAAAGAGTACAAAGGTAGTATTCCATTTGTTTCCTTTTATTTTTGAGTTTAATGTTTTTGTTTTACAATAGTTTTGTTTTACTTAGTAGTTGTTACTTTAACGTTCCCGCTGTTACAGCATCATATACTACTTTTTAAGTGCAAAGAAGTTATAGTTACTTATAATAAGTTTGGTTCCAATCTACTCTAATACATTCAAATACAAATAATATAAATGATAAGCAATGACGAAGTCTGCCATATATTGATGTAAAATTTCTTTTGCAAAATGATTAGGCTTATAGAATAAAAATCTTCACATGAATTTCTACGATTTGGCACATATTATAGCGTGGCACAAAAGTCCCGGAACGGCTCTGTATTTTTTCGGGTAAGATATTTTCTGAAAATACCAAGTTTAGATCTTCAGTAACTTTCAGCGACGAATTCAACTGTGACCTTGAATTGGACCTTGACCTTCAAGCTTAATTCATGGCCAACTTTATTTTTCTAATATAAATCCCTATTTTTGTTGCCGGCAATCAAAAATACAGAAATTTTTACATTGAAACACAATCAAAGTCCAAGGACTACTAAAGGTCAAATGAAGATCAAATGTGTGCTGCTAGGAACCCCTCTATAAATCTCACAGGATGAGTGATGAAAATAAGTATCGAAAGTCAGGTTTTTGGTAAATTTTATCGAGGAAGTGAACCTTGTATTTGACCTTGATTTTCACCTTCAAGATATTTCAAAGTGCACGTTATTTTTTTTAATGAAAATCCCTATTTTTGATGCCAGCAACCGAAAGAACGGAAAATTTTACGTTTAAATAAGAATTGAAGTCCAAGGTCAGGGTGTGATCTAAAGGTCAAATATGTGCTGCTAGGAAAACATCTATAAATCTCACAGGATTAGTAATGAAAATCAAGGTGGAGACTTTGGTAAATTTTAACGAGGGAGTGAACGATGATCTTGGATTTGACCTTGATCCTCACTTTCAAGGTCATTTCAAGGTCAACTTGAATTTTTTAATAGAAATTTCCATTGTTGATGCCGGCAATCGTAAATTTTGCGTTCAAATACGAATTGAAGGCCAAGGTTATGATGACCACTAAAGGCCAAATGGAGGTTAAATGTGTGCTGCTAGAAAACCCACTATAAATCTCATGATCAGTGATGTTCATAACTATCAAGGTCAGTTCCTTAGTAAATTTTGACGACTGATCCTGGATTTGAACCTTAACCGCACCTTCAAGGTCATTTCAATGTTATTTTATTCAAATAAAAACGCGCTGGAACAGTATCGGTTAAAAATTATTTGTTACGAGCACCGTAATTCCCCCGCTAAAACTTACCCAAAGTCAAGTTGATTTTTTTGATGCCGGCAATCGGAAGAGCGGGAAATTTTACATTCGAATATGCATTAAAAATCAAGATCCAGGTGACCTCTGCAGGTCAAATAGGTTAAATAAAGGTCAAATATGTGTTAGCTAGGTAAAAATCTAGAAATCTCACAGATATCGCAACGAAAATAACTGGTTAGGCCAGGTCTCTAGTAAATTTTCACAAGTAGATGTTATCTTGGATTTGACATTTAAAGTCATTTCAAGATCAAGTCTATTTTTCCAAATAGAAACGCTTATTTGATTCCAACAATCTAGAGAGCCGGAAATTTTATGTACAAATGTGTATGAGAACTCAAGGCCAAGGTGACCACTAGAGCATAAAGGCCAGATGTGAGCTGCTAGGGAAACTCACACGAATAGTGACGGAAATAACTGTCAAGATCAGATCTTTGGATAAGTTTTAACGAGAGAACTACGAACTACGGTGCTCGTTACAAATGGTTTTTAACCGATACTGTCTGCGGGTTTCTATTTGAAAAAAAAGATCTTGAAGGTGAATTTCAAGGTCAAATCCAAGATCACTGGTAAAAATTTACTACAGACCTGACCTTGATAGTTATTTTGAACGTAAAAATTTATGTTCTTTCGATTGCCGGTATCAAAAATAGGGGTTTCTATTTGAAAAAGTAAAGTTGACCGTAAACTAACCTTGAAGGTTAAGGTCAAATTCAATGTCACCTTTGAATTCCTTGCTGAAAGTTACTAAAAACCTGACGTTGATCTGTTCCAAAAATATCTTACCCAAGAAAACACAGAGCCGTTCCGGGACTTTTGTGTCACGCTTGTATATTTGAATATTCAGATTGGTAAAATATGAAACAAACATTTTTTCGCGTATGTAATATTACTATAGTTGTATCTTTTGCGTGTAAGAATTGTGTACGTGTTTTATATGTCTTCATTTGGTAATAGTACCTAAACACAGACTATTTTTTGAAGAGTTTTGTAAGAAGATCTATTTATTGGCTACATCTTTTATTTCTCACACAGTCAGGGCCTGCTACAGGTGGTGAGAAAGTGAGACAGTCGCCTCATGGTGTAGTATTATAGAGTGCGAAAAATTATCTTTAGAGTGGGGAACATATTTTATTCTTTGTGTTTGAAACGCTGAAGCCGGCCCTGCACACAGTAGCAAAAAATTAAATGAGTATTGGTACACTTTATAATTTATGTTTTTATACAGGGTGTCCGCAAAGTTGGGGTTTTCCTTTTCAGAAACAACTACCCTTGAAATAACAAAGGTAATGTGTAGTGAAACGAGGGCGACCAAGTAAAAAAAAATAAAGGAAAAAGTACTCACTCTCCAGTTGACGAGAAGGGCTAAGTACGTCTCTGCCCGAAATCATACCGCTCCAACAGAAAATGAAATCAGCTGATGCGCTAAAGAGCAGACGCCGGCGGTGGTGCAGACCACGAACAGAGGTAACAAATATGACGGCGTTTCTGCGTTTTCAGTTTTTAGGTAAACGTACTTTATAGGTATTGTTCGAAGTTATCGCCGTTTGATTCAAAAACACAGGAGCGTGCACGACGTAGCCAAGCATCGGTGCAGGCTTTGAGAATGGAGTCCCTCCCCCGAATGAAAGCACCAGCTTGTTCAATTCTGAGACGAAGTTCGCCAACCGTATGCACTTCAGTTTTGTACACTAAGCGTTTCATTTCTCCCCAAAGAAAAAAATCACATAGTGTTAAGTCTGGAGATCGCGGAGGCCACGCTACGTCCCGTCCAATCGATTTGGGAGAATAAATGGTCCAATGAGCATACCGTTCACCATGCCAGCCCAAACATTCACCGAAAATGTTTGTTGAAAATGTGCCCGACGGACAGCGTGCGGATTTTCTACTGACCAAACATGAGTGTTGCGAAAGTTATTCACCCCATTACGCGTGAACGTAGATTCGTCTGTCACCAATATGCACTTCAAAAAGTCCGGATTATTGTCATGTTGATGCAACAACCACTCACAAAACCGCACTCTTGCTGGAAAATCGTCAGGTTGAAGGGCTTGCCACGTCTCTAGTGCTTGTTGAGGGATTCTCGTCTACGCGATTACCTCTACAGGCGTGACCGTCGGTTGAAGGTTGCATACTGACCTGACACACTGACCCCGACCCAGTTCTGTCGTCGGGTTGAGATAGTGTCCTAGTACCACTCGGGGATGTCGCGGAACGCGGCTACAGGACGGTATTCAGATATTTTTGATGTTTCAGAGCCCTTTATCTCGGTTCCCTTAAGACATTGGTGTATATGGTACTAAGAAAAATTCCGTATGTTTTCAAGATCTACACATCGTGTAAAGGAAAACCCCAACTTTGCGGACATCCTGTAGTGGCGTTATGCCGAATGTTGGAACTGATCCATTTGATGGACAATTAATTTTCCTTAAACTCCTTGCAGACTAAAAATAAAATAAGTTTTTGAAACTATTTTTGTGTGTGTGTATCAAAACTCATCTATTGTGGAGTAAGACATTCTGCGCGAGTAGTATCATAGCATATAGCGTAATGGAATTGGCAGAGGAATTACAAAAATTGAATACAATTATTAAATTCGTAAATTGTGTTTCGTTTACAGTAGAAACTATAGCTATCATAGCTATAATGGCAAAAAGAAATACGAGGATTGTTCAATTGAAACCCATCTTTGGTACAGAAAAAATTTATTGACAAATATATACAAATAATTACCACTACAATTAAGGCACATTCCCATTGTTTCAACAATCGATGTATACCTGCTTAAAGAATTCTTGAGGCTGCTGCTTGAATAATTTTTTTACAGCATTTTGTAGTTCTTCGTCCGACTGAAAATGCTCACCTTTTAACGCCTTTTTCAGTGGCCCAAAGATGTGAAAATCCCAAAGGATAAATCGGGACTATAGGGTGGATGCTCTAATATCCTCCATTTCTTTTGTTGTAGATTTTCTTTCACTACTCTGGCAACATGAGGCCGAGCATATTTTCGTCTTATTGCTTGATGGAGATTGATCAGTTTCATTATACAGGTTTGCGTTGATATGGTTCTTCAAACTTTATGAACAAGGGCCCTTCATGGTCGAAAAAAAATGACATGACCTTGCCTGCAGTGTTTCCATTGCATCGATGACAGCTTACTGGATGGTTCAAAATAATGACACCAAGATTCGTCGCCACCAATTATTGACGAAAGAAAGTCATTACCGTTTTGCTTGTATTTTGCTTTAACCCAATTTGTGTACGATACTATGGACAGATCCTATACTCACACCAACATTTTCTAAAATTGCTCTGATTGAAATTAGCTTATCATTCGTATCCTCTTTTCCACTCTTAAATTTTCGTCACCATCCCTTGACAGTTGGATACGCAAAACATGCGATTCAATACATTGCTTGCATTCGCGTATGAATTTGCAATGGTTGCAAACCTTCAGCACATAAAAATTGAATGACCGCACACTGATTATATTTGGACACAAACGCCATTTTTAGGTAACGTTTACAAACGTCACTTAAGTGATTAGAATTGTTTCCAATGCAAACCTGGCCAAAGGTGGGTTTCAGTTGAACAAGCCTCGTATTATGGGTACTTATCGATTTTATTTGTTTAATCCTTTATAGGCATAGTACCATTTACCCCAAAAATAGTCTACGAGATAGAGTTCTGATATTCCTCTATATTTCGGTCTCATGATTCATCAGCTGATTCTACAGCGCTATTAAAATAATATAGCATTCGAGATATTTTTATTGCCATATCGTATTTTTTAAACAATATGTGAATCAGGAAATGCAGTTATGTCTAAGGTATTTGAAAATCGCATATGTAAGAGCGCAAATATTTTGTAAGCTATTTATAAAGTTGCCGAAATGTAACAATAAAATAATAGTACAAAATAAGAAAACATGTATATGAATCCATTTTATGACAATGTACCTATTTGATTAAGAAATACCATTTTCTAATACAATCTACATAATGTATACCTATATATCCTCTAAATATATTTTCGCTATATTAAAGAAAACATATACACTTTGAAATGTTATCGAAATAACTGATAATATATCGTCTTTTCAATATTTTTTCGGTACCAGTCGATGTCTTGCATTAATATTTCTATATATGAAAAGAATATGAGGATCCAGAATCAAAAATGATCTGATTTGTACTAAAGTACCAGGTCTATGTAATCACATTAATCAGTATGTTTCATGCATTATAAGTAATATTCGATGAAATTTTGTATAATTCTGTTATTATTTATTGAACTATCTTTCACATATCCAGATATGGTGGAACGGTCACTAATACGATCGTTTTGGAGTGTACATATTTTCTTTGCATATAACCAATAGCTTGCCCTATGTAATTGCTTTGATAAAACAGAAATAAAGAATATCTTTATAATGTCATGATTTTGTCAAAATGCCGAGATGGTATTTTCTTATCTGATTCCTTGAAATCGGATAGAATCTTAGCATCTCCGTGAGGTACGGATTATTTTGAGGCTCAAAGTTAATGGTGGATGTTTTTGCTACTCTCTAGATAGAAATTGAAGATTGCTAGAGGAACTGTAGTCTGGTCATAACACGTTTAAACGTCACCTATAGTATGTTCACAGTAAGTGATAAACGTGTGAACAAATAACAGCTGATTATCTAGTGACATTCAAAACACTCCATAACGTCTAACGGCGCGGGTATTATTTAAAAAAAGCTATAAAACGTCAAAAAAACCTAAAAAATGTGATCATGCAGACTAGGTAGTTTTTAGGGTGCAAACAGTCATTCCATGTTTGCTCACTGTAGGATCGTTGTGAGCGTCCATCTATGGACGAATGACTCAACTACACGCATTGTTGGCTGCATAAGTTTTGTGAACCCAAGTGGCCTGTAGTCTTCATCTCTGTGTATAAAATCATTGATATTTGCCGTGTGAGAAAATTATTTCTGAATATGCTGCCAAGTATGTATATTGGCAGTGCCATACGGGTTATTTATATTATCCTTCCTGAAAACAGGTTATATTCAAAGTTATAAACTGCGATTTTTTCACTTTTTTTTTAAACTTTGAGAAGCACTACGAGAAATCGCCGCGGTGCCCGCGCTGTTTGCAACTGAGCCAAATTACAGGTAAATTAGTAATGACGCATCACACATCAAACATTTCGCAATGCCTCACGTCTAGGCGCTGATTTGGATTTTCTATTGACAGCGCAAAATACATTTCTATAAAATTTAAACGACCTGAAATAAAAAGTAAAGTAATAACTTTTTCACTTTCACAAATATTCCTATCTGTAGCATATTTTCTCACATCTTCCTTTACCAACCAGGGATTTTCTTTTCTTATCTCTCATTTTTGAAATTCAGCAAATTTGCTTATGTAATTTCCAGAATGAATAAGAAAAAGTGGATGCGCAACTAATTTCTAGTTTTGAATCTCAAGTAAGTGTATTTGAGACAAGAATCCCATGGAGTTACGAGGGATGTCTTTTAAGTTTTGCATATGGAAATAAAACAACACGGTTGGTAGTTTTAAATGACTTTATTGTTTTTCGAAGTATTCTCCACGAAGATTAATACACATCTGCGTGCCCTCGAACCAATTTTCGAAGCACTTATTCCGCTCATTTGCTGGCAGATCCAAAACGGCATTTTTGAATGCGTCAACTGCTTTTTCTGGTGACTGGAACCTTCGACCACGCAATCTGTTTTTAATTGTGAGAGCAAATTGAGTTATTTAGAACCTGTTCTAAATAATATCATGCTAAAAGTGAGCCGCTACGTGGCAAGGAATTACATATTTTGTGTTAACTCCTTGACATTTTCATAATGTTTTGTGATGATGAGATGATAATTGGCTGACAAAAACAAGCCTAACCTCAAACACTTTCATCAGATGTTGTGATCAGTTGTGTTCATCAGTTTCGCAAAACTCCCCTGTTTACGCTGTATGATGTTCTACTTGTAGATTAAAAAACTTTAAAGATGTCATGGTTAAAAGAGCAGTGTGACATACTACTAAACGATTATGAGAAATATGATTGTTTATATGCTGTAAAAAGCAAGGCATATAAAAACAGAAACGCCAAATAAGCTAAGCTGGATAAAATCAGAACGACTTTAGTACCAAATTTATTTATGTGACAGGCACGATTGTAATTTGTAAACAAATTGGGAACTAAATTCAGTAACGCATTTTCTCACAAAATTTAGTACCATATTATAAACAAAATTTTGCATCGTGGCAGACCGCCTTTAGACAGTAAAACAATTACCGGGATACCAGCCACCACAAGTAGTGCATCCGTCGGCACCTTTTGCGCATAAGCTGCCCATATTTCTTTTTCCCCAAGTCCTTGCTATAGTATAGACGATATTAACGGGATGAAATATTATACAATGTGAGATGGAACTCTACAAGGACGGTGGATTTTACTGTTCATCATGTGAAGGAGCATAAGGTCCCAACGGATGGCCCATCTGCAAGTACCTCTCAGTCAACGGAATTCCTCTCATTCATTTGTATTCTAATCTAGTACTCTGGCACTCATGGTTAGCGTAAAGATGAAATAAAGAATCAATGATTCAATAAAGAAACTTATTATTACTCCTAATAACTAGATATTGTTACAGTACTTTTCTTCAAGCTCTTTGTTCACAAACAGTATCTTCTGTAAAGCTAACTCCACATCTTCATCTGTGATCTCCCAATATACCACCATTCGTAACATGTCGGAACTCCTTGAACTGGCTCTCACTGAAACTTTTACTGGATCACTACCTCTAACCTCAGCCAATCTCTGGACTATCTCTTTGGCATCGATTGTGTTGCTGTCTATTTGAAAGATAACTATATTTGTCTGTACAGTTGTCACGTCGATCCGAAGAATAGGCGAGTTCACATCTGCTACAGCTACAAGCAAAGGAAATACGAGAAACCTTAAAACGTGAATATAGAAAAGTAGGTATTGTAAATTAGCTATCGTATCGTCAGTCGTTCCTACAATTGTAGGACGCCTTTTTGATTTTCATAGTTTTCTACTGTTCCGTGTCCGCGCTCTAATTTTAGGTTATGCTACAAATATCTATTTGCATCAAATTGTTCATGCTTTTGATTGATATCTGTTACATCAGCCAATAGAAAAGCGCTGAACGCTCACACAGATCGGTAAAAATCTAAAAATACCTCAGCCTTTCTGAAAGAGAGAAAAGAGTATCTTACTACATTTTTTTTAATTTCCATCGGTGGCGATCTTACGAACTTCACCTCCCTATTTTAGCTGACTGATGGTACTCCACTGAATTCTTAAAATGAAATTATTATTCAAATATCTAGTCATTTCTGAGCAAATTTCATTGCTTGATGTTTCAATCCAATGCGTAGTTTTTACTTAAAAAAAAACCGTTTCTCTGCATTATTATAACAATCTCGTTAATATGACAATATCACCAAGAAATAGTTTTTATTTTCTAGATGAAAACCGTGTGTCGGACTAAAATATCCTTATTCACTTATGATATCTCTTAAATATTGACAATCAGTTATGAAACATCCTGTATACGTAGAGCCCCTTGGACTTTTGTTTCAGGTTATGGGATTTCCTTTTTTGTCGCTAATAAATAATGAATTTAATTAAATCAAAGGTGAAAAGTTAGAAAACGCATAAAATTCAGCTTCCAAGCTATACTAAGTGACATATAAATCCGAACACCCAGTTTAAATGGTTTTATTTTAATAAAATTTTGTATAAGTACTTAATGAAGCATAATAAGTAAATGATAAAAATTTCAAAATGATTGCACTGCTTTAAAGCCCTTTGACCTTTAATAACGTGTGGATGCACCCTGATGTGCTACGCATTCTCCAACGCGCCTAGGCATGCTTCTGATCAGGTGGTCAATGTCCTCCAGTGGTATCTCATTCCAGGCAACCACCAACTCCTCTCGAAGTGCTTCTAGAGTCTGAGGAGGACGTTGCAAATTGAGCAATCTCCTACCCATCATATCCCACACGTGCTCAATTGGGGATAAGTCGGGAGATCTTGGTGGCCATGGTAACAATGTGACATCATTATGTTGAAATAAGTCTATTGTGACTCTTGCAACATGTGGTCGGGCATTATCTTGTTGGAAAGCTGGATCTGCCAGGGTGTCAAGATAGGGTAAAAGATGGGGTTCTAGAACTTCGTGGATATAACGCTGTGCGTTCATGTTACCTGTGATGAAGATTAAAGGTGACCTGGAACCATAAGCTATAGCACCCCAAACCATAACTCCAACAGTGTGATGAACATGTCTTTCAACAAAAAATTGTGGATTCCTCCTTTCACCACGTCGCCTTCTAACCCTGGCACGACCATCGTGCATGCCTAAACAAAATCGAGACTCGTCACTAAAGACAATACTGTTCCATTCCTGATCCCAGAGTGACCGTTGTCTGCACCACTCAAGGCGATTACGTCGGTGTTCTCGAGTTAAAGGGAGGACCCAGTGTGGCCGGTATGAAAACAAGCCAAAACTTCTCATTCGTCGGTAAACACTTCGCATGCCAATAGGTTTTCCGTGTTCTGCAAACCATTCATTTGCAATGGACCTGGTAGTGGAGAAACGGTCCCTTAGGCGGCGATCTTCACGGTCTGTTGTTCTACGGCGGCGTCCAGTGCCCCTTGCTCTTTGCGTACGGCCTTCTCGAAGCCATGCCTGACAACACCTAACCACAGTGTCTACACTTCTTTGCACTCTAACTGCAATTGCCCGAAAAGAAAGTCCAGCTTCCCGAAGTTCCACTATACGGCCCCTATCAAACTCACTAAGTTGACGAAATCGAACAGGTCTCCGTACTCTAGGCATCGTAACCGATCGTAAAGGATGTCAAGAACCAAAATCCGCCAACGTTGATTCTTTACTGCGGCTGAAATATTCATTTTTAGAGCGTTAGTGAATTAAAAAAAAGCAGTATAAAAACCGGAACGTCCAACTGATAAGGCTGAAAATTTTTTCACTTGTTATTTACAGTAAGATAAATACATTCACCAACTTTTATTAAAATAAAACCATTTAAACTGGGTGTTCTGATTTATATGTCACTTAGTATATAAACATCGACGCCATTTGTTCCATACACGCGCAAGCGCTAACAAATTCGACGGTTTAGCTCTATCTCAAAATCAAAAAAAGTGTTGGAGCCAGTCCACTAACATTTCTAAAATGTCAGAAAAATTATTATCAAGTTTCTAATCTCTGGATCAGCTAAAAGTGTATAAGTATTTCTTTTGTGGTGCGTTGGGAATAACACACTAATCTTAGGAACAAACTTTGTTAACACAACAGAAATATAAGAAAAGCACTGAAGCCACTGTGTGAACACTATATTTACCGAGTTCACTGTGTTCACTCTGTTCGTAGATATATTTGTCTTAAACGCATATATTGTATTTTCCCCATTACGGTAGAATAACAGCTGAATATCTACTAATATTTCAAAATTCGTTTTTTTCACAAATGACACATAATTGTGATGGATCCGATAATGTCAGGTAAACAGAGCCCTATTTTGTTTTGATTTTTTTTTGTACGCTACAGATTCATTTTTAACAACTCTTTTATTTAGAAAAGTTCGTTTGCATACAAAAAAGCTCTACAAGCAGGTTTTACTAGATTTACACCCGATTCAGTATTGGCAACGTTACAGACAAATACTAAGATGTCACTTGCTGAGCAGCTGTTCATCTCAGTAGACGTGATGGATACTCGTGGATGCGCCTGAGTTGTGATGCTGGAAAATGGTCATTTTTATTGAAATCCCTTGATCATGCCTGACCTTCTAAATCTGTGACTGTTCGTTAAAGTTTGTAGGAAAGGCGGTTAGTGTTAGAGCTGCATTTTAGCCTTTGTGTCCATGTGCTACTTCACAGCATGGTGCACGTTAAAAACTCAGCTTGATAGTAATAACTAGATTCTCTTTGAGAAAAGACCAAAGACCTAGGAGCTCTCTCATCCAGTTTTTATGAATGGCGAGCTTTGCCGAGAAGCCATTCGTTTCTGCTTGTCGTAGAACATATCACCGAGAATATATTTTGCATGATTTCGATACCAGCGATCTAAATGGGTCCGCAATTGTATGGTAAATTCATTCAGTCTTATGGTGAGGCTCAGGTCGTTGCTCTTGATACAATGAAAGCGGTCGATCAGCTGTGACTCGCTGCCCTCTTGTGCAAGCTTCCGTCCTATGGCGGAGCTTTGCAGACGGGTGGCTTCTGACCGCAAGATATCTATCGCAATTGACAGGTTCATCCTCTCCAACGCGGGTGTCTCCCACGGATCGGTCTTGGCTCCGACACCGTTCCTCAGCTTCGCTGATGACAGCACTCTAGATGCAGGAATTTAGAGTGACAAGCCGATCTTTGCCGCTGAGCTGGAAAAAAGAAGACTAGCGACGACTTCCTCTGACGAAAGATCTGGACGTTATAACTGCTTGGGTATGCTTCAATCTTGTTCAGTTTGATGCTTCCAAAACACAGTTCTGTACTTTGACAAAAAAAGCGTCTTAGCGCTTAGTCCAGATCACCCAGGACTTGAATAGCGGCAGATGCTATGCTATTTGTTAAGGGCTAAGAAGTACTTATCTCCGCATGACCTCATCACTCTTTACAAGGACCAGATGAGACCTAGCCTCAAGTATTGCTCACGCGTTTGGGGTGCTGCCGCCCCGACTACGTTATTTATGCTCGCTGCTGTCCAGAGGAGGGCTGTCCGACTGATCGATGGCTCGTCGCCGTCTAGATCTCTTCTACCGCTACACCAACGGGCTTTGCTCCTCACAGCCCTCCTTCATGATGCCGCCGCGCGACGTGCCTGCCAGACACACCCGTCTGACTTCGGTTTGCCATCCTAACCGTGTCGAACTTCGTACATCCAGAACTGGCCGATACGATCGCTCCTTTGTCCCGAGGGTGTCGAGATTGTGGAACAGTCTACAAGAGGAGGCTTTTCCCAGTTCTGCTAACCTTAGGCAATTTCAAATTTCTTTGGTATCCTCATAGCAGCCGCGTTGCCCTGGCATTTAGGCTACTGCCTGCGCATCTGCTTCGGTTTATACAAAAAAAGGAAAGCCTTAGCCTGCATACTGTTCACTTGTTTGGAGTGCTGCTACTCGCACGACACTATCCTGGCTCTGTCCGACTAATTGGTGATTGTTTCTTGTTGTGTTAAGAACCATTCGAATTTACGGACGGCCGATGATATAAGGGCCAGATGACTTCTACGAATAAAAAACAAGTATAGAAATATTCTTTTAATACAAAAATAGGCAGTACCTTTGTCATGGAATATAATTATAAGGCCGGCATACATTAGCCTGAGTACTACAAAAATAGTAAAAAAATTCTACAAATTTAGATAAAATATTTTACATTGAGTACTTATGCAGTGTAAAAAGGATGTGGTACGCTTAAATCTAAGTAATAAGCATAGATATTTTGTATACAATTACAAACAAATCCTGCAGTAACAAACTACTTCTAATGGTGTTATGATTTATAATGTGAAGCAATTTAGACAAGAGATATCAAAGTTTCTGACCCCAGTTACTGGCATAATAATGTGCATTTCGTAATCCGATATAGAAAAATATTCACTACTTGAGTGTAGGAAAAAAACATTGTTCCGCAATAGGAATAATACCATCATAGTGGAGATATAAAACATATTTACTCTGATGCAAACCTTGTGGAGTATTTTTATAAAAACTGCACAAACAATCTTATAATACCACATGCATGTACAATTCAAACAAATTAATTATATAAACAAATTTGTTAAAAAACAAATACAGCCATCACAATATATAATAAATATTTGCATGTGTTCAGTACATTTTGGCAGGAGATATTTCAATTATATTTTCTATATATAAATTAACTAGAGAGCTGCTTCATATTTCAGAATTTATGAAACCTCACAAAAATACATCTCAAAATCGTTAAGAATTTGTGAATGCACAAAAACGAAGTACCGCGTATTTTTAAAATATCCTTCACTTAAGATATATAAAACATAGTAAACAAATTTTCTAAATTTTCCGCAGACTTACGTGACAAAAATCAATTTCCTTAGTTGTCTGATAAGCTTCCATATTAAAAGTGTGTCTTCCCCTAAGCATCATAAAAAACGACTTCCAGTAAACGGTTTAGACCAAAATTCAATATTTTGGAGTTTCAGATCTTTTTTACGATTAACTACAACTATCCAAAGCATACTTGCAACATTCAAAATACAACTAAGAGCCCTAACACAAAAATGTTCGGAGATTATCAATTTTGTCTAAAAGTTTGTTTATTTTTGTAAGGTTAAAAATTAATTTGTTTTTCTTCTATAAGACAATGAAATATATTGTTTGCACATCATACTAACAAAACCGTTTTCAAGTAATATGTTATGAAATAGTGTTTACAATTTGACGTTTTGATTTAAGAATCAATTCTGTGCGTCAATTTGCTCTAAAATGTCGCGTGGTAAAGCAACAAACGGTGCGATCAGAGTTTTAATGTTAAAATTGTTTCATAAAGGAAAGAATTTTCGGGAGACACAGATTCAACTCAAGTTTCAAGACACGGTGTTGGTAGGCCACGTAAGATCAGTCCTAGAATGCAAAGATCTCTTGTTCGTATTTGTAAAGCTGGTCGTCAAGGTACTGTAAGGGGCATAACAGCAAAATGGGATGAAGAAACAGCAGGAAATGTTTCACGAGAAACGTGCCGTCGGTGGATTCATAAGTCTGGTCGGTACGTAGATTGCATTTAAGGGACATATGGCATATTTATTCAGTGAAATCTTTACATTTCTGATTTACGAGTAACATTACAAAATATATGGAATTCTTTTAATGCGGAAGACTGCGGAAACCTTGTTAAAACTATGCAAGCCAGAATTAATGCTGTTATTAAGGCAAAGGGTGACATAATGAGCTATTGAAATGGTTATCAATATTAGTTTAGTTTTATAGTTTAATATCATATTACTTGATACTAATTTGTTAATATGATGTCCAAACAATATATTTCAATGTATTATAGAAGAAAGAAAATTATTTTGTAACCTTAAAAAAATAAACAAACTTCAATATAAAATTAGATAATGTCCGAACTATTTTGTGTTAGGGCTCGTATATCAAACAACTCAAGCTATCTCCTAATGCACAGCCCTCCTAAGTCTGAACTTCTCATCATATTCGCTAATAACCAATTGTATCTTCTCACAGACCAACTGCACATCTTCACTGGTGATTTCATGATAAAGGACGAACCTGACGCAATCCCAGTTCAAAGAGGAGCATCTCACGCTTGCCTTCACCGTATCAGTCTCTAACACAGTCTGCAATCTACGCTGCAGTTCGCGGATTTCCACTTTTGTACGATCGATGTACATTATCACTATGTTGGTTTGCACTGTTGATAGATCTGCTTTAAAGATGTTCGATTTCATGGAGTATATTGCTAAAAAAATATTAAGGAATTGAGTTAATACAAGAAATCGAAAGAGAAGAAGCTGAGAATGAGTAGCACGAAAAGACTGGTGAATACAATGCTATGAAGGGTGTTGCAAAATGATAACAGGAAAACTGAAGGGCAGCTTTAGTTTATATATATATATATATATAAACTCCTGATGAAGGCTCCATAGAGAATTGCCGAAAGCTAGAGATTACTGTCAAAAGAGTTAATTAAAGCCTACAAAGTTTGCCAATTTCCAAATTAACAATTAATTGTATTTTTTTGCCCAACTGGTCGTTGGCAATAGCAATGACTGCTGCTCACGTACTGCTCATATATACAGGGTGGCCCATCCATGTGTGGGCGGAATATTACCCATAAACAAATACATTCTGGGAAAATCTATTTATGGGATGTTATACATGACATTTGAGGGCACATTTCTAGAATATTGGCCATGGAACTAGCCCATTGTTTGTCTTTTGTTTCCATGGATGATGTGATTTTGTTCCTTAATTTTGGTGTGTTGTTCTATTAAAAGCTTAATAACTCAAAATCTAGTGATTTTATCTGAATCAAACTTATACCAAAAAAAAGCTTTTAAAAAATTGAATCCAAACTTGCACTAATATACAGGGTGATGCATTTGAAATTTTTGAGAAAAAGTACAATTCGCGTTTTTGACCACCCTGTCAGAGCAAAAAATCAAAATTAGAAAAAGTAACAAACAAGATAAAAGCTGAGGTGTGTAAGTTTTTTTTGATACAAAATTCCGCACTCCAAATTTTAAAATGGCGGATTGAGGGGTTGCCGAAGTGGACGGTTTTTCTGGACAAAAAACCTTACATCTCAGTACCTAATTTCCAAAAGCCCATAGTATGTATCAATCTTCTTCTTTTGAATTATTTTATCCAAATATGCAATAAAATTTGAGGCATTCCATTAAAAAAATCACAACTTTGATATGTAGCTCAAAATTGGGACACCCTGTATAATTGCCAATATCTGATCAGATATGTGCATTCAAATGTCATGTATAACATGCCAGTAATAGATTTTTTCAAAAGGTATTTGTCTATGAGTAATATTCATATATGTATATATGAGCAGCCTATGTTTACAAACAAAAAAACCGTATGCCACTGGTTTTTGCAAAAAATAGTGTCAGTATAAAACGGCCAGATTGATGCTACTTAAAAAGTAATTCATGCAGCTTTTCATTCAGACGCACCGTTTTCCAATGAATAATACAAAAGTCTATTAAACGACCATGTTATATTCCTCGTTGTCATAGGTAAATGATAGTTCTCCTAAGGCCATGACAATCAATTATTTCTAACCCAGATAACAGATATCAAAAGAAAATCTAATGTGAGCCAAGGTCTTGTATACAGTCTATGGATCGACGGCATCGGTGTGTATAGAGATAAACTAGGTTATTGGTCGCGTATGTTTCAGATGTCAGAGTGCTTTAAACTTTCTTATCTCGAAAGAAATTACAAAAATATGATATCGTTAACGATTGAGCAAAAGAAAACACAGTAGGAAAATCAGAATCAGCAAGACTATACAACTATATTAGTGATACATTTGGCGTATTATTAAAGATTTTTTAATGGTAAACATACTAATTTTAAGAATGAACAGGAGCGGGAATATTTTCTATCAGCTATGAAAACCTGATGAAGCATGCAATGTTTTGATAAAAATAAATGAAATGAACCCAATAGATCTAACGACAAAATTATTATTGAACTTGTTAATTTATAAGCGAAAAGTCATTTAGACGGCAATAAATTGTTTAAATAAATTAATAAAGCCCATGTACTTACCTGTCTTGAAAGTATTATGCTCGACGACTCTCATCACCAGTTAATACAAGCACCAACCCAAAGCACTGAGTTGTGTCACTAGTAAGTCATCCTCTTATGTTTAAAAATTTATATGTATACTGATATAAAGCCCCATGCTTTTAATATGATGCACGTTATCCCTCATTAAACATTTCTTAGTATCACCTGAACATGCATAGGATATATTTTTGCTAAGCCCATTGCATTCTCAAATTATAGGATAACGCGAAACTTAACGAAAATCTTGTTATATGGTTTACAGTGAAGAGACACTTATTCATTAGGTATGGAAGGTTTGCCCTCAAAAAGGATGCAGTATTCTTGAATATGATTTTTCGCGTTAATATATGTTACCCTGGTGAATAAAGATAAATCCAATAAAAATGATCTATTTACCTCTGGCGATTTTGAATGTGTGATCATGGTCAACCTGTAACCTGTCAATCATTGAATCCAAAGCCACTAAACCAGCAGCTGCCAAAATGCCTGCTTGTCTCCATCCTCCACCGAGCGCTTTTCTAGCATGTTTTGCCCTAGAAAATAAATAAAACATTATTATAAAATTTGACAAACCAGAAACAAAAATTTGACCTAAATACCAACAGTGCGAATCTATACGAGGGTCGCTATTTAGATTTTGAGCCTCGGCAACATCAAGTGTGCTTAGGCTCCATCTGACGTTTCCAATTGCATGTTTGATATCTTTAAACATAAGAACGTTTTGTCATTTCAGCACGATTTATGTTGTAGATAGCGATTTGAACACTGTGTCTCAGTGAAAAGATAGAATTGACTCGTGAACCTTTTTGTGTGATGATCGATTACGACTTTCGACGTGAATTATCAAGGCAGGAATGCTTCGATTAACTTACTTCGACTTTTGGTGATGGAACTCAATCCTTTGCCAATGTGAAACGATGGTATAACGAATTTAATCGTGGCCGACATTCTCTTGGTGACGAAAGTCGTAAAGGACGTCCAAAATCAGAAAACATTGATGCTGTGCAAAAACTAATAATGCAAGATCGTCATGTGACATATTGTGAGATTGAGGCAGTCTTTTAGGCATTAGTTCCACTAGCATATATAAAATATTACATGATCATTTAGCTGCGAAAAAGGGCTGTTCTCATTGGATATAATTTGACAAAAGCTCAAAGAGAGGCTCGTGTCGATTGGTGCAAACAGAAAAATACAACGGCGGTGCTTCAGAAGACGTGAATAAGATTGTAACAGGTGATAAATCATGGATCTATGCTTATGAGCTGGAAAGGAAACAGCAGTGGGGTGTTTCAAGACGGGCCAAATCCGACAAAGGTTCGTCGCGCACGAAGCACTTCGCGACACAAATAGTCACCTGTTTTTTTGAAAAAACTGGTCATGTGGCAACCGTACCCTTAGAGGAACTTGAAACAGTTAATTCTGAATGGTACAAAACTGTTTGTTTGCTGAAAGTCTTCGGTAAAATTAGGAAAACCAACAAGCGCCGACTAGCTCTCACGTCTCTCGTGAAACAATGGACTGTTTGAGCACTCAGAATATTGATTCAATGTTTCATCCTCCGTACAGTCCAGATTTGGCACCCAATGACTTCTTTTTGTTCCCGTACGTTAAGAATAAATTGTTGATGAGTTCATAAAGTATGTTTTGGAGATATCTCAAGCGGAGTCGAAAATGTGCTATGAAAAATGGTTCGAATGCATGAACAAGTGTATAGATCATAGAAAAAAACTGCACCGATAACATTTTTTTTAGATTCTATTCAGTTAATGCTCCATGACTCTCATGGAGCACATTTTTCTGATTTAATTGTATCTCGACTTTCCTTTAAAATATTTGAAAAATGTAGCGGTGCATTGTTCTAATTAAAATATGGGTTTGTTTTGTCCACTCCCTTATACTTAGAAACGCAATGGCAGAGAACATTGCATTGCATGTTATGTGCTCCAGTATCTTAATCGTTCTGAAATTAACTTAATACCATCTAATTATCTAATATAATTCAAATGTCTCTCGGGAGATAATTACACTAATAATAGTCTACGCGTACTGGGTGTGTTTGGCTGTTAACATGCCAATCGCCTAAAATGAGACCAGACACCATTCAACTTGAAAGGGTATTTCTAAAACGCTTGTCTAGCAATATCGTTCTTTTTGATTTCTTATAACCACTTTCAAATATTTGGGTATTATTTTTAGTGCAAAATTCAATTCTTGGAATCCAACAATACGTACAGGGTGTTTCCTAGTTAAATTTCAATATTTGAGGCACCATTTTTGAGCACATTTTAAGAAGAAAACTTCATATGAACGTATTTCCTAAACGTCTTAATTTTTGAGATACAGAGATACCACTTTAGATATTATAATGGAATTTGGCGTACTATGAATATGTATATTTTTTTAATGTCCACCAGTGGCGTTCGTATGGAATTTCATCTGCCTATTTTTCCAGACCTTGACGGCTTCTTAGGAACTCATGTTGATAGTAAGTTAAGCTGGCAACCACAAATAAATCACATTTGCAACAAAATTAACAGTGCTTATTTTGCAATATTGAAATTAAAGCCTAACATCCATCTAAACTCACTCTTAGATATGTACTACGCGCTAGTTTATTCTGATCTCACTAACAATATAATCATATGGGGACAGGCAACAATGATTAACAGATTATTCATCCTGCAGAAAAGAGTACTTCGATTAATTTTTAATAGTAATAAGAGGGACTCTTGTAAAGAAATATTTAGACGCTATAATCTACTTATATTAACTTCCATCTATATCTACAAATGTGCCATCTTCGCATTTGAACATAGCAATAGATATGTTCGTAACAACGCCACTAATAGTCAATACAACACTAGAATAGGGCATGATCTAAGTATACCGACACATAACTCTGCCCTATTCCAAAAATCTCCCACTCTAGCGTGCACTAAGGTATACAATAATCTGCCGAGTGAGTTGCGGAGAAGCACTAATATCCTTGCGCTGAAAAAACATTTCAGGAAATATCTGGTTGAAAAATGCTATTACTCTCTACATGAGTTTTACTAACACATGAAAGTATCTGTTTTTTAAATTCTTTTAAGCTGTTAATCATTTCGTTATCAGTGAATTGTCTATTATAGTGGAGTAAATGTATTTTAATTTCACTTTTTATTCGAGTTTTAACGAAAGTATGTATGTTTTCTTTTTAAGCTTTTAACCATTTGTCCTCACTGCGGGATGTTTATTGTGTTTTATATATTATGTATTTCTAACAGATTCTCCTACCGCTTTTCTTTTCTTTGTATCAGCTTCAATGATTTTTACCGGCTAGACGAACATTTTTTGTGATAAAAAAAGTCGCTGTATATGTATATATTTTTACCGTTACAGATTGAACACATTACGATTCTTGCACTGTACCTGTACCTATAATGTAATTTAACCTTTTAAAATGTTTTGTAATTGTAATGTCCTTATTTATTTTATAATTATAAGTATTTTTCTGGCATATTTGCTCAAACGCATATATGACCCTCAAATTGATATTGACAAGTCTTATATCATGTAACATGACCTAATAGGACAATAAACTAACTATCTATCTATCTATCCTTCATTTTTTAGTTGAACACCGTGCGGCGGACTAAAAAAATTCAAGAGATCAAATCTGCTCATAAATAGTAGTAGTAGTAGAAAGATTTATTTAGCACATTTGGCTACATAAACAGAACAATTGTAAACAACTTAGAACTAGTAAATTCAAGCCATATGGTGTATGATGTAAATGCTGGGCAACCTATAATTGTAGATTTAACAAGTGATTTCTCAATTTTACTTTAAATTTTGTCAAAGTTTTCTGGTCTTTTATCTCCGAGTATAATTTATTATATTCAATCAACCCTTGATGGAATACAGATTTGTAGCATATGTTATACTTTTTGGTCATTAAATGGAAGTCATCTTTATTTCTGGTATTATGTAAATGATGGTCGACATTTGATGATGTTAAATTAGTTAGACTTGATGGAAATATATTATTTTTTACTTTATAAATGAATATCATTACAAGATATTTGATAAAATTTTTTACATTGAGCCATTTTAATTTGGTAAGCATTTGCCTAATTGGAGTATATTTATCTTTATTTAGTATTATTCTCATGCACTTATTTTGTAAAATTTGCAGTCTTTCAAAAATGGAATTATTTGCTAAATATAGAATAGTCGAACAGTACAAGAAATTTGGAAGAATGATGGTATTATAGATAATTTTTCTGCTATATGAACTCAGACATCCAGAAACTCTCGATACATATCCCACTTTACTACAAATCTTATTTATAACTTTTTCATAATGAATATCAAAAATTAATCGAGAGTCAACAAAAACTCCCAGGTATTTAAAATTTTCTACGATTTCAATATCTTCACCATCAATATTCAGTTGAACATTTGTACATTGTTTTTTTCCGATTAACAAGGCTTTCGTTTTACTTGCATTTAATTTTAGTCTGTTAGATGCTAACCATTTTGAGACAAGCTTCAAGTCTTCATTTATATAACAGATACCAGACTGAATATTTTTAGTACTTATATAAATCATAGTGTCATCGGCGAAAATTTGAATTTTGCATTTTTTGACTATGGCAGGTAAATCATTTATGTATAAAATAAAAAAAGTGGTCCCAGGATACTGCCCTGTGGAACACCCAACGTATTTTCAATTTTTGATGAAATAGTGTCATTAACTTTTGTAACTTGCATCCTTTTAGACAAATAATTTCTAAACCAATCTAAAACACTTCCTGTTATACCATATGCCTTCAATTTACCTAACAAAATATCTCTATCAATCGTTTCAAATGCCCTCTTCAAATCCAAAAATACTGCTATGACAACTTCTTCTGAGTCTATGGCTCTTCTCCAATTCTCAGTTACCAACTGGAAAGCTGTTTCTGTGGAATATTTTTTTCGAAAGCCTGCTTGCGCCTCCACTAAAATTTTGTTTTCTTCTATAAACTGCATTAATTGGTCATGCACTATGGACTCTAATAATTTTTCAATGTCTGGTAACACATTTACTGGTCTCATATCGCTGCATCTTTTAGAATTTTTTATTTTGGGAACTGGTGTTATTGTAGAGCATTTCAAATTTTCAGGGAAAGAACTGCTTCTTAGTGAACAATTGATCCAATTTAATACAGGATATCCCAAAATTTCGAAACAGTTTTTCAGCACGTTTTTAGTAGTCATTTCGGCACAGTTGTTATTTGATTTTAAACTGTTTACTTTTTTTCTTAGATAATTCAATGATACGCTGTGAAATTTTGAAAGTGTATGCAACATTTCCCCCTGGAAACTGATTTTCATATAGTCAGGTGCAGCATTGGCAGTACCTACAATATCAACAATACTTTTATATGAATACGATTTTCTCTGCATGGTGATATTGTCATATTAACGATGTTGTTTGCTCATGCAGAGAAACGGTTTTTATTTTTTAAGCATTAACCGTGCCTGGAATTGACAAAATCAAGCGATGAAATTTGCTTAGAAATGTCTGCCAAAATAGGCAGGTGAAATTACATACGAACGCCCCTGATTGACAAAAATATACGTTAAAAATGGCTCTATATACATGGTATATGTATGCCAAATTTCAATAAAATACCTAAAGTGGAATTACAGGTAATGATGAATGATTTATTTTAGAAAACTTATCACCCTGTCTCCCAGAAGTTAAGACGTTTAGGAAATTCGTCCATATAAAGTTATCGTCTTAAAATGGACCTAAAAATCGACCACTCAAATATTGACATTCAATTGGGAAACACCCTTTACAGTTTTTGAGTTACCTGACATTATTACACCTGAGAAGTGAAAATTCAAAGAAAACCTGTTCAAGGTATTTTTCCAAAATAAGCTTTTATTAGTTTGCAAAGGCCTTTTCAATCATTACGTATATATGTTATGCTAACTTTTAAATAGAACAAGCAATATTTGTATTTATGTATGTTTTGATTCAATGACTATTTTGGTTTGATAAGTTTATTTCTGAAGTACTTGGCATACTCAAAAATCACACAAACACCCGATAACGTGTATAAAAGTAATTTAGGCAATACATATTTTGATTGAACAATAAAAAAATTCCAACAGTTATTTCATCATATTATTTACATTCATATCACGTTTTCGTACCGCACTTTTATTTCCACTCAAATTTCACAATGGAGTTGAAAGAACAACACGTCCTCGCCGAGCTGATTCTGTATATGTTTACGTCATTTTGGATTTTAAGCAATAACTGTGATAATACATTTGCGAATTCGCAAGAAAACAATGATCTCAGTTCTTATTCCATATTAGCAAATTATTTCGTCAGACATCAATAAAGATATGATATTTTCTGTGGTCGTCTTTACATTTCAGAACAATAAACATTAATCGTCTCAAGAACGTTATATCAAAATTGATTTTGTCTTAAATGGTGCTTAATGAATATTTTGATATTATGGAGCAAGAATATTAATCCTGATAAATTGCTGTTTACAATATGGCGAATTTCCAACAAAACTAACGTGTTCTGCGCTAAAAAAAATGAGAATTCTGAGTTGTGCATCAATATGCGACCAATAAATGTTCTGCCAGATGTTGAAAAAGTCTTTGAAGAAATTATTTACGAACACATCATCGAATTTATCGGAGGAAATACAATGTTAACAAAATTTCAAGCTGGATTAAAGAAGAAACACTCAAATCAAACGGCAATACAAATGGTTTTAGAGGACTGGAAGAGATGTATGGACAGTAGGAAACTTACAGTGACAGCGTTTTTGGACTGCAAAAAGGCGTTTGTAACTATTGACAGGGATACATTACTTACAAAATTGCATCACTACGGATTTAAAGGATCTGCATTCAAAATTCTACAAATCTGATTATTTGACAGAAGTAAAAGAATCAAAATTGGATCTACATTATCAACTAGGTCCACTACTATTTATTTTATACGTTAATGACATTTCTAATATTTTATTGTAGAATTCAGATATCTGCAGATGATACATTAATATACATATCAAATGAAAATATAAACACTGCTTTAAAAATGCTAAATTCTGACTTGGCAAATATCATAAATTGATTAAATTTAAATAAACTAAAATTGAACGCTTCTAGTTTTTCTAAAATTTCATCACTGTAATTGTTTATGTTAAAAACTCTTTTTCATCACTGCCTGAATTTGGAGGAATAACAACATGTACAGCACTTCATCTGCTTGTATCATAATAAGACTCAAGACCCTTAACGTTACTTTTTCCGACGAAGTTTGGATCTTATCATCTAGCTATCAGTTCCCGATAGTCTAGTGTGACAGTCTGATTTAAGAAAATGGAAAAGATCGTAGCGTAATTCCCGAAGAGAAAAACATTCACAAACTACCAAATGTTTGAACGAAAATAAGCATATTTACTTACTCATTGATAAAACTTTTGCTTCCCACCAAAACAGCACCAACAGGACAACCTAACCCTTTGCTCAGACAGAAGCAAACTGTGTCAACGTCTTTCACAACCCTTCGAGGAGGGACTTTCAGATATACAGCTGCATTCATCAACCTAGCACCGTCCATGTGAACTGGAATATTGTGTTCTGCTGCTATGAAGCCTACCTTTTCCAACCAATCCAATGGCAACACCTGGAAAATTACGGAACTTTTAATGCTTTAACGAAGAGATAATTGCTCATATAGGCAGCCCACTATTTTTTACAGAAAAAAGCTTCAATGGCGAAGACAACACTGTGTGAATCATCTAAAAAGATCCCAGAGGATAAGTTTTCCGTTGAGTCCACAACTATTTTTCGATAAAAAATGGTTTGAAAAGATTCAATAAAAGTCATAATGAATTTTTGCAATTTTTCTCGATTATTGGTACGTCGGGAATTTATGTAATTTTGTTTTGGTGATAAACTTACCTTTCCTCCGCACAAGTTATGCGTATTTTCTACAACAATCAGGGACGTTTTAGGTTCGTGCATATCAGGATTTTTCCTGATTCTTTCTCTGAGCTCATCCAGGCTGAATGTTCCATCTTCATTGTTTTTTACCAATGCCGTTTGTACTCCAGCAATTTGAGCTGAACCACCTATTGGGCAAACATACATATACTAAGTGACATATAAATCCGAACACCCAGTTTAAATGGTTTTATTTTAATAAAATTTTGTATAAGTACTTAATGAAGCATAATAAGTAAATGATAAAAATTTCAAAATGATTGCACTGCTTTAAAGCCCTTTGACCTTTAATAATGTGTGGATGCACCCTGATGTGCTACGCATTCTCCAACGCGCCTAGGCACGCTTCTGATCAGGTGGTCAATGTCCTCCTGTGGTATCTCATTCCAGGCAACCACCAACTCCTCTCGAAGTGCTTCTAGAGTCTGAGGAGGACGTTGCAAATTGCGCAATCTCCTACCCATCATATCCCACACGTGCTCAATTGGGGATAAGTCGGGAGATCTTGGTGGCCATGGTAACAATGTGACATCATTATGTTGAAAGAAGTCTATTGTGACTCTTGCAACATGTGGTCGGGCATTATCTTGTTGGAAAGTTGGATCTGCCAGGGTGACAAGATAGGGTAAAAGATGGGGTTCTAGAACTTCGTGGATATAACGCTGCGCGTTCATGTTACCTCTGATGAAGATTAAAGGTGACCTGGAACCATAAGCTATAGCACCCCAAACCATAATTCCAACAGTGTGATGAACATGTCTTTCAACAAAAAACTGTGGATTCCTCCTTTCACCACGTCGCCTTCTAACCCTGGCACGACCATCGTGCATGCCTAAACAAAATCGAGACTCGTCACTAAAGACAATACTGTTCCATTCCTGATCCCAGAGTGACCGTTATCTGCACCACTCAAGGCGATTACGTCGGTGTTTTCGAGTTAAAGGGAGGACCCAGTGTGGCCGGTATGAAAACAAGCCAAAACTTCTCATTCGTCGGTAAACACTTCGCATGCCAATAGGTCTTCCGTGTTCTGCAAACCATTCATTTGCAATGGACCTGGTAGTGGAGAAACGGTCCCTTAAGGCCAATAATCTTAGGCGGCGATCTTCACGGTCTGTTGTTCTACCTGCCTGACAACACCTAACCACAGTGTCTACACTTATTTGCACTCTAACTGCAATTGCCCGAAAAGAAAGTCTAGCTTCCCGAAGTCCCACTATACGGCCTCTATCAATCTCACTAAATTGACGAAATCGTACAGGTCTCCGTACTCTAGACATCGTAACCGATCGTAAAGGATGTCAAGAACCAAAATCCGCCAACGTTGATTCTTTACTGCGGCTGAAATATTCATTTTTAGAGCGTTAGTGAATTAAAAAAAAGCAGTATAAAAACCGGAATGTCCAACTGATAAGGGTGAAAAATTTTTCACTTGTTATTTACAGTAAGATAAATACATTCACCAACTTTTATTAAAATAAAACCATTTAAACTGGGTGTTCGGATTTGTATGTCACTTAGTATACTTTACTAATATACTGAATGGCATAGAAAATGCAACACTGACTAGGAATGCTGTAATTTTGAGCATACTAGTTTTAGGTCTACTGTTTACAGTTTTTATCAAAATTCAATAAATAATTCTGGGTGTATCATTTCATATGTCACTTAGAGTGACTTTCAAGAATTCGTTGTAAGTTGAAAATATCACGTAAAACTAGATGTCAAAAAGTTAACGCCAATTTTTATAATTATTGAAAGAGAAAATAAAAATTACAAGTGCCTACCTTGTTCAAACCTGAAAGTGTGACTTCTATCGCCAGAAATCAGTTCACTTCCTCTTTTATTACAGTGGACCATAACTAAAAATAATTATGAATTAATCATCTATGAATGGATACTCGTTCAGTATATTAATTCATCCCATTAGGTTTCGAAATCTCTGTTAATACATTTTTGATTTAATCAAATATAAGTATTTTAAATGACAATGTTTTCATCCCAAAAAGAAAAAATCTCATTTTATTTCACAGACACAATATAAATATTGGAATTATCTGTAATAAGTCAATAGACTTGATAAAAAGTCGGTGCAGTTGATTTGACCCTGCCATTTAATCATTTCTAAACATTGATCAAAGGATGTTTTTTGTTATATATTTTAACAAATGAACTGTTTGTCAGAAATGTTGAGATTTTGATGTCCACTTGAGTATTGTACTGTTAATATTTTTGGTTTAAAACATGTAAGGTAAGTTAAAAACTGGTTCAGTGGTTCATAAATATATAATGAAAAAAGTTTATGTAAAATATAAATGGTGTTAAACTATCTGATCAACCTTTAATTAATGTGTCCTGTGATTCAAATGGAAAGTTTTCATAAACACGAATTATTTTTGTAATATCAAGTTAGACAACTATTGTGGCTATAATAAGGTGTTTTTTTTAATTGATTTTTGTCAAATCTTCGGCTATACGGTAGATGCTCACTTTCAACGAATTTTAACAAAATTATCTGCAGGGTTATTTCTGAAAAACGAAAAAAGTTGGATCTTTAGGATGCATCACATCATGTTAATATTAATTTGTAACGCGGTTCTTCGTTCCATTGCTCGTGTAATCTTTAACCCCCAGTTGACAATCGATTTGCACTATAGAGTAATAAAATAGAAGCTTCTTGATCATATACTCATTCTCAATATTTAGAGAGTGAAGATTCATTCCAACAGTTTTTTTTTTGGAGTAATACCGTTACACCTGTTACCTAAGGTATAATATATGTTTACCTATAACATTTTGATGGTTCGTATAATGCTTCATAAAACTTACTAGCTATTAGATTTGCCATTGTCCCACTGCAAACAAAAAGCGCATCTTCCTTCCCTAGAAGCTCTGCAGCTTTTTGCTCCAACTCGTCTACAGTAGGGTCTTCACCATACACATTATCTCCCACAATTGCGGTGTACATAGCTTCCCTCATAGCTTGAGTAGGTTTACTAATTGTGTCACTACGTAAATCCACTATACGCACATCGCCATTCAGTTCGCTTTTTATTATTTTTTCGTACATTTTAAAGGATCAATTCGATGCCTCTTGAGAAATGTTTACAAAAGTTCACTGGACTATATCAACTGTAAAATAAAACAGAGTACCTACCTCTGTATTAGGTGCTCTGCAACACTGAACTGAATGAATTTAATCTACAGACCGCGTTTAAATTGATAAAGTGCCGGCAATTTTGTAGCGGATAACACATTGAGAAATATCTTTCACTTTTTCTTAATCTTATCAACTTATTCAATTAATTACTTGTTACTGATAATTTAAATGTAAATAATAATAGTGTTGCTGTTGAGCAGAAGAAAGTGAATGTAAATTACGTTTACGTGAACTTATGTACGTAAATTATTATTTACATGAAGTACTTATTATATGTTAACGTGTTTTAAAGTTCAAACAAATAATTTTATTTAAACAATTTAACAAAACAAACAATATTTCTATTCAGAGAGGTTATGAATGAAAAAAGAGGTAATTTAAAACTTACCACGGATAATGTTTACGTTGTCGAAGTATATATTTTTCTTGACAAAGTGTGCATGGGAAATGAAATATGAAACAATTAATACCTTTCAAATTTGAATTTATTCTCACATAGAAAACGTGTTTTATATTCGATGATATAACAAATTAGCAAGCGATTATACAGCTACGTGCAATCAAAGTTGTCTAAGTTCAACACGTGCAATTTATAGTATAAGCCTTTTAGATAAAATAGAATGAAAAAATACCATAGAATACGAGCCCCTTCCCACTTCAGTTGGCCCAACTATTGAAATCTTAGTTTTTTTCTTATCAAACACAAATAATAAAAAATGTAGCAGGGTGTTGTACGTTTAAAATATTAACAATGAATATTTTGATAATATATAGTAGAAAACACCAACTTTATCACTCCCTAATCAAATTTGCAGCATAAAAATAACATGTTGTAATTACAGTATATCAACCTATTTTCATTTCAATGCAAAATAAGTCTATAACGCATAGGTGAAAAATAAAAGCCATGACAATTGTTTTTATTAATCACAGCTGTCAGTATATGTTTAAAATAGTTTTGGGTAGTTAAGGTTTTCAAAATGGATAGAGGAAAGCTTATTAGTGAGAAAATTCGGTTACTGATAATTAAATTTTTTAATTCTGGGAAATCCAACTCAGAAATTGCAACTTTGTTAGACTTATCGCGGTACAATGTGAGAAATATTGTTAGAAGATATAACGCAACTGGTTCAGTTAATATTAAGCCACGATATGTGAAAAAAAGTAATATCACAAATGCCGACTGAAGAGCATTAAGAATTACAATTAAGTGCTCTGTGGAGTGACGCTGTTGGAAGGAGAATTTCGAGGTCCACAACTCATAGAGAGGCCCACAAACTGGGATTTAGCACTTGCAAGGTAAGTTTTCTTATAAAAAAAGTGAAGTAAAAACCCTAAAGTTGCACAACTCGTTTATAGGCCAAAGAAAAGCCACTATTAACTCCACCGCAAAAGAAAAATCGGCTTAGATGGGCTAAAGAATATAGACAATGGACACCTCAACAATGGTGTGCAATACAATAGAGTGATGAGGCCCGATTCGAAGTTTGTGTTGGTGACAGTCGCAGTAGAGTTATTCGCAAAAAAAATGAAGCATTCCATGTTGACTGTCTGAAGAGAAAAGTGAAATTTCCAGCATCCATTATGGTCTGGGGCAGTATGTCATCAAAAGGAGTAGGAAAACTTCATTTTATTGATGGAAATGTGGATACAAAAAAATATTTGGCAATTTTAGAAGAATCGCTTTTACCAGTGACAGAAGAATGTTTGATATCCGGCCAAGATTTTGTGTTTCAGCAAGATGGTGCAGCGTGCCATACCTCAAAAAAGGCTATAAAATGGATGGAAGGAAATAATGTACCACTTTTGAATTGGATTTCTAGCAGTCCAGATCTGTCACCTATTGAAACTTTGTGGCACGAGATGAAAAAGGTTCTACGACAACATCCTGCTCGTACAATCACCGAACTGAGACAAAAGCTTCAAGAAATATGGGATTGTTTTACACCAAATTTTTGCCAAAACTTGGTTAACACTATGCCCCAAAGAATTTCAGCCGTAATAAAAAATAAAGGTGATGTTACCCAATGGTAATCTTTCAATTGTTGCTTTGTTAGCTTCGCGTATTTATTCGCACATTGTTTATTTGTTCAGATGTTCTATTAGTTATAGGTCTAAGTGATTTCAAATATGTATTTTTTACGACTAGAGTGTATCTAAAATGTTTTTGAGAAAATAAATTGTTTTAGAAGTAAATAGTTTCGTCATGTTTAGTTTATAAAGGCATATTTTGGTACAAATCTTGAAGTGGGCCAACTGAAGTGGGAAGGGGCTCGTAGAACACTAGCGCATTATTATATACACATAGTCTAATCATATTTGCAAATTTCCCCCAAATAATTGTAACGTCGCATGGACGCATAAAATGGGTACACCAATTTTTGTGGGAAAACTTTTTATTTGACGTCAAAGAATGAGAAAACGTGTTATTTTGGGATTCAATCGAAGGTGTTGACAGGAACAAAAAAACTTTCCTTATAAGATTTTTAAGTATTTATGAGACCTACAAAATGAGGCTAAACGTAAAAAGATCCGACTAATAGCAAAAATGTTATGGTCAAAAAACGAGGCAAAATGCAGGTTTTGGCGACGATAATGTCTTGCAACTACTTAAAATTCTTCAAACCCGTAGGATTCATACTTCTACACCTGTTTTCTGGCCATCACTACTAGTTTATTGAGCAATATAGCATATAGAGTTCGTTCAAAGAGCATTTAATAGCAAAATACACGTGTTTACCTTGCCGATATGAATCACAAACCATTCCAAAAGATACATATTATTTTTGTGCGAAAAACAAATGTTACGTTTTTTTCTTCTAAACAAATCCAAACATTTCGTATTTGTGACTAATTGAACAAATGAGCTACCATTGGTGTACCCATCTTATGCGTCCATGTTTTAAATATCCTCTTGAACAACTAGCAGCAATAAAACTAGACTTTACAATTATTGCTTAAACCAGGTGTATTTTCGTCTATTATAATATACAATATATACAATAAAACTAATTGTTTATGTACGTGCATACGTTCGCCGTAAAGTGTCGTTGAGACCCTGGCGTGAAATTAGAGCCCAATGCGCAAAGACAAGGTTATCACGTTCAAGATAAAATTCATGCAATCCAATTTAGAAACAGCGTAACTTCAAAAAACAAAACAAGGAAACAAGGTAGAGGGCTCGACGATAGTGGAGGTTGCTAAACATATTCCATATCTCTCATATATAATAATAATAATAATAATAATAGCGTTTATTGTCCAACAGTTACCCCATTTATAGGACAATTACATAGGCACAATTAAATAATATTCAGTGGTGTTTAAAAAAAAAGAAGTTATTTCAAATATAAATAAGCCATTCTAACTACTGAGTTAAGCGAACAAGTAAATATATCACAATGACAGCTAATACAATTTAGATGTTTACACATAACATATATAGGAGATTTGACTAACAACTTGGTCCTAGCTCTTGATAGCTTAAAAGTTACATAGTTGCGTGAAGAGAACGAAGGAACATTGAAATTAATCTGTGCCAAAATGACTGGGGAGTCAATAATGCTATTTAGCAGTTTAAAAAGGAATATGGCAGATGAAACTTTCCTTCTGCATTCTAAACTATGAATTTCAATACGCTCACATAGTTCCATATTGCTAATGCCTTGCTCAGGGTAAACTCCTTCAGATTTGAAGTATAGAAACTTTAGAAATTTTCTTTGGACCCTCTCAATATCATTTATATAAGTCTGGTAATACGGATTCCATACAACACTCGCATATTCTAGTTTTGTACGTACATATGTAAAATATAAGACTTTTAAGGCCCTTAAGTTATCAAATCGCTTACAGTTCCTGATAATGAAACCGTAAGACTTAAAGGCTTCCGAAACTTTCCGCGAAATATGAGTAGTAAATGTTAATTTATGGTCATATATAATACCCAAATCTTTGACTATATCGCTTCTTTCCAGCACCACACCATCGATATTATAGTTGAATACACAAACATTTTTCTTTCTGCTATAGCTAACTACTCTGCACTTACTTATATATATATATAAACCGATCTTACAATTATGGATATTGATCTATCTTGAATGTCTTTAAATATACTGCACGAAAACTGAATCAACCTTGAAGTGGTGATGCAATCGAATAAGCATGTGATAAGATGTCATTTTCACATGCACTATGAAAATATTAGGCTGTTTGACATAATCTTTCTCAATCCCAAAGTATGCTACATTACACATTTTTTTAATCAGAATTTAAAACTAATTCGTCTATGTAAAAATTCAATATGGCGTCCATATGAAAAAATAAAGTGACGATTGCATGAGGACAATAGACGAAACGTGATAATGGAGTTTCAATTACGCCAGCCTGTATAGGGAAAAAGTGAAAATCTTGAAACCCAACCTAAATTGCGAAACTTAAGTGTCCTTTTATTAGTTAGCTAAATGCGCAACTTTGCGTCCATTTAACCCACTGTATCTTTTGCCGTTTCCGAGATCCCAGCGGTGAAAGTCGAATTTAAAACACTCAGTACAGGGATACTTCAACTTATCTGAATGCACACTTTCAGTTTGGTAGTGTACTATTTTTCGGCTAATTAGTAAAATAAGTTTATTGTTGAAGAGTCATAACTTTATTGCACGAGGATAGTACAGTGTTGAATAACAGAATAGAAATGGTCCAATATGGTTCAAGTAGATTTCTTAACAATTAAAATAAAAATGAATAAAATGGAGCATTTTAGGTCAATAATGGCATAGTTTTATGAACTGATAGTGCTGAATTCCTCAAAATGTACAACAGACACATTCGTTCGATTGAAAACAATATCGTGATGCGCACTTGGTATAGGAAAGCCAGTTTTCACAAAACTAATATCTTTATGCATGAGGAAAACTTTAGAAGGGTGGTCCCTGTATTCATTCAAAGTTTTCTGAATGTCGTTATTCTGCTTTCCCGTCTGTTTAGAAGCAACTAGAAAAAATAACACGAGCTGAGGATTCTCTTGGAAGAATTCAGCATAGATATTTTTACCAGTCTTCTTGCAAGCATATCGTATATACTCGCAGCTCAAAAATATCCGTTGTAACTTTTTGTCCCTCATGCTATTAAAACTTTTGATGAGAGTGTCTATAGCAATTTTCTTATACACCAATCTGAAATCTCTCAATGCAGATGCATGTCTCAAGTGTCTACATAGATTGAAAAAGAACATTTCGTTGGGGTTTTCACAAGTTAAACTGAAAAAACGTAGATTCCCACACTTCAAGAATATTTCTTCAAGAAAGGACCCATCTACCAAATGTAAAACTTCTAATGTCAATCTTTCTAGATTTGCGAATGTACTTATAGATATATAACCAGATTCAGACCAGTCAATAATACAATCAGGGCAGGTATAGACCTCCAACTCAGTCAAATACTTTATATTTTCAGCCACTTCGCTGAATGAATGCCCCTCAGAGTTAATTTGATTTTTTTTGAAGCCGTTTGTGAGAGTTTTCAATTTATCCTGCTCAACAGTAGAAAAAATGCATGATCTGAAACTCAGCCTTTTCAAACTTATTGCATTTGGAGAAGAAAGCATTTCAAATGCGGCTTCGTAATATTTCGCGTTACATATCAAAACCGTATGGCAAAAATTTAAATCTGTGAAGGTAATATTCATGATATCCTCGCCTAAATAAAGTTTTCTGCTTTCTGACATTCCACAAGGCAGGTCTTTGCATAAACTCGTAAAGGTATTCCAACCTTTTTCAAGCCCAGTCTTTGTAGAATCAAATGACGATAGTCTGAGTATGGAACCCCTAGTTCTGACTTTTTCCCAAATGCAATCAGTTTCAAAATGATTCCTTTTACATTCAAAAACTTTGTACAATCCTAAATATTTCCAGTCATAATATGGTAGCATACCTCTCGTTTTTATAACAAGCTTATTCAAATTCGGCAATGAAACTGTTATTCTTTCATAGTCTATTCTGTTCAAGCTTTCTTCAATGTCACACACCCACAATTCTTTCAGCTGCTTCATTCTTGAGAAGAAAGACATCAAGTTTGTAGCTCCAGTGGCATGGTCTTCTTGCTTCCAGGTTATCTTCACGAAGAAGTATTTCAATTCTGAAAGGTGCCTGGCGAATAAAACTGTCTCTTGCTCGAAATGAACATCTTCAACGGTTAGAGATAATCTTCTTAGTTTGAAATATTCCACAATGTCATTCTCCAGTACGCTTAAAGTGGTATCCAAGGCGTACAGTTCTTTGAGGTTGTCTAGACGCTTGATTAAACGTCTAAGGTCTTCAGCTGGTATCCAATATATCCCATCGATTTTCAAAGTGTTTATGCAGTTATAGTTGAGCTTAGTTGTGATGAATTGACATATGTCAAGATTGATTACCTCGAATTTCCTGGAGAAGTCGATGGTTCTAATCACTCTTCCGTTTTGCAAGACAAACTGGAGTTTTGGGTAGACATCACAGAACTGTATCAAGTCCACGGTATCCAGATATGCGAGGATTTTCTCCAAAATCTCGATTGGTAACAAATCACACATGGCGACCCTTTTGCAGCGATCACAAGGACACGTTTTGATAGTGCGATTTATAAATAAGTTGACAACAAACATTGGCATTGATACAGAAAAGCCGTGCAAAAAATAGACGTCCGTTACGTTTGCTTTTTAAAATCAGTTTTGAAAACATAAGACTGAAACACGTATAAGATACGCTGTTAGTTCAATTCTGGAGTTTGAAAAAATCAATACTCATACTATCGTACTTAGGTAAAAGGCAGTAAAGGTCATTTAGTTTTTTTTTTATTTTGATCAATTTGAAACTTCGCACACGTATCCAGGGCCGTCGACAATGCAATAATTTGATAACAGTTTTCCATTATCCTTATAGGTCCGCCATAAGTCAAGAAAATGAGAAATTTGCAAGAATTCTTCTAGGATACCCTTATCTATATTTTTAAGGTTTCTAACATATTTACTACTCTCCGTTACAACACATTTCAAATTCAAAGTACAATACACCAACAAATGATCAGACACATCAAAAATATCTATTGTTCCTTTGTCAGATACATTTAAATAATTAGACAAAAGAATGACATCAATAAGAGAAGCAGAAATATTAGCGATACGAGTGGGCGAATTAACTAATCGAGATAAATTAAAAGTTCAATACAGTTATGAAACGCCTCAACTTGTTCTGAAAGTTCAATCAATCAATATTGATGTCTCCACCAAAAATGATAGTACCAGAATTTAGATAAAGCTCAGTGAGATTTGCTTCAAGATTAAGTAGGAATTCACATACATTTTTACTTGGTGGCCTATAGTGTGTGCCAAACTTGAAATTCTCTGTATTTATACAAAATTCTAACCAAATTTGTTCTACTGCTTCGCTGTGAGAATGTTTATTGTTTTACATTTTATATATTCTGCTATGTAAATTCCTACACCACCGCCTCTACTCGCTCTATATCAAATTTCTTTTCTAATATAAACTGTTTAAATTCAAAGAAAATATTTGTAAGCGATCTTACATTAATAAAAGCAAATGATAAATCTTCCATAAAAAGGTAATGGATTCAATAAAAAACACTAACAAATAGAATTGAACACTCATTTTTTTAAATTTTCTATGACTGCTAAGGTTTTGATCCTCAATGCAACTTCCATCCCATCAGCCTTCCTGGCATAGATCTGGAAATTTCTGCACCAAACGTATTTAGACCCAGAAATCTTCAATTTTCTTGCCTCTTTATGAATTTCTCTTATTTCCTTTGGAAGATCTTCATTAGCTTGTGAATCACAGATGCTGTAGTTTTAATTGCTCAGTGATAGACTTTTTCTCTTTTCTATAACCGTATTACGTTGTTCCACTGAATCAAATTGCACAGCCACCACAGTAGGATCTACCTCAGCCTTAGAAAGAACAAACACCTTATAGCTAGGTTCCCCCATACCCAGTTTCAAAAATACTTTTTTGACGTTTTCATCAATATTCTGATTTCCTTTAATTCCTTTAATAATCACCCTTTTCTTCCTAGCTTCATCTTCATCTTTAGAAACATTTTTCTTCAAAGTTACTACCTCCTTCTCCAGTTCAGCAACACGATTCTTAAGATGCTCTTGTGTTTTTCGCAACTCACGATTCTCATCCGATATATCTTTTATTGTTCTTTGTAACCCCTCCATCACTTCGCCATTAAAATTAAGGGCCTTTTCTATTTCTGAAAACTTCTGTTGTATAGTTTTCATTATGTCTTTGTTACTGGGATTATCCATTGGTACGGAATCAAAAGCGTCTGACTGATCTGATGATGAAGAATGTCTGTTTCTACCACATCTGCCACACAACCACTTCTGATCAGTCTTACGCTTTTCATAAGCCAAAAATTGCTCGTCCGACAGCCCAGTACATGTCCTATGGTACCATCCACCGCACGTCCCAGTACATTTCAAACTAATATATTATTTCTACATTTACCAAATTCACAGGTCTTGAACTTGCTTTTTGTCATATTTATCCAAATCGACCGGACTATAAGCACTTTTTGTAGCCTGGTATACTTTCTATAAACGAGGTGGCGTATATTATATTCAAATTGCTGTCATTTCTCCAAATAAATGCACATAACACAAATACTTCCGAAAACTTCAATCCTCGCACCACCAAGGGAGGCTTGTAAGAAAAGAAATAAATTAATCGCTGGTGTTACACCCATGAAATTTGAGAAATACCAGAGCACTTTTTAGAACGTGTTAACTGTCCAACAACATAAGTCTTTTAGATTACTTTATTTGGGGGCATTTGAAAAGTAAATTTTTTAGTACGAAGCCAGACTCAATTCAAGATCTTCGTCAGCGAATTACGGCTGAATGTAGACAAATAACTCAAGACATGCTTGAAAATGTGATGCATAGATTCGAACAAAATCTTTATTATTGCATGGAGGTAAATGGACATCACTTTCAGAACTTATTACCACATTGACCAACTTCTTTATAGCATTACCTTTCAAACAAATAAAGTTCTTTTTGCCATAACTAGATCACTCACGATTCAGATCTAGTGACAGCATCTTTACACGGGCAATTTTTTTCTAGGATAGTGAAACAAAGCTTTTTGAATCAACATAATTTATTGTTTTAGTACTAGTAGTAACATTATGCTGAAAAAATATATAAACTACATACAACTGAGATTACAACAATGGCACTGTATTAGTAGTATCGACGCATCTAAAAACAGATGATTAATTTCGAATATACTTCCAGTCTCAAAATATTCACAACAATCTTCGAGTAATAATCAGTCGCAAAATAACACTAAAAATTAACGAGTATTTCGAAATATAAATTGTAAATATTACTCGATATGTAAAATGTGCAGTGTTGTAAACAGGCGGCAATAAAGTAGTTCTACTAGACGCTCTATAAAAATATTATTAACAAAAAAGATACAGTATCTCAATAAAGTATTAGTCTACCCCAAGTATGCCTATTTAATTTTCACAATCTTTTATTTTTATTATTTAAAATCATACCTATACGAAAGTTATAAATAGAAAAAAAATGCTTTGGATGGTGATTTCAATTATTCTATTGCCCTAAAAATTCCGAAAAACGAGGTTACGGATTTTTGAAAAATCAACCATTCCTACTTTTCGTCTATGTCCAGACTTATCAAAAACTCTAAAAACAAACAAAGACGAGGCCTGGGTGTTTTTTGCTTTTTTTCATCATAGTCCGAGAGATACAGTTTGGGTTATACAAGGTCCAAGGAATATCGGACAGACAGATAAATAGACCGGCAGAAACGAGTACCTACATATAAAATTAAAAAAAAATCATATCTCGAGTTCGAAATATTTGTCGATTGCAATGGTTCCTTGACAAATGGTGTGGGAAGTAAAATGATGAATATGGGGCCTGACCTTTTTATTCGCAGATAAGGCTGACAATATTGAGCTTTCTGTTAGATATGTGTTTTTTAAGTATTATTTGTTGGGGATTCACAAAGTACTACTTTTGCTCTGGGTTATTTCAGCTACTGTTAGTGATATTTATATTACGAGGTCTGTAAATTAAGTGAACGAAGCATTCCATCTGGCAATACTGGGGTCGCCGGGGTTAGAGGGGAGACAGGGGAGCATGTGATCCGCTTTCAGTACAAGTTTAAACTCGCTTGAGTCATCTGGTTGTACGTATCATTTTTTTTTTGCAAAACACTTTTTTCTATTGTGTTCTAAAAATGAGTGACATCAATTTCAAGAAACGTAGCGCTTCAGACTTGGGCACAGTGCAATGAAAACTCTTACTAAACAGGCCTACGGAGATAGTGATTTGTCAAGAGCCCAGGTTTTTAGATGGTTAAATGCATTTTCAAAAGGGAGAGAGTCGATTAAAGATGAACCACGAAGCAGGAGGCCTTCATATTCAAGAACACAGAATCCGGGATATTGTGCGTTAAGATCGTCTGCTGTCAGAATGATCGGGGAAGAGTTAAATTTGACTCACACATCAATGTCAATAAACGAGTTTTTGGCCAGTGAAAACATTCCTGCTGCTCCTCAGCCTCTTCGTTCAGCTGACTTGAGTCCTTGTGACTTTTTTCTCCTCCCGAAGTTGAAAAATGACCTCAAGGAAACTCATTTTGGGACAGTCTAAAACATTTAAACGGCTGTAACCGACCAGCTGAAGGCCATTCCAGTATCGGAGTTCCAGCACTGCTATGAGCAGTAAAAGAACCATCTCCAGAGCTGTATGGCTTCAGAAGGAAGTCATTTTGAGGGTGACAATATAAAATTTTAATTATATTCGGATGAAAAAAAAAATAAAAAATCACTTAATTCAAAGACCTCGTATATTTGTGTTTTTGAAAGATCTCTTTATTCCCAAGAAATTAACGTACCACAAAAAAAGTTGTACAGCTTAGACGGTTGTTTGTGAGTGTAGTGCTGTAGGTCACTGCTTTTAAAGGAATTTTCAGTTGTTTTTCAAATGTTGAGATTCTTGAAACTCAGCGCGGATATTACCAGCTAAAATATTGAGTTGACATGACATTTTTATAACATCCGATTTTAATATATTTTTGGATTTTTCCCTTTACAAGAAATTTTAAACCTATAGTTTTGTAAAAGGTAGGCCTCGTCAGGTCCCATGTTGCTCAAATACAGAAAAAATACCTAATAGAATTGCAGCCATGTCATAGCCATCACAAACACTGATTAAAAAAAACAAGTTAAAATAGCATGATGACGTGGTGATGATAATTTGGGTAAAACAAAACCTAAGTTATCCTTATGTACCTATTTGTGAAGGTTTTCTTTGCAGAACTGCGAGAAACTCGTTATCCACGTACTTTTCAGATTTTTATTGCATTTCTTTAGGTTGTTTTGTGGGTTTTGTTTATTGAGTGTTTATGCGAAAAATAAAAGGCGTGACGTGGTTTCACATCGCACCTGCAATCTTTTGACTTGACAAGCCTGCGCCATGATGTCAGATTACCCCTGAGCACCGCGTACTCGGTGCATCCTTATTATTTAATTTATACATTTCATATTGTAGGGTATACTACTATTGTGAAATACTGCGAACGTATCGATAATATTCAACATGGCTTAAACTTTGCATGTGCAATCAGTAAACAAATATAAACTTAGCTTTCAACCCGACGATCCATTGACAGCCTTGTCCAACTTCTGCTTCTGTCCCGTGTAGAACGAGTTGAAATCTAATCTGTAAATGAAATAAACATACACATGTATTATTTGCATACAGACAAATTAAATAATGATGATCTGCTTCTAAAAGTACCGCGACCAAGCCCGAGACCGATTCGCGGAACTAGATAAATAATAAATAAAGCATTATTGTCTTTAGAATACAATCATTCTTAATGACAAAGCTAACTTGCAACTAAACTATAACATAATTACGTATGTGGATCTCAATTCACATATGGTATAATATGGTTTACATATTAAAAGCTCACGGCGGAATATCTTTAAATTGTTAATTCTTTTGATAGCATCAGGGAGACCATGTAAAGGGTGTTCTATCTATTGCTTCTTTTTTCAACTACCATTTTATGACATGTTGAATGTGTCAACTGCGATGTGTTGCTATGATTCTTTAACAACGCAAGAACGCATTTTGGTCGTCGAAAAATATTAAGAAAACGGACGATCTTTGAAACGTACTTTTCGCAAACTTCGTAATGAATTTGGTCTACATAATCGTCTCACAGAGCGTGGAATTCGGTGGACTATCAATTGTTTTGAGGAATCTGTCTCAGTTGAAGGTCGTAGAACATATCAACATGCCAGTCCGGTACGTATACGTGAATCAATGGCCGCTGTGAGTGAAAGTGTTCATCAACAGCAATCATCTTCGATAAAACACCATTCGCAAGAATGGGACATCAGGCCAACAACGTTATGGAGGATTTTGCATGTTGATCTCCACCTACACCCATATAAGATCCAACTAACTCAATAATTGACTCCAGCGGACCATCAGCAACGGCGTATTTTTATTAATTTGTTTGTTTGTTTCAGATTTATTTAGCATTAATGCTACTATGTCCATAATATCCATATTACACAGTATATCACAAAATATATTATTATGTCTTCAAGGCTACATATTTTTATACAAAATTTCATTACTATGAATTCTGGTTTTCCATGAGATATGTTTTCAATTTCCCTTTGAACATTTTCAAACTGACACACATCTTGATATCATTACTTAATTTATTAAATACTGACTTGCTCGTTATATTGCTACTGCAGTTTTGTAAATGAAAGTCTATACTTCCTCTAGTATAATAATTGTGGCACTCATTGTTCAATACAATAACATTTTCTAAGTGATTTGGTGTAGATGATTTTTCAACTTGAATATGAAAATGAAAACCAAGTAGGCTATGAAATTTTTGATATTTAACCATTGTAATTCTTTCTGCATAAAATGTATTCTAGTATATTTATTTTTATTCGAGATGATTCTCATAGTTTTACAAAATTACAAATATTTGAAAATACAGTTTCATTTGCAGTGAACAAAATAGTCGAACAATATAACAAATGAGGAAGAATGATAGTGTTGTACACAATTTTTTTAGAATAAACGTTTAGGCTATGCGAAATTCTATAAAAGTAATTTATTTTCTTGGATATTTTCGAAATAATATATTCATAGTGCCCTTCAAATTTTAATTTACTGTCTACGTATATGCACAAATATTTAAATGATTCGATTGACACAATTTTTTCATGATTAATTGTAAGATTTATCGTATTTTGATCTAAAGATTTTCCTATTAGCATATATTTTGTTTTGTTTGTGTTTAGTTTAAGTTTATTTACATTTAACCAATTTATTACGTTTTTCACATCATTATTTAATAGCTCTATTGCAGATTCGATGTCTTTATTTGATATATATATATATATATATATATATATATATATACAGGGTTATCCAAATTAAGTGTCCACCATTGGTAACTTTGTTATTAGTAAAAATACAAAGTTGTTTAAATTAGCAAACTAGTAGCATTTTTAACGCTGGTAAAAATGAGAAATAAAAAAAAAACAATTGAGAGTCGTTATTTTGATTTTTTTCAGTAAAATAACATTTTTTTAAATGGAAACCCCTGTATATTATATTTTTTTCTGTTAAAGCATCAAATTTTAAACAAAAAAGTTCATAATGACTTTTCCGCTAAAGTCAAAAATAAAGTCAAAATAACGATAAATATTTTTAATTATTTGCAGTATTATAATATTAAGACGGCTATGAAAACAACATGGCGTTCGCGATTTGACAGCATTAAGATAAGCGACAAATTGTTAAACTGGACATACTCGCAACTAGAAGGCTTTGGAAAACAATGATAAAATCAAATAATGTCAAACATTAGTGTAAATACTTGTTTATAAGCTTTATTGTGTCATTAATTTAAAGAAAAATGTTCTCCCATGAAGAAAAGTGTGATATGTTAGAATGCTATTTAGTGTGCAGAAAATCCTCCTTGAGAGCAAGAGAATACTACAGTGAATTATATCCCGCTCGCATTCAACCGTATGACCGATATTTTCTGAGACTTTATCGAAAATTTAGGGGCAACGAAAATGTTTTTGCTAAAACAAGGGCAAAAAAAGAATTCATAATAAGCGAGGCCACGGAAATTGCAGTTATTGGATATTTTGAAGCTTATCGTGAGAATTCAATAGCAGATATTCTCAAGGACTCTAATTTCAGTTATGGTACTGTTCAAAGGATTTTAAAAAAATACAAATTTATTCCGTATAAGTACCGACCAGTTCAAACGCTTTTGGCAGGGGATCCAGAGAGAAGACTTGTTTTTTGCCATTGGTATCTTAGCTTCTGTCGCCAAAATGTAAATAACTTTCGTTACCTTTTATGGACAGATGAATCAAATTGGAATGTTTAATAGAAAAAACCACCATTATTGGTCAAGAGAAAATCTTTTGTTAGTACATCCAAGAGGCCCACAAGTCCGTTTCAGTTTCAACGTTTGGTGCGGTATAATTGGTTCAAAAATTGTTGGCCCGTTCTTTTATGAGGGAACCCTAACTGGTGAAAGATATGTGGAATTTATGTCAGAAATTCTGACTAATTTCTTAGACGAATTGGATCTTATAAGTAGACATCATCTGCATTTTCAGCAAGATGGCGCACCTGCCCACAACTCCAGAGGTACTTATCATTTTCTAAGTACTACTTTTAATGATCAGTGGATAGGAACAAATGGCCCAATACAGTGGCCTCCCTGATCACCAGATCTAAACCCACTTGATTACTTCTTGTGGGGTTACTTAAAGAACCAAATTTACAAGCGAAGGTACGATAACCTTGACGCGTTAAAGACTGCAGTTAGGGAAAAGATAACCCAGATAGATGGTAGGACCATACTTAAGACAGTTCGAGCAGTTGAAAAACGTGCCCAAAAATGTATTGAAGAACAAGGTGGTGTTTTCGAGCATCTTCTTTAAAAAAAATTGTTATTGTATTTTGTAAGATTATAAGTTGATGTTGAAAATAAAGTTTGTCGATACAATTTAATTGTTTCAGATTGGAGGCCATAACTTCAACAATTTGTAACCTAGGAGAAAAGTTATTGTAAGCTTTTTTGTTTAAAATTTGATGCTTTAACAGAAAAAAATATAATATACAGGGGTTTCCATTTAAAAAAATGTTATTTTACTGAAAAAAATCAAAATAACGACTCTCAATTGTTTTTTTTTTATTTCTCATTTTTACCAGCGTTAAAAATTCTACTAGTTTGCTAATTCAAACAACTTTGTATTTTCACTAATAACAAAGTTACTAATGGTGGACACTTAATTTGGATAACCCTGTATATATATATATATATATATATTAATGTATCATCAGCAAATAGTTGTACAATGCAGTGTTGTAAAATATCAGGAATATGGTTAATATATAAAATAAATAGTAATGAACCTAATTTGCTACCCTATGGCACACCTACCGAAATGTTTTAATGTTTGATAATGTATTGCCAATTTTAGTTCTTTGACTTCTATTGATTAAATAATTTCGTAATACGTTGAATACGGAACCTTAAATCCATAGCAATGCAATTTCGTTAACAATTTCTCCCTGTCAATGGTCTCAAATGCTCTCTTGAAATCTAAGAACAATGTTACTGTAAACTTTTTTTCATCCATATTTCGCCTCTATTCTTCTACTACCATTTTGCTGTTTCAGTAGAAAACTTTTTTCTGAAACCTGCTTGAAATTTAGTCAATATCTTATTTTCTTCAATATATTCAATAACTTGTTCATTGGATGCTTGAACAATGAGAGGGATTTTCAGCTAAAATCATATTTTCAGACGAGGCACATTTTTACCTCAGTGGCTACGTAAATAAGCAAAACTGAAGGATTTGGGGTTCGAAACCCACACGAGATCCATGAACAACCTCTCCATGACCAAAAAGTAACTGTTTGGTGCGGATTACGGGCTGGTGGCATCATTGGACCGTTCTTTTTCGAGGATTCAGAAGAAAAAACCGTTGCGGTCACCGCCGAACGTTATCGTGGTATGATAACGTAGTTTTTTGGGCCGAAATTGGAAGGTATTGATGCCAACGACCTTTGGTTCCAGCAAGATCGTGCGACTTAACGCCAGTGGACACGTAAGGTGTACGCGACTGCCCCACGCACGATTCAAGACCTTAAGCGCAACATTCGCGCCGAAATTGCGGCCGTGGACCCACAGTACATACTGCAAAAAGTCATCGAAAATTTTGATGTTCGGATGATGGCATGTTAACGGATCCGCGGTGGACATATGTGCGATGTTATATTCCATACATAAATGGCAAAGACCGACCTACAATTTTCAATAAAGAGTTCGGTTTGTCACTCATAAAAAGTGTGTTTTTTAGATTAAAAAAAGAACGATCGGATGGCACACCCTGTATATTGTCATACCATTATAAATTAATGAGTCCTTTACAACTGTCGATTTAGGTACTACGGATTTAAGACCTTATTTCCGTCTAATATCGTAACTTATATTTAATGTTTCAAATGTAAATTCATTTTAAAAAATAAGTGTGGCTGTTTCAAAAATGAACTGAAATTACTTTATGCGAAACAACTCACACAAAACAGTTGCCATCGCTATGAGGTACGAAGCAGTCTGTCAATTGACAGTATGGGTATTTTGAACGTCATCAGCTGTTGTTTGTTGTCACATTTGGATGTGTTGATTCTGGCAAGCTTCTATGTCAGTACTTACCATCTGCAGTGTAAGGGAGGGCTTGAGGGTGCTGTAGGAGGCGAGGAGAAGTAATCTCTAGGAGTTTCGGACATAGGGTATAACGCAGGCCATCTATGAACAACCAATGGAAGGAAGGTTAAGGAGGCTTAATGTATATAATTACTGACACCTTAGTGCGTAGGGAAATGACGATGATGTTTTTGTCCTCGGTTCCAACTCATTAGTTGTTAGATAAAAATACGATGCATACCTGTACAGCAGGTTGAAAAGCCTATCGTGCTCGATAGTGTCTCTGTTGAGATCGTTAATTTGATCCAAAAGTTTCATCAGAGCTGCGGAAAATTCCACGTCGTAGATTGATATTTTCTGCTTAAAGCTCGGTGCAGGTTCTGTTGGATTTGAGGCAGTTCCTTGAAATGCCAAATCACCCTAAAAAGCACGATCAAATAAATACTGATTCCTGTTTAGTGGAATGCTGGTTCTACAAATCATCTCGCATATAATGACCGATGCTAAAAGGTCAAATAAAAATCAAAATAAATCGATTAAGCTAACTTATAATGTTACAATATCCACTTGAAGTTATTGCAAAGAGGATCCCAGGATAAAGAAAAATCCGCGCGGAAGTGGATGTCGGAGTACCGAATTTTAAGGAAATTTTTCTTTTTCACAATTAAATTATTCGAGAATACTTTTAGTTATCGGACTGTATAAGCGAGAAAAATCATAGAAAAAATCACATGGTGCTCATGGCTGTGTGTCAAATTGTCCAAGTTTGATTACTCTAGCTATTAAATTAAAAAAAATAACTAATGCCTAAGTGATACTCAAGTTACATTAAGAAAACCAATAAAGACTGACTGTGATAAATGCCGCTTCTAGGGCTTTTGCAACAGAATATACAAACACTACAAAAACGTATATTTTATAATACTGGAACTGAAAATACTATCTTTGGTAGATTTAGAAAATAGATTACCTTCACAACGCAAATATGGACAATTTTCTCATGCATAATGAAAAAATCGACAACAATAGTGTTGCATGTATGTGTAACGGCTAATGATATTAGAAATAAGTAAACATTGTATGATAAAACAATTTAGCAATGAAATATAAAGTGAGGAGATTAGTTGAAAAAGTCACGTGTAATGTAGATATGATAATGTATCTAAAAGTAAGTGTATATACGTAGATATGAAAGTATAATTTGGCGTTTGTTAGGACGCGTTTCATCACCATTTGGTTAGTTTATCAAAAAAATATAATACTTTGTAAATGACACAATAACGTATTCAACAACAAAGAGATGAAACATAGGCTATATACATAAATGAATATCCAAAAATTGGTATTATACGAAAATTTTGCGGTATGATCTTGATATTTTTTATTCATCATCCAAGATTACATCACGCAACTACGCAAAAAATCATGTTATCAGTATTACAAAATCCATTCTCGAGGTCGCTATAGGTATGTAAAGACCCCACAGATTATTGCAATTGCAAAATCTGTTTAGTTTATCGTTTACCGATAAAAACAAACGATCTTCGACAAATTCACTGAATAGTGCAAAATATAGACAAATATATTTTTTCAGATACAAAATACGAGTATCATGACTTTAATATCACTACACCTACACTTGTAAGCAGAGTTTACGGACCTTACTCCTTCTCAAATCTACCAGAGGAAAAATATGGACATCTATACTAAGTAACATAAAATGCAACACCCAGAATTATTTATTGAATTTTGATAAAAACTTGTAAACATATTGCTATCATGGAAGTACCTATAAAGCATATGTGTCAAGTTTGAAGATGCCACGTTGTTTAGTATTTGTTTGGCAGCCATCAATACTGAACGTTTTCAGCGAATTTGTGAAAGTGGAGAAAATTGGTCATCGTTATGTGGTACAATACTTTTATTTCAAAGGCCTCAGCCCGACCAATATAAAAACTGAACTGGATTATACTCTGGGTAAGTCTGCTCCTTCGTTTACAACAGGAAAATATTGGGTAGCCGAGTTTAAACGAGGCCTTATGAGCTGTCAAGACGAGCATCGCAGTGGTCGACCAAATGAGGTGAGGACTCCAGAAATGGTGAAGAAAATTCACAAAGCGGTACAGAATGATCGTCGACTGAAAGTGCGCGAGCTAGCAGACATAGTAGGCATTTCAAAAAGTGCGGTTCATCGCATATTATCTGAAAATTTGGACATGAGAAAGCTGTGTGCAAGATGGGTGCCGCGATTGCTCATAATCGAGCAAAAGCAGTGTCGTGAAGATATTTCAATTGAGTGTTTAACGAAGTTTCACAGCAACAAAGCAGAATTTTTGCGTCGTTTCATAACCATGGATTAAACATGGGTCCATCACTTCACACTCGAGACAAAAGAACAATCAAAACAATGGACTCAAAAGGGACAACCGGCTCCAAAGAAGGCGAAGACCCTTTCATCTGCAGGCAAGGTTATGGCGTCGGTTTTTTTGGAATGCGCGTGGGATAATTTTCATTGACTATCATGAAAAAGGTAAAACTATCAACGGCGAGTGTTATGCGAACTTATTGCAACGTTTAAGCGATGAAACCAAGCAAAAACGGCCGCATTTGGTTAAGAAGAAGGTGTTGTTTCATCAAGACAATACACCAGCACACAAATCCGTTATTGCAATGGCCAAAATTAACGAATTAAAGTTTGAATTGCTACCTCATGCACCATATTCACCAGATTTAGCCCTCTCGGATTATTTTCTGTTTCCCTCAGTGGTCAGAGATTTTCCAACGATGAAGAAGTGATGTCGGCAGTTAATGGCGATTTTGAGGAGCAAGACAGTTCTTATTATAAAAAGCGTATCGAACTTATTGAACATCGTCGAGAAAAGTGTATAGAGCTCAAAGGAGATTATGTTAAAAAATAAATACATTTTTTTACAAAATTTTTGTGTTTTCTTCGTTGGGCGGGTACTTCTGGGACCTCCGTCGTATGCAGATAAAATGTTGAAGGCATTCCGAGCCGTACTTTTTTGGTCATATCAGGATCCCAACAATATGAACATGTTTACCATCGAACATGTACGAGACATGATGGGAAGAAGGTTGCACAACTCACCGCACCCTTCACAAAGATTAGAGGCTCTACAAACCAATTTTTTTTTTATCGAAACAGCCGCGCAGGCAGAAGCCTAAATGCCGGAACACCGCGGCTGCTATGATGATCCCAAAGAAATTTTGTTAATACGACCCCTGAACTGCCCAAGGTTAGTAGAACTGGGAAAAGCTTCCTCCCGTAGATTGTTCCACAATCTAGACACCTTCTGGACAAAGGAGCGGTCGTATCGGCCAGTTCTGGATGTACGAAGTTTGACACGGTTAGGATGGGACGCCGAAGTCAGGCGGGTCTGTCTGGCAGGCACATCGCGCGGCGGCATCATGGAAGAGAGCTCTGAGGAGCAAAGCCCGTTGGTGTAGCGATAGAAAAGAGCTAGATCGCCGACGGCCCGTCGGTGCGAAAGTGTCCCAAGACTGTCTGTTAGAGAAGAGTTATCGATCAGTCGGACCGCCCTCCTCTGGACAGCATCGAGCATGGACAATGTAGTCGGGGCGGCAGCACCCCAAATGTGTGAGCAATACTCGAGGCTAGGCCTTATCTGGGCCTTGTATAGAGTGAGAAGGTCATGCGGAGAAAAGAACTTCTTAGCCCTAAACAAATAGCCTAGCTTTTTCCCAGCAGCTGCAGCTATTGAAGAGATGTGTTCGTGCCAGATCAGGTCCTCGGTGATCTGGACTCCGACCAGCCGAAATGAATGGCTCTTTGGTAGAACTCGACCGTCCATCGAAACTGTATGAGCGCTAGGACGCTTTTTGTTCGTCAAAGTACAGTACTGTGTTTTGAAAGCATTGAACTGTACAAGATTGTTGCGTCCCCAAGCAGTGATAGCCTCCAGGTCTCTTGTCAGAGAAGAAGTCGTCGCTAGTCTTCTTTTTTCCAGCTCAGCGGCAGAGATCGGCTTGTCACTCTGAATTCCTGCATGTAGAGTGCTGTCATCAGCGAAGCTGTGGATTGGGTTGATCGTGCAGGAAAGGAGGTCGTTGATATGTAAGAGAAACAGTGTTGGAGCCAAGACCGATCCCTGGGGAACACCCGCGTTGACGTTGTGGGATGAAGAGGAGAATCCGTCAATTACGACGGATATCTTGCGGCCAGAGATAAAGTCAGCCACCCATCTGCAAAGCTTTTCTGGGAGGCCGTAGGATGGAAGTTTGCTTAAGAGGGCAGCGTGCCACAGCTGATCGAACGCTTTCGTGATGTCAAGAGCAACGAAATGAGCCTCACCATGAGACTGGATGAGTTTACTCCACAGTTGCGTGACGTAAGCTAGGAGGTCCCCTGTGGATCGTTGGTGCCGGAAACCGTACTGCCTGTCGCTAATCAAGCTGTGACGTTCGAGGTAGTCCAGAAGCTCGCGATTTATGCACCTCTCCATCACTTTACTTATAACAGAAAGAAGAGCTATAGGCCTGTAGTTGTAAGGGTCGGTCTTAGATCCTTTTTTGGGATGGGCTGTACATGAGCAAATTTCCAGTTTTCTGGGAAGGTGCCGGATTCATAAGATATCTGGAAGAGACGCGAAAGAGCTGGAGCAAGCTCCGCTGCACATCTCTTCAGTACAATGGCAGGAATCAAGTCCGGACCAGAAGCTTTGTTGATGTCGAGCGACAAGAGCACTCGTCTTACGGTCTTATGCCTGAATGTTACCTCCCGCATAGTGTGGGGAACCCTTTGAATTGACGGCACTTGGGCGTTGGTGGGGACGTCCATGGTGGAGTTGGCAGCAAAGATCTTGGCTAGCACTTCCGCCTTGGCCTTTGAGTCGAATACAATAGTTCCATCCTGACACGTAAGTGGTGGAAGGCTACTGTGTGAGAAGTTCTTTTCAATCTGCTTGGCCAGCGTCCAGAAAGATCGACTGCCATTGCGCTGCGACATTACCCTGTGCATAACTTTTATATCATGCTGGTTTTTGGCATTGCGAACCGCTTCGTTATATTTGTTTCTGGACTCGACGTCGGCTTGTCTGTTCTCTACAGTGGGGTTTTGTAAGTAGGTTCTGTGGGCCTTGATCTTCTGCTGGCGAGCAGTGTCACACGATTTGTTGTACCAGCCGTTGGACCCTGGTTTAGGAACTTTCACTGTGTGAGGGATGTATTCCTCCATTCCGACGTGGATAATTTCGATTATTGAAGAACAGACAGTCGACGCATCCGCGTCAGTGAAACAGACATCTCTCCAAGGAAAGCTAGAGAAGAAGTCTCTGAGCCCCTCCCAGTCGGCATGTCCATAATGCCAAGTTTTGCGGCCTGTGCGAGTTTCTCTGCCACAGCGGCTTCTGACCGAAACCTAACCTCCACAACACCGTGATCTGAGTTACCCAAGGGGGACAGGACGGCAGTGCTGTAAGGGGCAGGATGCGTGGTCAGAAAGAGATCCAGCAGGCTACTGGCGTGTGACGAGACGCGGGGGAAAAAAGTAGGGCTCGTCACCAGCTGGGTCAGCCCTTGAGTAAGAGCGAACGCTTCAACTGCACGACCTGCTGCATCGGTCTTATTTGAGCCCAACCAAAGCTCATTATGGGCATTGAAATCACTGAGAAGAACTACCTCTGAAGCGGGGTGATTGATGTTCAGGAAGTCGATCTGGACGGCGAGGTATTCGAGTAGGTCATCCCAGTTATGGTTCGAGGGAGAGCGATAAAGGCAGCAAATAAATTTGGGTGATGTTTTGGAGTTGAGGCGAAGCCACAGAATGTCCTTCCGGTCTGATTCCAAAGAAAGATCCCTGGAGCAGGAAAGACTGCTGCGGACAAAAGCCACAACTCCCCCGTTCTTTCTCAGATTGGAGTGCACCTCGTAGTTTGGGAAGTTGAGATGGTTAATCGGTGCAGTCTCTGAGATTTTTGTCTCCGCCAAGAAAAGCACGGCGGGACGATTGGATTGCAGGTAGTGATGAACAGCATCAATGTTGCTGTTGATCCCGCAGATGTTCGAAAAACAAATTTTATCTTCGATGTTGTTCCCGGCTTGTTCCCGGTTCAGATGGCCCGGGATACAACACACCAAGAAGACATCAATCACCTAATCCAATCAATGCCGCGACGACTTAACGAATGTGTAGCGAACAGAGGAACTTCAACACATTATTAACATTAAGGTGGGATATCTCAGCTATTTTGCGAAATTTCGAGTTAGAATTTCAATTACTTTCTATTTATCAGTAGACCCAAAACCTGTGGAAGTATGTTCATAATTACAGCCCTCCTAGTCGGTGTTACATTTTCTGTGTCATTTAGTATATGATATACATTGAGAAATATAGTTGTCTATTTATGATAATGAAGAGAAAAGACGAAACGAAAATACATGCCATATAATGTAAAAGGCACTATAAGCTAAGCGTGATTACCCCAAAATACCTGAGTGAAGGATTCGTAAAAGGAGTTTGGCAAAGAACCCAATTCTGCTTCCACAAAATACCGCTGCATCCTCTGTGAGTGCATGGGAATAGAAAAATTATACTTTTTATTTTCATAATTGAAAAGTGTCTATGTAGAACTGGATTTTTATACAAATCAAGTAAAGCAAATAGGTAAAAAATACACTCAAAGCAGCTATTAGCAGTGCTGCTACAGCAAACTGCCCAATGCTGTGAACACGTCAAAATATAAAACAGTAACAAACGTACCTGCACGAATTTACAAAAATCTTCGCATATGGCCAAAAGTTCCATGATTGTGCTTAAAACTGGCGGTATTGTCAGCATGCAGTCTTTCAGACAGTTGTTCAAAAAGTCGGTATGGCAAGCAAGAATTTCGTCCACATTATTCACCTAGAAATAAAATATTCACTGCTGCTTTGAGTGACACGGCTATTTAGTTTGGAATTGTAAAAGACTAACGTTTAATCAATTATACAAAGGATACTATAAAAGTTTTGCAATACAGCTTTATTTATTGACCTCGTTCAATGTAATTTTCACCTCATTCAAAACACTTGTCCATCCGCCAAAACCAGTCCTTAAACCAGCTCTGCCAAGTTTCACCCGGGACTGCGGCAAACTCGTTGCACCAAGCCCTCAGAAGGTACTCATTGCTAGAAAATCGTTTTCCTTTTAGCAAGATCTGGACTGTAAGAATGGTGCTCATTAAGTTTCAGTCCAGTAGTGGTCAAATACTCGGTGCAGACTTTGACGCGGTGAGCTGGAGCATTGTCATGGTAGAGGTACCAAGTATCCATTCTTGACTTAGGCCACAGGCTATTCAGACTCTATGACTCTAGGTAGGCACTGTTCCCTGTACCACAATTCCGCTCGATTTGAAAAATACAGCTATCATTTTTTTCTTAACAGATCGGGATTTTCTCACAGCTACGGGCGTGTCATCATCATCGAAGTCCAAAACTTTAGTTTGAGCCTTAGGCGGCATATCGTAATAATAAACCCAAGTCTCGTCATCTGTCACGATGCTGCTCACATACGGAGATTGCTCCTTATCAAATATTTTAAGAATCTTTCGGCACCAAGTCGTACGAGTCTACTGCTCTTCCGTTAGACTATGCGGTACCCAGAGAGAACAAGGTTTCCTTGCGTGTAAATGGTCATGCACAATTAATGAATTGCTGGTGCTTGAAGTGGCGGACTTAGAGGGGGGCGCGCGCCTCCCCCCTAGACGTCTGACACTTACTTTTGTAATCTAACACCATTGTGTTGCTTTCTGACACATCATGGCGACAGAGGCATAATAACTATAAGTTATCGCTATAGGAACTGAGCTTGCGATTTTTGGTATCCTTTGTCCCTCTTCGACATCACTTACGTTTACAGCACGATTCTTACGATTTATACGTACATACGAGTACTGTGACTTGTGACAAATCTAAGTCTAAGCAATATATTGGCTATACAGATTGCACTTAAAAAGTGATTTATCTTCTGTTTGCTGCTCAATAGTAATTCAAAAAGTGTGTAGAGCTTGACTGATTTTGTTCGGGGTTGGTGTTGCATTAGTCATATCATACAGGGTGGCGCAGAGGAAACGCACGATTTTCACCTAAGCATAACATTTTTTATTTCCAAGATAACTTTGTTTCAGTTACAGCTAAATAAAGTAATGATAGTGCACTTTTTAAACTAATGATGGTAAATAACGTTACTCAAGTGTCGCCCTGCTTCGCGCTCGCACATCTTCAACCGCTCTTGAAAGTTGTGCATTACACGTAAAATCATTTCTTGTGGTATTCTTGCAATTTCTTGACGAATAGCAATTTTCAGTTCCTGTAACGCACGAGGCTTGTGAGGGTACACTTTATCCTTAAGGTAACCCCACAAAAATAAGTCGCATGCGGACAAATCTGGGGAGCGTGGGGGCCAAGGGACATCGCCGAAACGGGAAATCACATGTTCAGGAAACATCTGTCGAATCCATTCCATTGATGCTCTCGCTGTGTGAGCTGTGGCACCGTCTTGTTGGAACCACAGCTCTCCCATGTTTACTTGTTGCCGTTGAAGTTCGGGTAACAGAAAATTTTGTAACATGTGAACATAACGTGCTGAAGTAACTGTTACTGCTCTTTCTTCCTCTTCAACAAAGTAAGGACCAACGATACCTAATTTACTGATTCCGCACCACACAGTTAATTTTTGACTATGCAAGGGTCGTTGGTGTAGCTCTCGTGGATTTTCGGCCGCCCAATACCTACAGTTCTGCTTGTTTACATATCCTGTTAAATGGAAGTGTGCTTCGTCACTCATCATTATGACGACGTCAGGATCGTCAGCAAAAATGGCCCGCATTCTCGCACAAAATTCTCTACGCTGTGCAAAATCGCTTTCCGTTAGCTCTTGCACGATCATTATCTTGTACGGATGATATTGTAAATCGTCATGCAGAATGCGTTGTAACGACCGACGGGACATACGCAGAGTTGGAGCTTGGCGCCTAGTGGACCGTTGGGGACTATCAAGGACCGCTCTTCTCACTGTTTCGATATTGCCTGGAGTCCGCACGGTACGGGGAAGGCCAGGTGGCTTCCTCTTCATTACGGATCCAGTACTTCGAAATGCTTCAACCCATCGGAGTATTGTGTTTCGATCTGGAATTGGCCCGTGGCGTTCAACATTGAACTGTCGACGGAATATCACTAATATCACTACAGAATCATCGTTTCGAAAAAATTGCTCGACGGCAAACACACGATGCTCCGTCATCCACGGTGCCATGGCTGAAACTGCATCGCATGTGTTCTCTGCTGGCGGTGCGGCGAGGTCATATCCCTATTCTGTGCGAAATATCATTCGGTCAGAAAACATGCGTTTCCTCTGCGCCACCCTGTATTAGACGAAAATACCCCTGGTTTGCGAAATAATTCTAAAGTCTGGTTTTATTGCTGCAACTTGCTCAAGGAGGTATTCAAAACATGGACGCATAAAATGGGTACACCAATTTTTGTGAGAAAACCTTTAATTCGACAACAAAGAATGAGAAAACGTGTTTTTTTGAGATTCAATCAAAATAATTGGCAGGGACGATCAAACTTTCCTTATAAGATTTTTTAAGTATTTATTAGACCTACAAAATGAGGCCACTCGTAAAAAGATGCGACTAATAGCAAAAAAGTTATCGCCGAAAACCGACGATGGTTTGTCACAGATATTTGAAATTCTTCAAATTCGTAGGATTTGTTCTTCTAAATAACCACAACAAAATTGGAGTAGATTGGTCAATTAGGTAGTTTGTGAGAATTTCTAATTGTTTATGCCAAGACATCTGTCTTCCGGCCATCACTACTAGTTTTTTTGAGCAATATACATGGGTTAGTTCAAAGGGCATTTTATAGCAAAATAAACTAGTTTACCTTGTCGATATGAATCGAAAACTATTCCGGAAGATAAATGGTATTTTTATGCAAAAAAAAGGATGGGTTACGTTTTTCTTCTAAACAAATTCAAATATTTCGTGTTTGTGAGTAACTCGCAACAAAAGATGATAGACACATCCGCTTTGTTTTAAAATGTCTATAGTAACGTATGTATTTCGAATATCGTAGCGCATTTGCTCAATTACTCACAAATACGAACTTTTTGAATTTGCCTTAAAGAAAAAAACGTAACCTTTGTTTTTCGCATAAAAATAACATTTATCTTTCGGAATGGTTTGTAATTCATATCGGCAACGTAGATTAGTGTATTTTGCTGTAAAATGCTCTTTGAACTCCTGTATGTAGCTCAATAAACTAGTAGTGATGTGCGGAAAACAGGTGTTTTGGGATAAACAATTAGATATTCTCAAAAAACTACTTGTCCATTATACTCCAATTTTGCTGTTATTCAGAAGTATGTATCCTGCTGATTTGACGAATTTCAAGTAGTTGCGTAAAATTATCGTCGCATTACCAACAAGAGCCAAAACCTGCATTTTGTCTGGTTTTTCGGCCATAACATTTTTGCTATTAGTCGGATCTTTTCATGTGTGGTCTCATTCTGTAGGTCTCATAAATACCTAAAAATCTTACCTAAAAAGTTTGTTCGTTCCTGACGACACTTTCGATTGAATCACAAAAACACGATTTCTCATTTTTTGTTGTCAAATAAAAAGTTTTCCCACAAAAATTGGTGTAACCATTTTACGCGTCCATATTTAAAATACGCCCTTGAACAACTTGCACCATTAAAACCGGACTTTGCAATTATTTAGGGGAAATTTGCTAATGTTAGATGAACGCCTACATTGGAAATATACATTTATTAGATTTGCTTAGCGGTGCGCCTGTAGCCTGTCTAGAAAATGCATCGATCGATGCTCGAAGTCAATACCACACGTCCGCATTTCTTCCTGCGTATGTTGCTATATTGGAATTCGTTTAAGTCACAGAGCTTCTGCACAACATGTGAATATGTACAGCCTTGTATTCCTGTTCTTGTTTCGTACAAACATACATTATCAAAATAATTACGATCTAACATATATAGTTTTTTTCCAAAGATTTCCAACATTTTTTCATGCGATCAACACCGATTCGAAAACTGAGAAAACAACAACTATGCCGTAAATCGACAAAGAGAGTCTGAAGAATAACAGTAACATCTACCTATATTGAATTTCAAAAAATAATGGACTATACCTATCCATATTTTTATCACTTGCTGATATAATAGAAGTGCTTGATTGTGTCAGTATTACCAATTACTTGATTTGTTTAACGGGTAGTTCAGAGTATTAATCCTTAAGCTTCGTACACACTAGTAGACGCCGTTGCGCAATTTGTCTATAGGCAGAGTGGAGACGGTCTCAAGACACGATCTATAGATGGTCTATAGACATCTTTCTTTGTCTGGTCTAGCGTAATTCTTTTGGTCTCATATAATAAAATATTGCCTTTCTGAGGATTTCCGTATTTTTGGCATTGAACAGATAGAACACAATGGATTTAAGGAGCAATAATAGGATAAATTCCGCTGAGATAGAATACTAGCCCCAAATATCGTTTGCGCCCAACCGACCCCCCCCCCCCCTAGACGAAATCATGAGTCCGCCCTTGCTCCTCTATCTATTGGTATGTCACTCTCCGGTCTTCGTCAAGCACTTTCCTCACGGCAGTGATGTTTTCTTCTGTTACGTTCGCGGTCTTCGTTCTCTCTCAGCGCCCTCCAGAGTGAAATTGCCGCTTTGGAATCCTCTATACCACCTGAATATAGTCGTACGATGAGAACAATCATTCTTAAAAGCAGGCGTCATTTCTTCTAAGCATTGGTCTATGCTTAAATCACGCGAAAAGTTATACCGTAAAACTGCCCTTATCTCACTACGTGACCACGATGCCATAGTCCGCACTTTAGACTGTCAATACGAATGAACAACTAAATTAACAGACGTGCTGCCGGCAGCTACTATGCACCCGTGGACATGTCTCAACATGCAGCCTCCTGCGTCCGTATTTCAAGTCATATTGCTAAACTTTTAAGTACCCTTTGTGTATTCATATATCTACTAAATTCGCTGTACCTTTCCAATCCTCTGTAAAAATGTGCACCAATGCGGTTCAATCACTTCTACCATCATGTGATACTCCAAATTCTGGACGCAATGCAGCATTCTTTGCCTCAATGCAAATGCAGCCCTGTAAATTTAAGAAAACTATATCATTTCGTTAAAAATTTATTTTTACACTATTTGACGGAACAGCTGCTTGTTTCTTGTACCATGACATCACTAAGAAAAAAGATCTTCATTAAGTTTTCCAAGAGCCTGTCCGTAATATCATACTTTTTCAACTTATTGAAAATGTGCGTCATCTATTAATTTTTTTTCTATTTGAAAAATCAACTCGCTTTTTACGAGGTGAAATCGAATTTTTTTATTGATAAATGAAGGTTGGTTTATGCCATTTATGTATGAGAAATAACATCAGTCATGTGACCACCGGGGCTTCGTTTAAAGGCCAACATCCGAACATCAAAATTTTCAATGACTTTTCCCAGAATAGTCGGGTCTATGGCCGCAATTTCAGTCCGAATAGTGCGCTTTAGGTCTTGAATTGTCCGGGGACCATTCGCATACACTTTTCCTTTCAAAAATCCCCAAAGAAAATAGTCAAGAGGTGTTAAATCGCACGATCTCGGGGGCCAACTGACATCTGAATTTCGTGAAATTATGCGGTCCTGAAATTTCGTGTGCAATAAGGCGATTGTTCGGCGAGTTGTGTGAGCCGTTGCTCCGTCTTGATGAAACTAAAGATCGTCGGCACCAATACCATCCAATTGAGGCCTCAAAAAGTCTGTTAACATGTCGCGATAACGTTCCCCGTTGACAGTAATGGCCTTTTTTTCGGCATCTTCAAAGAAGAATGGTCCAACGATGTCACCAGCCCATAATCCGCACCAAACAGTCACTTGTTCAGGATGGAGAGGTTGTTCATGATATCGGTGTGGATTTTCAGCCCCTCAGAATCTTCAATTTTGCTAATTTACGTACCCATTGAGGTGAAAACGAGCCTCGTCAGAAGGGCTTTGGCCGAAAATCCGTCTTCTCTTTGCAGCATCCAATTAACAAAAACACGCTGCTACTGATGGTCTACCGGCTTCAATTCTTGTTAGTTGGATTTTGTATGGATGGAGGTGTAAATCAATGTGTAAAATCCGGCGTAAAGTGGTCTCACTAATTCCCAATTGTTGTCAACGGTGCCTAATCGAGGTGGTTGGATCTTATCGCACAATTGCACTCACTGCGGCTATGTTTTCACGAGTACGAGCTGGACGAGCATGTTGGTATGGTCTACGACCTTCAGCTGAACCAGTTTCCTCCAAACGATTAACAATCCAACGAATTCCAGGCTCTGTAGGGCGTCCATGTCGGCCAAAACCAGTGCGAAAAGTATTTCTTATATTTCGACCGTTTTCGTAATAAGTTTGGATAACCAAAATGCGTTGTTGTGTTGTAAACGAATCCATGACTATAAATGGCATACCTTTGACAGTTCATTTACGCATACCACATGACTTTTGACTCACATGGTAACACATAAACTTCTAGGTAAAAAAAAGTAATAGATGGCGCACCCAGTATATTTGGCAAATAAAAACTTACCTATAATGTTGCGCATCCAGAAAATGAAACTTCTTAGCGACTTTGTTCGATTTCCACACTTGACATATTCGTCTTTCTATATATTTGCAATAGAACAAATGTCTGAATATCATCTGGTACTTTGCTAATGACTTCACATTCAGAATCAATGATAGAGGCCAATGAACATCATAGCCAAACGAGAACGATTCGATCATTAGGAGCTTTTTAGGTTCGGCAGGAAGTTGGACATCTGTGGAAATAAAAGAAAATGTCTGCAAACCAAATTAATAATTTCGTGCCGTTCATTTGTTAAGAAATTATCCCAAAGATCGGGCACAAGTTTTTGTTGTAGTTGTTTAGCATTAATACTACAATCTCAATTTTGTATAATGATTCGGTTACATATTTTTCTTCAATCCATTTTCTGTAATTGCGGCACTATGTATTTTGATTATTCATAAAGTGATTTTTTAATTTCACCTTAAACATTTTTAAATTCGAACTTTGTTTAATATCATTATTCAATTTATTAAATTCAAATACTCCCCTTTGGAATATAGGTGTAGATTTACTAGTTGTAGCTACTGTTACAATTTTGCTTAGTTTCGTAGTTATGATAATGACTATTTAATTTTGTGAAGTTCTCTAAATGTGGTGGTAATAAATGATTTTTAAATTTGAATATGAAAACGAGAACTAAATAATATATGAAATTTTTCACATCCAACCACTGCAGTTCTTCTAACATAGACTTAATCCTAGTATATTTGTTTTTATTTAAAATGATTCTCATAGCTTTATTTTGTAGAATTTGTAATTTTGAAAATGTGTTTTCATTTGCTGTAAACAAGATGGTTTTAAAATATAAAAAATGGGGAAGAATTATAGTGTTATACACAATTTTTTTGAAATACATACTAAGATTATGGGAAACTCTATAGAAGTAATTTCTCTTTTTGATGTTTTTGAAATAATGTATTCATAATGTACGTGAAACAGTAGCTTACTATCCACATATATACCAAGATATTTAAATGACTCGACTACTTCAATTTTTTCATCATTAATCATGAGCCTAATTGTATTGTCACCTAAATGTTTCCCTATCGACATACATTTTGTTTTATTAGTGTTTAATTTAAGTTTATCGACATTAAACCAATTCATAATTTTTTCAATATCACTATTTAACCGGTCTAGAGCAGTGCCCAAATGCTTATGTGCTATATATACAGGGTATCCGCAAAGTTGGGGTTTTCCTTTACACGACGTGTAGATCTTGAAAACATAAGCAATTTTTCTTAGTACCATATACACCAATGTCTTAAGGGAACCGAGATAAATGGCTCTGCAACATCAAAAATATCTGAATACCGTCCTGTAGCCGCGACCCGCGATATCCCCGAGTGGTACTAGGACACTAGCTCAACCCGACTACAGAACTGGGTCGGGGTCAGTGTGTCAGGTCAGTATGCAACCTTCAACCGACGGTTACGGTCACGCGTGTAGAGGTAAACGAATCCGTATAATCGATTGCGTTTCGAAAAAAAATAATAATGGCACACTCATACATCAATAATGAACTCGTTGATATGTTGTTAATTTATGGCGAATGTCTTCAAAATGCTACAGAGGCGTCGCGAGTGTATGCAGATCGTTCCCTAGACGACATCATCCAAGGCCCCGCAGATTTGTGTACCTGGTCCAGAGAGTTAGGGATACGGGCCATTTGGAGGAATTTCAAGGTGGGCACAGTGGGAGGCCTAGACAACCACGAATGGTGCAAGTTGAGGAAGAACTACTGAATCGTGTAGACGAGAATCCCTCAACAAGTACTAGAGACGTGGCTAGAGAAGTGCAAGTACCAAAAACTAGTGTGGCAAACGCTGCGTGAAGAGGGGCTGTATCCGTTTCACGTCCAACGTGTACAAGCCCTTCAACCTGACGATTTTCCAGCAAGAGTGCGGTTTTGTGAGTGGTTGTTGCATCAACATGACAATAATCCGGACTTTTTGAAGTGCATATTGGTGACAGACGAATCTACGTTCACACGTAATGGGGTGAATAACTTTCGCAACACTCATGTTTGGTCAGTAGAAAATCCGCACGCTGTCCATCGGGCACATTTTCAACAAACATTTTCGGTGAATGTTTGGGCTGGCATGGTGAACGGTATGCTCATTGGACCATTTATTCTCCCCAATCGATTGGACGGGATGCAATACCTAGACTTTTTACGTAACATTTTGCCTTCCTTGTTAGATGATGTGCCATTAAGTGTAAGACAATCAATGTGATTTCTGCACGATGGTGCACCGCCCCATTTAAGATGCGAAGTGCGTGAGTTTTTGAATGAATTATTTCCGAATGGGTGGATCGGACATAATGGACCCGTAGCGTGGCCTCCGCCATCTCCACCATGTGTTTTTTTTCTTTGGGGAGAAATGAAACGCTTAGTATACAAAACTGAAGTGCATACGGTTGACGAACTTCGTCTCAGAATTGAACAAGCTGGTGCTTTCATTCGGGGGAGGGACTCCATTCTCAAAGCCTGCACCGATGCTTGGCTACGTCGTGCACACACCTGTGTTTTTGAATCAAACGGCGATAACTTCGAACAATACCCATAAAGTACGTTTACCTAAAAACTGAAAACGCGGCAACGCCATCTTATTTGTTACCTCTGTTCGTGGTCTGCACCACCGCTGGCGTCTGCTCGGTAGCGCATCAGCTGATTTCATTTTCTATTGGAGCGGTATGATTTCGGGCAGAGACGTACTTAGCCCTTCTCGTCAACTGGAGAGTGAGTACTTTTTCCTTTATTTTTTTTACTTGGTCGCCCTCGTTTCACTACACATTACCTTTGTTACTTCAAGGGTAGTTGTTTCTGAAAAGGAAACCCCAACTTTGCGGACACCCTGTATAAATTAAATAGTTTTAGATACTGCAGATACTTATTTCGCCATAGTATTCACTGTTCCCCTTTTTTAAATCATTTTTTTCTTAATTTCATGTATTTTTATTTTTCATCACTTTAATATAACACGGACGTAACGAAGTCTTTATTCCAGGAATTACGACCTTTCAATTTCACAAAATGACGTATCTACTTTTTTTGGAAATTTTGAACACATAAGATGAGAAATGGGTTAATCGTTGCTCATTTTTGAAAAGCTTGTAAACATGAGCAGATATACCCACAAATTCGATTATGAAGCAATAATACCTTTTTGACAGCAACAACTCAAATCTCGTGAAAATATTCAAAACGCTCTTCTGTAAAATTGGAAAAATGAGATACGCCACTTCGTGTTATGGACGACGATATGTCATGTATGTATGATAAAATATGTAGTTCTAAAACAACATATGTCTATATGTATCTGTGTTAACTTTTCTCTCACTATTATAATTTTATCAAGTATTGTTGTTATTACTGATATACTACTTTTCTTTTTCTGGTCAAGTGCAAGAGCGCGGATTGGCAACTAATTTTGTCAATCAAGCGAACCTTGCCGCTTGCTCACTGCATCAGAATTATGATGTCTTTTTTCTGTACTTACATGAGCAATAAAAGCAATTTATTACTATTACTATATAACATAATTATGTTATGTCAAACAGTCTGCAAAATGATATAGCCACTTAACAGATAATGGAGCCTCTGAAGACCAATATTTTTATTGCAATATTTGGATATAACTTTGTCAATATTGTAAGCAATGTGTAGACATATACACGTTTCAGGGTTCATCAGAAGAGCTACAAAATTAGGCGCGAATAAGGAAAAACGAAAATGTTCGCGCGGCAGCTTAAATTTCTTACAAACGTTGCGTTAAATACTATTCCGATAGCTCAGCAATTTGGTAGCAATACATGAAAATAGGTCGGAAATGTCAAACGAGGGTGGCAATATAGCCAGAGGAGTGTTCATGAATCTAGCATGCGACTTATTCTGGCTTGCGGCACTGGAATTTTATTTTTGTGATTCTTGTCATCGTTTGTGACTATGCTGTCATTTTTGTTGTTTGATTTTAAGACGGGTGTTGGAAACAAGTGATCAATAATGAAGAAGCAAGTAAGTGTTTTCAAGCAATTCATACTTCCGCCATTGATTAACGTATTCTACCTGTCAACTTAATCCTATATTCCCGCATCCAAAAAATGATCCGTGATATAATGAAATACTGTGAGAATTTTTCACAGCTGTTTCGTTATATACCATATATTTACATTGAAAAAGATTCTGGTCCGGACATGATTCCTGCCATAGTATTGAAGAGGTGTGCAGCGACGCTTGCTCGTTCTTTCGCGTCCCTTCTAGATATCTTACGAATCCCGCACCTTCCCAGAAAACTAGAAATTTCCTCATGTCCAACCCACTGCAAAAAAGGGATCTAAGACCGACCCTTACAACTACAGGCATATAGCTCTGCTTTCTGTTATAAGTAAGGTGATGGAGAGGTACATAAATGCCGAGATTCTGGACTACCTCGAACGTCACGACTTGACAAGCGACAGGCCTTACGTCACACAACTGTGGAGTAAACTGATCCAGTCTCATGGAGAGGCTCATCTCGCTCTTAATATCACGAAACCGTTCTGGCACGCTGTGCTCTTATGCAAACTTCCATCCTATGACATCCCAGAGAAGCTTTGCAGATGGGTGGCTGACTTTCTCTCTGGCCGCAAGATATCCGTCGTAATTCTCGCGTTCTCCTCCTCATCCCACGCGGGTGTTCCCCAGAGATCGGTCTTACATATCAACGACCTCATTTCCTGTACGATCAATCCAATCCACAGCTGTGCTGATGACAGCACTCTACATGCAGGAATTTAGAGTGACAAACCGATCCTGCCGGTGAGCTGGAAAAAAAGGAAGACTAGCAGCGACTTCTCTGACGAGAGACCTGGAGGTTATCACTGCTTGGGACGCAAATATCTTGTACAGTTTAATGCTTCCAAAATACATTACTGTACACTGACGAACAAAAAGCGTCCTAGCGCTTATCCGGTTTCGATAGATGGCCGAGTTCTGCCAAAGAGCCGCTCATTTTGGCTGGTCGGTCCAGAACACCGAGGACTTGATTTGACACGTACACATCTCGTCAATAGCGGCAGCTGTTGGGAAAAAGCTACACTATTTGTTTAGGACTAAAGAGTACTTCTCCTTACTCTATATACGGCCTAGTTACACGTTTGGGGTGCTGCTGCCCCGACTATATTATCCAGGCTCGACGTTGTCCAGAGGAGGGCGGTCCGACTGATCGATCACTCATCTCAAACAGACAGTCTCGGGACCATTTCGCATTGACGGCGATTTAACTCTCTTCTACCGCTACACCAACGGGCTTCCCTCCTCAAAGCTCTCCTCCAAGATGCCGTCGCGTCAGACAGACCCGCCTGTTTTCGGCCTCCCATTCTAACCGCGTCGAACTTCGTACCAGAGCTGGTCCATACGACCGCTCCTCTGTCCCTAGGGTGTCGAGATTTTCGAACAATCTATAAAAGGAGGCTTTTCCCGGTTCTACCTACCTTAGGCAGTTCAAAAATCGGATTAAGAAAATGTCTTTGGGATCCTCGTATCAGCCGTGGTGTCCTGACATTTAGGCTTCCGCCTGCGCGGCTACTTCGATGTAAAAAAACCCGGACTATGATACTTCAAAGTCGATTGAAATATTTCATTTTCCAAAGCAATTTTACCGCAAATATATTTTTATCGTACCATGCAAAACCTTGGTCTCGTGGAAATGAAATTGTCTTTCTGCATACGTACCTCTTTGACTGATGCTGAGTATCCTCAACATTCGGAACTGCAGGTCATCGGGAAGCAATTCTGCCCTGAGGTCATCTTTGTAAGGGTCATTGACAGCGCTGGATATTCTCAAAGCCAAATCCATAAGCGATTCGATGCAAGCTTGGTTGACATCGGCCACGTATTTCGACAATTCTTTTTCGCAAAGTGTGAGGAAGGTCACTATGAAGTCACCTTGATCCAGAAGGAAATAGTGTTTGACTGATCGCAAACGGCCGATGAGATCTTTTTCTTTCAAGACTAAGTCCAGTAAGGTTTGGCTTGCGAACGTGTACGCTTTGTTTATCGCTTCGATATAATGTTTTTCCTCGATTTTGTATTGGATTGGGATCACTTTATTCTTTACTGGCTTACCTGTTGGAATAAATCGAAATTGTAGGATGGTGTTCTACAACATGCCAAAATATATCAATTATTGATTAACGTATTCTACCAGAAGAGCCAACCTTTTATCTGAAAATCTTGGATATTATTTCGGACGCGCGAATATAGTATTAGGTTGGGTGGAATACGTTAATCAATGTTACTGTGCAAAATAAAAAATAACTTATTAATACGGTGTTTGATTTGTTTATTGGCATTCACAAGTATGTTCGAAACTTGGATTGTCCTTTAGTTTGAGCCTTTTAAGTCTTTCTTTATTTCAACTAGAAATAAAACATACCACATTGTCTTATCACATTCAAATATTTTCCAGCTTTGAGTATGATATCTGTAACGGGTTCTAAAAATTTAGGTATCCTCTCCCTACGTATGGCATATTTTTTCTCCCAATAGTCAGCTGAATAGTCTTCTGGCATATCTTCCCTTTCTACAACCTCATTGTCTTCCACAAGAAACTACAAAAATACAGCTATGTGAAAGCAACTATCTTAGCACTTCCGTCTATTCTTCAGCACACAAAGATATTCAGATACTTTAGTTCGTTGATGGGTTTGCGAAGTAATTGTAAAGACCGGTTTAATCGCTGCAAGTTGTTAAAGGGGGTATTCAAAACATGGACGCATAAAATGGGTACACCAATTTTTGTGGGAAAACTTTCTGTTCGACAACAAAGTATGAGAAAACGTGTTTTTTGGGATTCAATCAAAAGTATTGGCAGGAACGAAAAAACTCTTCATACAAGATTTTTAGATACTTATGAGACTTACAAAATGAGACTACACGTAAGAAGATAGGACTAATAGCAAAAGAGTTATGGCCGAAAACCGAGGCAAAAATGCAGGTTTGTTGTTGGTAATGCGACGATGGTTTCTCGAAGATATTCGAAATTCTTCAAATTCATAGGATTCGTACTTCGAAATAACCACAACAATATTGGAGTATATTGGTCAAGAAGTTTTTGAGAATTTCTAATTGTTTATCCCAAAACACCTGTTTTCCGGCCAGCACTACTAGGGAATTGTATAGTAAAATACACTAGTTTACTTTGCCGATATGAATCACAAACCATTCCGGAAGATAAATGTGATTTTTATGCAAAAAAGGATGGGTTACGTTTTTTCTTCTAAACAAATTCAAACATTTCGTATTTGTAAGTAATTCGCAACAAAAGACAATAGACACAGCTGGATTTGTTTTCAAATCTGTAGAGTAACGTATGTTTTTCGAATATCGTAGCGCATTTTGTTCAATTACTCACAAATACGAAATGTTTGGATTTGTTTAGAAGAAAAAAACGTAACCTTCGTTTTTCGCATAAAATATCGTATCTTTTGGAATGGTTTGTGATTCATACCGGCAAGGTAAAAACGTGTATTTTGCTATCAAATGTCCTTTGAACTAACCCTGTATATTGTTTTGAGATAAACATTTAGAAATTCTCAAAAAACTAATTGACGAATATACTCCAATTTTGTTGTTGTTATTTAGAAGTGTGAATCATAAGGATTTTCAAGTAGATGCGTGAAATTATCGTCGCATTACCAACAAGTACCAAAACCTACATTTTTCCTTGTTTTTCGGCCATGATATTTTTGCTATTAGTCGAATCTTTTTACGTGTGGTCTCATTTGTAGGTCTTATAAATACTTTAACATCTTATAAGTAAAGTTTATTGTTTCTGTCAACACTTTCGATTGAGTCGCAAAATAACACGTTTTCTCATTCTTTGACGTCAAATAAAAAGTTTTCCCACAAAAGTTGGTGTACCCATTTTATGCGTCCATGTTTTAAATATCCCCTTGAACAACTTGCACCAATAAAACCAGACTCTACAATTATTTCGGAAAAATTTGACCATATGATTAGACTATTAGAAATTTTATAATAAGTTGATAAATAATGTGCATTTGTTAGAAACTGTTTTTACCTCGCCAATGGGATCAGAAATGATTCCTTTATAGATCCACATCTCGAGCATTTTCATATATGGAATACACGCAGCCTCCATAAGTTTCAAGCACAACTGTTGGGCTCTCTCATCTCCTATTGAGCCAATAATACTGTCATGTAACAAGCTCAACACTTTGCCTCCTTTTGCTTCGGACTGTCGATAAAGCGAAATATTAATAACATCCTAATTTTATTAATAACTGCGTGAAATATTATAATTACCTTGCTTATGGAGGAGGCGATAGAAGCAGCAATACCCAAGTTCTGCATATTCCTTTGGAGGAAGAATATTACTTTTAACAGTGTGAGACCCTCAGTCTTGAATTTGCTCTCTAGTTGTATTGTAAAGAGCTGAAAAAAAAAGGTTTGTCAATAAGGTATTTGACTATTATACTGTAACACATTAGGGTCGTATCAATTATGTCACATACTGTAGGCGTGCGATTTCAGTATAACTTTTTGGGCGGGTTTAATTAATTTTTCATACTCCTTGCAAATAATGATCTGCCAGCGGGCTGCAGGCGTTCACATATGCTACAATCATGACATATTATAGAAAAAATATTGTAAGAAACGAAAAATTTTGGCGAGCCGCTGCCGGTCACGAAGGGGTACTGCTGTGTGGTTGCTGCTCTGTTAGCTGAGGGAATGTACAGTAATGAGTCCAGCTATAAATTGAGCCCCTCTAACTTTTTTATATGACTTTTTAGAAGAAAAATTTGTATATAATAGGGTCTAATATGAAGTTGTTCATGCAATATTTTTGTATACCGGGTGTCTCGAAAAATTGCTATCGAACAACGTTGTATTTTTTATATGAAACACCCTGTATATTTTCAGTGATTTTTCTGATTTCAAATATGGTTTGTTAAACTTATTTTCATTACTTACACTTATATATATATATATATATATATAGCACATAAGCATTTGGACACTGCTTTAGAACTGTTAAATAGCGATATAGAAAAAATTATGAATTGGTTAAATATCAATAAACTTAAATTAAACACTAATAGAACAAAATGTAATACGGAAACATTTAGGTGACAATACAATTAGGCTCTTGATTAATGATAAAAACATTGAAGTAGTCGAGTCATTCAAATATCTTGGTATATATGTGGAGAGTAAGATACTGTTTCACGAACATTATGAATACATTATTCCAAAAATATCGAAAAAGATAAATTACTTCTATAGAGTTTCCCATAATCTTAGTATGTATTCCAAAAAAATTGTGTAAAACACTATAATTCTTCCCCATTTTTTATATTGTTCAACCATCTTGCTTACAGCAAATGAAAACATATTTTCAAAATTACAAATTCTACAAAATAAAGCTATGAGAATCATTTTAAATAAAAACAAATATGCTAGGATTAAGTCTATGTTAGAAGAACTGCAGTGGTTGGATTTGAAAAATTTCATATATTATTTAGTTCTCGTTTTCATATTCAAATTAAAAAATCATTTATTACCACCACATTTAGAGAACTTCACAAAATTAAATAGGCATTATCATAACTACGAAACTAGAGGCAGTATAGATTTTCATCTGCAAAGTTGTAATAGTAGCATAACTAGTAAATCTATATTTCAAAAGGGAGTATTTGAATTTAATAAATTGAATAATGATATTAAACAGAGTTCGAATTTAAAAATGTTTAAGGTGAAATTAAAAAATCACTATGAATAATCAAAATACATAGTGACGTAATTTTAATTTTAATAGACAAGAATGTAAAATTACAGAAAATGGATTGAGGAAAAATATGTAACCGAATATTATACAAAATTGACATTGTAGCATTAATGCTAAATAAATCTTCAACAACAATTTTTCCAGCTCGCCTCGTGTACAATAAATTGTGCGGTTCATTTTATATGAATGCTTAGGTATCACATATTTTCACATGTTTACTTTTTGTGCAATAGAGATTCCTACCTTAATCGCGTTTTTTTTTTGTTTATGTATTGGACAAATGTACGGAAAATTTTTTCATATCAGCATTGTTACACATTTAACATCATTGGATTAGTTTTGTGGTATCATCGCTATAACCAGCACCCTATTAAGAATGGGCAAGAATAAGTATTTGCCGGAAGAGTTGCGTCTCAAGTTGTCGAGTTGAAAAGACAGGGTGTAAAGCAATGTACTATAGCAAGAAATTTAGACTTAAGCAGAGGCGTCGTTTCAAAGATTCTAAAAAAGTTTCGGTTAATAGGAAACGTTACTAATCGGCCAAAATCAGGTCGTCCTAGAAAAACTGCCTCCTATGTTGATCAGGACATCCGTCCAAATTATTGTAGAAATTTGTCAATATTTCAACACCGACATAATGGCCCGAACTGTGAGAAGACGTCTATGTGAAGTTGTTTGGAAGAGTTGCTGTCAAAAGATCGTTACTGTCTAAAAAGAAACCAAAGGCCAGACTTTGAGACATTTAAATTGGACACCTAAAAACTGGGGCACGGTGCTTTGGAGTGACGAAAGCAAATTTAAATAAAATATTTGGTGCTGATGGAAGATCGTTTGTAAGAATATCTGACGGGGAAAAATTGATATCAAGTATCAAAAGCTTTCAGTAAAGCATGGTGGTGGCAGTGTTATGATCTAGGGGTGTGTTTCCAGGTCTGGAATGGGCCCGATACTGAAAATAACTGGGAAAATGGATCGCTTTATGTACCGCGAGATATTTCAGAATACTATGTTACCTTATGCCGAAGAAAAAATGCCGCTGTTGTGGGGATATCAACAAGATAACGACCCGAAACATTAATCAAATTCAGTAAAAATTTGGTTTTTAGAGAAAAGCGTTGATTTACTGGAATGGCCTTCGCAATCCCCCGACCTCAATCCATTTGAGCACCTTTGGGAGTACTTAGAGCAGAACATTCGGCAAAGAATTATTCATAGTGAGAATGATCTATGGGAAGATGAATGGCGGAAGATTTTTGTTGATTCCATTTTAAGAAGATGTAGGGAAGTCATTAAGGCGAAAGGATTTTCAACAAAATTCTAACCGTTGCTTGTTTAATTTGTATGTTTAACTTTTTTTCTTAATAAAAATTTTCTTTCCATACTTTTCTCCAACGGTTTTCTTTATTTATCCTATATGAGAATTGGTTTATGTTGTATTTTCATTTATTTCTAAAATGTTACTAAGTTAGTAGTGGCTGTTTTTAGTATGCAATTAATTATTGATTAACAAATATTGAGAGTATAACCAGAAAACAAATCTTTCCATACTTTTGTCCAAGAGTACATCTTTCCTGGTAAGTATTACTGTGTTGATACAACACAATGCTGTCACTTTAGTAAGCATTGGTAGATAAATGAGTCAAAAGTATGCACTGAAACTACGTAAATTTGGCGACACACAATGGTATGTAAACATATAGGCACAATAAACCCTAGAGGCTGCACTGCCATCAGTTTGGTTGGACGGCTCCCAGGAGGGATAAGAAAAATGCTAACATATAATCTATTCGAATTCGTTGATTTTCCCAGAAAATATATAGGGCGTTCCATTTAAAAAAATTAAACTTTATGCGATAGCGCTTTTCTGAGACAAAAAATATTACATGAAAAAGTTCATATTAGACCCTATTACCCTTATAATATATGCAACTTCATCTACTGGAAGGTGATATAGTAAAGTTAGAGGGGGTTAATTTATAGCCAGTCACCCTTCGACTAAACTAACATTTTGGAAACTCGCATATTGATTTTTATAATACCTTAAAAAGAATTATTACAGAAGAAACAATTTCCATCTACACTAACATAAAATTATAATTCAAAAAACATACTATATGCTCCTTATTTATGAGTTGCATTTCTTCAGCTAAGGCATTGTTCACTTGACCAAACTCAAATCTCATTTTCTCTTCAGTGAACCTCTGTATGATAGAATAATGACTAGCTAATGGCAAGATCTGTTTTACAAGCTCCCTTAGGGAAACCGGCACATTATCATTTATTTTGAAAGTTCTTGGACCATAGACATCCTTCAGCTCTTCTGGTTCTATGTAAGTGCCTGGCAAACCTATAACATAGAGATAAAGTTTAGCATAACCATTGGCCGTATTTGATTTGATTGAATGAATTCTACATGAAGATTGCCAACCATATACTGATAAAGGGGCTCAAAAAGAACCGAAAGATTATAGCGCCATCTGTAAGACAGCAGCAGAATACAAATATGAATTTAGAAATTTACTTTGAAAAGAACAAGATCTAGAGTGTTTGGTTTTCGTACTGTCGCTTACATGGAGCAAATATCTGTTGGCGCTTCTCTAATATCTATTTTAATCAGATATCTGGAGGCATTTCAGGTGGAATAGGTTAATCAATGCCTGAAGAAATCCAATTAAAATAGATATTAGAGGAATTGAAAACCCTAGCTCCATCTATGAGACAGTAGTAGAACCAAGCACTCTTTACTCTTTTCAAAGTAGATTTCTCAATTCATTTTTGTCCTGCTACTGTCTTATAAGACAGCCATCTATAGATGGCGCTAGAAGCGTTCAGATACATTTTAGGTGTCAGAATACAGTATACGAATGGCCAGAATGCGTTAAGAAATAGTATAACACCAATTAACATAAACTCCAAAAAGATACCCAGCTCTATGCTGTATTTGGATGTTGACATACAATTTCTATCAATACAGTGATGCTGCCATGTAGGATCACAGCAATTCCTTTTGGAAGTAATTAAAATATTCCTATTTCTTTTAAAGAAAAATGTTTAGACTTGAACATGACATCCACCTTCGAAGAAACGATCACCCTCTACCTCCTTCGTGATTATTCCTAAGGTTTTATATTTGCAGAATTTCTCAACAATAAAAAAATAAATCCCATAACCTGTAGCAATAGTCCAAGACGTGGCAACATTGACACCACAGGATGATGATTGACACAAATATAGTTGTAACTGAATTGGGTTCTTCTGGTGGTCATGTTAATGACATGACTACTTTCTCTCGGTTTTTGGCCATTTAGCCAGAAATCACATATTCATAAATTACTTTTTTCTGACGTTTCAGCAACCTCAGTGGCCTTTGTCAAAATACATACAATGTACTTTAAAAAGGCCACGATGGTGGCAGGAACGCCAGTAAAAATAAATTCATATATACAGTGTGAGTTTTTAATGGGGCTTTGTCGATAAATCCATTATTGCACATATCAAAAAAAGTTGATCACAAATATTGTATCCAACAGTATGCTTCTTACTTGGACAATATTTTTAACTATACAGGATGATTCATAACCATGCGCTGACCCAAACATGCATTTTTTTTAAACGGAAAGCATTACATTTTTTTGCAGATTTGGATACACCATTTCAAACCAAGCAATTTGATATAACATACTATAGACTTTTGTTGCCAAGTTGTTGAGATATTTGACAATCTGTTTTAGCTTCTTGACTGCCCTCTATAAACTGTCCAAAAAAAAACAGAAAAAGTAAGTAGATAGGACAAGATATAGGATCGTAATTGTTTTAACAAAAAATTATGTTGTCTAGCCATAAGAATTACAGAGGTGCAAGTGTCCAAGTCGAGTTTTTTCAACAGATTATCTAAAATCTCAACAATTTGATAATAAAATCCTATAGTATGTTATATCAAATTATTGCCTTTTTTGAAAATCTGCAATGAAATGTAGGGCTTTCCATTTAAAAAACGTATGAGTTACCACATAGTTATTAATCACCCTGTTGAAATAAGGAGGTTTTCTAAGGTGAGAGGATACTGTTGGCTACAATTTTCGTATTTTATTTTTTACAATACAATGCATAATAACAGAGTTGTTGACTGAGCCTACACTCATCCTGTATGTGGCCCAGAAACTCATTGAGCTCTTTTGGCATGAAAACCATAGGATAAATTTTAGGAGTTATACTGCATTCTTTCAGTTCTGTGATGTGTTCATATGGCATAACAAATGGATTTCCTTTTTATTGACTGGTTGATGCCCATTTTACCTATAAGAACATTGAGTAAATCTTCAATCAGTATGCTTTCTTGAGATACTGCTGGCACAGTTGGAATTGACCTGCTGATTGAATGGGTAGAGAAATCCCATGACATAACTGGGCGCCGTTGTACCCATGACATAACAGAAGGGGTTGTAGCAAGTGGTACAGTTGTGGATGAATTCAGAACCATGCTGGAGTCGAGCTTTGGAGATTTCTTTATCTCCTTATTAATCCGACTTTTCACCTGGAAAATGCATTAAGAAAATTGAACTGATATAACATCAGTAGCTTATGCAGTAATTAGTAATATTCAGTACTTAAATATGAATCATATTGGAAATAATTATGCAGTACTTAGATTTCTAAGCCAGCAAGTTTGAAGTGGGGTTAGCAATTGCTACCATAGGTGAACATTTTTCACTCGTCCAGATGTCTTGTACGAGGGATGTCTTTTAAGTTTTGCATATGGAAATAAAACAACACAGTATGTAGTTTTAAATGACTTAATTGTTTTTCGAATTATTCTCCACCAATTTTCAAAGCACTTCTACCACTCGTTTGCTGGCATATCCAAAACGGCATTTTTGAATGTGTCATCTGCTTTTTCTGGTGACTGGAACCTTTGACCACGCAGTCTGTTTTTAATTTTCGGGAAAGTAAAGAAATCGTTAGGACTTAGATCGGGACTATGTGGAGGATGGTCCAATAATTCCACGTTTTCTTCCATTAAATACTGCCTTGTATTTGGGCTGTGTGCAAGCTTGCTTTGTCTTGGTGGAGGATGATTCTTCTTTCGGGGGTGATTTTTCGAAGCTCGGTGATGACTTTTGGCAAACAAAGGGTGGTATACCAATCCGCAGTAACAGTTCTTTGCTCATTAAGAGGAATTGTTGCAATATGACCCGCTTTTGACACAAATGTCGCGACCATCTTTTTCGAAAACTTCGAGAACGGATGACTTTTGTTGGCTTTTCTTCACCTTGGAACACCCAAACAGCCGACTGTCGTTTATCTTCTGGTTCATAACAGTAAATCCACGATTCATCACCACTAACAATGCTGTACACATTTTTTGAGTTTCCGGAATTGAAACGGTCAAGCATTTTTTGACACCAATTAACCCTGGCTGCTTTCTGCTCTTCAGTCAACCGGAGGGGTATCCAATGAGAAACTAATTTTCTTCCTAGTAATTGTTCATGTAAAATTTTTTGAATTGAGGTCTTTGAGATCTGCAAGGACGCCTCAATCTCGCGATATGTCACATGTGTATCTTCAATGATGAGTTTGCGCACAGCATCGACGTTTTCCTGGGTGACTGCCGTCTTTGGTGCACCCACCCTAGAATCGTCGCTAAGACTCACTCGTCCACGTTTGAATTCTCCATACCAACGGGAAATTGTCGACTGATGTGGCGCTTCGTTGCCGAAAACAGACAGTAACTCAGTAAGGCATTCCTGTAGCGACAATTTGTCTCTGAAAGTTGTAATAAATTATGGCGAGAAAATGTTCTCGGTTGAGTTCCATTTTTTTAATGACTTGGTGACACTTAAAAATTCACTGTAGTGAGAATACTGCACATATTGTTGTGAAACTTTGAACTTAAGTTTACTAAAGAGTGAGGTTAAGATTCAGTACTGACGTTCAATCTGCATGGCCTACTATAATCAAATTCAAGCGGATAACCAAATGGAAATGGTATTTACCATTTTGGGTTGGTATTTACCGATCCATTCAAGCGAGTGTAGTTATCAGTTTGGTTATAAGATCCGTGACGTCACGAATCAGCTGTTATATGTCATAGTTATCACCGCAAAATTGTGGTATTTACCCAACTCAAGAGTAGTTTTATATTTCTGGTTATTATTTGAAATGTGACAAGTTAGAATTTTGCCGGGTATTGGATATTGTTATTGTACTTCAGCTTCATTTTTGAGAAAATTGATACAGGCTGACTTCAGTTTTACCATAAAGTGGAGCACCTTATTAGTTATACTCATTACGGTTGTTGGGGACACTTTAAATGTAGTTCCTAGGCTTAACATAGTATCCTGTGTAGCCATATACCACAAGAATATTAAAATATGGCTATACAGGGTGACTTTGAAGTTGAGTCATTAATTTTCAGATAATGATTGTAGAAGGAAGATAAACCAAAATATGTGTGTAAAAATAAAAAAAAAAATTAAAAAAAAATGTTTACCTTGTTTTATAAAGTATCCTCCCGACAAGTATTTCAGTGCGGACCTGTATTTGATCGTGAGGTCCCCTGTGAGGTCTTAAGTCACCTGATTCACGAGCCCGTTGTACTACATTAACAAAGGCACGAGGGGTTGGTTGCACTCGATTGGAAAACCGATCCGCATAAACATGTGCCATTTTTTATTTCGTTTGAGCCACGCAACAGATACCACTATTCACTGACACTGACTGTATACAAATGAATGAAATAATTGTAAAAACATCGTTCCAAATTCTTTCGCTTTTTTGTTTCCGTGGCGATGAACCGATACGGCGGATTATATTCGTTGTCGCCAAACACGAGCACATAATATTATTATTGAGACAGGGCGGTACTCAAACTTCCAAAGGGCTATAACTTTGTTACTTTAATTTTACCAGAAAAATGGTAAAGGAAAAAACATTTCTTTTGATCAGATCTACTCACTGTTAAAATAAATGACTCAACTTCGAAGTCACCCTGTATAAACTCACTAGATGATATCCAACTGTATACGGTTTTGCCAATTTCTTTTTTCATCATTTCTGCTGAATCAATAAGTGTTTTCTTTGACATGCGGAAAAATTTAGAGAATTGAAAGTTATCATAGCTACAAAGCCATGGTTCCATCATTCAAAAAAAAAATCTGAAAAAAACATTTCTCCCATGAATATTATGAAAGGTTTCTTATTTAAACTTTCCATATACAGTTGTAGACGAAAAAGCACCGATTATTAAGTGATAATAAAAATAATCAGGGATTATATACGCGCTTTTCTAAAATAAACAACTTGCAACAAAACCGCGGTTAAAACCAACGCGTTCAAGCGATTCGTGTAACGGACGTCATCAACCCGTGTGTCATCTTGAACCATATTATAACCGCGGCACATAACACAGAAATTTTGGTTATTCGCTTGGATTTGATTTATATTTCTACATGCAAAACTTAAAAGACATCCCTTGTAGTGTCTTAATCTTATGAAGTGTTTGAATGTTTTACTTAATTGAGTTATCTGATCATCTTGAAGTAAGATGACAGAAGAGAGTTTTATGCAATATCTGTGTTTAATACCTGATAAAGTGTATCCCTGGTGAAGTCAGAGGAGGATGCACCTTGTGGCTTTGCAGTTTTTTTAAGAAGTTCTTTCAAATTATGATCTTCAGATATTTTAGATAGCAGCTTAACAAAGGTGTCTAGTGAATCAACACTAGAAAGGAATAAGAAGCATGCATTAGTGGTATTTTGAAGCAGTGCTGGTGGCAAACTAGGTTATAAACGATGATAAACATTCATATTTTCTTGGATATTTTAGGTGTATCAAGGATTTTATATAAAATCATAGTAAAGAAGGATGTTAACATCTTGCACTAATAATAAAATGGCTCAGAAAAAGACTTAAGGTAATCATGTGCCTTTTGTACTGCTGAGTAAGCAGTTAATGAAACTAATAATGAGCAGATACCTTTATAGCTACATACTAACCAACAGACTGATACAAAGGCAAAAGTCCTACATACCACCTCAGCCTAAAGAGACAGGCAAAGGTCTGTATATTACATAAAAACATGTTTCGATAAAAGTGCACGAGAGGCCTCACAATGTATGAACAAACAGTTCTTGGTTCTTATTCTTACTTTTTGTCTTTGAAATAATTGTATTTTGCCATGAATGCTTCTGCATTTGGCGAGTCTTGCGCAAGACTTATCAAGTGTTCCTGGACTTCCTCTGTACATCCTGATGAATTTCCAGATTTTACGCCTTGTAGGTATTCGAACAATTTATCAGGGGATATTTTTCCACTAAAAATAAACATTTGTAGTACAAATTCAGGTGTAAAAAATAACGGAATATTCACCCTAGTGTAGTAGATAGTTCTGAAATTATTTCGTGCAATCTAAATTCACTCATTTTGTGCGAATTATTGACTTTGTAACGATAAAATTAAGGAAAAAACATTTTTGTTTGTTATGCCTTTGAATTTTTTGTGTCTGACATAACGAGTAACGACAAATATCTGTCAAATTTAAATTGCTGCAAGCCATGAGTTCAAAACACATCGAATTCCCATATTTTAAAACTACCCCTTTCATCCTAAGGTCTATACTTTTTCAAGAATCAAGTACAAGGATGAGTAAACATTCCCACCTTCTCAATTTAGAGATTTGAAATAAAATTTATGCAAAACTTGCAAAAATCCGTTTTCATGATTTACACTACTCTCTATGAACAGATGTATAAAGCTCCTTTTTGTGCAAAATGATAAGATAGAAATCTGTATTAATTCCTGTTACTTCTGCGCCCTCTATAGATGACTAGTCTAACTAATAATATCCAGTGGCGTATCGAAAATCTTTTTCTGAGGTAGTTCCCAATTGATTTAGTTGCACCATGGACTTTTCGTTTGTAACATCGTTGGTTTTTGAGAATAATCCGCTATGTTGACAGAAAAGGATATACGTCAGTCCACCTGTCGAGATCAACTTCTCCCGTTCGAGGTGTTTTCGTCAATAATCTTGCTAAACTTCTAAAAATTTTCCCTAGCCTTTCTTTTCATCTTTAGGAGTGACATTGATATTATATTACAATTTCCGTTCTGATTGAATATGTTAAAAAGAGGGCTTTCCATTTGAAAAACAAATACTTTACCCGGAAAAATATAAAGCTGTATTTTTACTTTTGTAACTGTTATGACATCCTGTATATTGAAAGACGTGCTATAGCATATATATAGCAGATGACAATCATCCGACCCACACAGCTATTATGTAAAAAACCTAAAAAACGACGAAATGACATCTTGCAGACTACTCGTATACCCTATTTCGCGAGTATCCATCACGCTTTGACGACTACTGAGTTGAACAGCTGATCAGCAAGTGACATTTTTGTGTTAGTCTGCAACGTTTGGAATAATGAATCGGGTGTAAATCTAGTGAAACCTGTTTATAGCGTTTTATTTTTTCTGTGCAAATGAACTAAATAAAAGAGCTGTTAGTAAGTAAAAAATGAATCTGTAGCTTAAAAAGAAACAAAACAAAATTCAGCTCTGTCTACCTGGCGTTGATGGATCCGTCAGAATTATATGTCCTGTGCCGATATGGGGAATTTTGAGATATTACTAGATAATCAGCTGTCATTCTACGGTGATGGATACTCCTGAGATAGGGCATAGGTAGTTTTTAGTATGGTATAGTTCATTCCACGTTTTCTTATTATGATCGTTGTTCGCTGATGTTTAAGCAACACGTACATCTACAAAACGGGTTCAAAATACGTGAATATGCAATACCCGTGCGGCACGATACGGCTATCATGTAAAAAACCTACAAAACGGCAAAAAACCTATAAGCAGATTTTACAATATCAGAGCCAAAGGTTGATAACAAGCCTCATGACGTTTAGGCAACACGTGCAATGTCAACATCTTGGTGAAAAACCTACATAATGTCAAAAAAATCGGCATAATGTCACTTTTCATGTGCAGCATATCCAGTAATAATTTTCTCACAAAGATTGATTTTATACACAAGCAGACCGACACACACAATCATCCAGATGTGATCTTGCTTTTCTACTACTCAATCACACATCTTCTATTATTCTATATATTCTACAGATTATCTCAGCATTTTGCAACCATGATGTGTCGTTGATTTATTCCTTCATACAGGGATGCTTTTTTTGACGATGCATTGGTTTTTTACGTAATAACCCTGCTGAGGCATAGCTTTCTGTCAAAGTAGGATGTCTTAAGATTTTGTGTAAAAGAAATCACGCAAGTTAGCAATCAAGTAAAAATTTATTCAATGTATTGAAACATATTTTTAATTTTATTTAAACTTTCATTTCTTCTCAATGGTATTGAGGAACTCTTGACTCTCTACAATCAGCTTTTCCAGTCTTTCTTTGGTAGCAGAGGTCTGGTGGTCCTTGAGTTTCAGCTTGGCCATTTCAATGGCGCATCTATACCCTGTCACATTATGGAAGACTCTGATCTGTTTTCCGCCAGCTGTCAACAGGTATTTTCCAGTTGAGTCAAACATAATCGCAGATATATTGTCTGAAAATAAAAATACATTTCATAGAAGTTTATCGAATATGTCAATGTTTCAATTGCACTGTACAATAAGCAATTCTCCGTTGTCCGAGGCGATACCTCAGAATACTATGTCACAGAGGTAAGCCCGTCAAGAATCGGGTACTTTGGGTTTGGCAGGATCTCCGTCACTGTCACTGTGACATATACTAACAATGATTTAAACAGTATAACAAGCTATAAAAACATGTGGATTAGTCTTTGAGAGATATTTTCCTTAACAGATCATCAGGAATAAGTTAATATCATTTAATGTAACATGTAATTAATATGAGAAACTGCATTTTAAAAAAGGCTACCGTGGTGGTCAAAAAGTCCGTAAAAGTAATTTATAAACATATGTGGTTGTACAGAAAAACACCGAAATCTATGAAGAAGCATATTCCGTAAATCATGAAAGTTTTGGCTGCCCCAAAGGATAACATTTTGTCGGGCGTAATGAGTGCTTATAATGGCGTGTTAAAGCCCGCAGCACTTTGCACCTCCAATTTCACGTCGCAGGGCATAAGCATTCATTTAACGACATGATAAATAACTATTATTAACTGATAAAAATGTACTTTACCTGAGTAAACATTTTCAATTGTGTAATCCAGCTGGGCCGTAAGAGTAGAGTAAAAATACAGATCGGATCCTGAAGCGATGACCAGTACCTCTGCATTTGGTGATAAGGCAATTAAGGCATCGCTGCTAGCCTGCTCGTACTTGCCAGTTTTCAGGCACTGGGCGTCTTGTCCCAACTTGTAGCTCACTGAAAAAAATTATGGATTTCTTAAAACTATATAAAATATAAAAACATATGTTATTCCTAACAGTCAAACATGCAAAGCTTCCAATGATCGATTGGAAAGACAGGTTTGCCAATCTAGATCTTTTAGATCTAAATCTTCCTATGAGCTTATGAACTTTATATATTTTATGAGCTTATGAACTTTATATATTTTATGTATTTATAGGATTTTAGCTGCTGCTTTAAGACTGAAGTCTTGGAGTGGGTAGATATAATCAAAGACCTTCTAGGGATTGTTATGAACTATAATTTTCTTTCATAAATCATATTGAATACAAAGCTACGCAATGAGTTGGATTTGCTATTCAATCATTGGAGGATTTTAAAGATATTTTTCTTCAAGATACGTTTATTGTGGAGAAGTGAGAACAGTTCTAGAATATATATCTCCTGTTTGGACACCTTACTACAAAATAGATATATTATACATTCAATTGAATGTATACCAAACAGATTTTTAAGACATGTAGCTTATAAACTAAAAATATCACGAGAAGAAATTCACTAAGGTTAATTACATGAATTATTAAAAATCAAGTCATTAGAAAATAGAATAGAATTTACTTTGATAATTGCATTCTATATAAGTTGTGTGATACTCTGTTGTGTTCCCCTGATTTATTAGAAGGATCAGTTTGCACATTCTGGCCAGACAGACAAGGCTAAATCAGTTCTATTCTGTGAACTTTCAAAGAAATAACTAAACTGTACACAGCCCCATATCTAGGATGTGTAGACTAGCAAATACCTACCGTCGTCCAAATATTCAGTGTATGTTTATAAAATGGTTTATCCGCAAATATATTTTAATTTTTATTATTATTCTGGTATGTCAGTGGTGTATATAAGGGAGGCGGTAGGTTGTATACGATATTTCTACGGGTCCGAAGAAGATATAATCTATGTTGTCTTATAGCTACTATTGTGAGGAACACTTTTCAACCATTTTTAGACTGTAGCAACTTTTTTGGCTAGGTGAAAAATACAAAAAAACTGCACTTTCTTACATTCAACGGGTGAAATCGACCCCTTTGACGGATCCGAAAAAGATTAGATCTACATGTCCTTATAGCCTATTTACACTAAGGGTGAAACTGTATATTGTAGCGTTTTTCTGGGTTCTTTTGGGTGTGAATTTGGAGGGTCCCTAGCGAGGTTCCCAACAGATGGCGCTCGTAGTACCTTTCATTCTTGTTACAATATATCACTGTATGTTGCCTATATCAGTTAGAAATAAGAAGGAATCATCAAAAAGTCCGTATTTGGTACAGAAAAAAATGGCTACTGAAAAGTGGCTGCTAACACGCTTATACTATTTCCAAGCTCTTAAAGCGGTAAACAGCATTTTATGCACTATTTCATTGAACACACCAATTCGAGAGGCTCAAAAATATCTATAAAAGTTGTGTGATCACTTTACAATCTGAAAATATAAAACTATGTAAATTCTCTCAAAAAAGCACTAAGAAGCTTGTTGTCTGTTGCCGAGGAAAAATAACATTTTCTTGGGCCCGCCGTTCTGAAATTTAGAGAAAAATTCATGAAAGATCAATTTGAAGACTAAATGTTCATATGAACATGGGTCCGTGACGCCTTTCTTTTCGAGCTAGAGCACTATTACTAAAGAAATACGAGTACTGCTCCCCAAGTGTATCTACGAATAATGAAACGTATTTATTGAACAGTTGGTATAACCTATGATAAATTTTGCATGTTTTACAAGTTGTTGAGGCTCAATATGGACATGGATGAAAATATTATTATCCTGTATTTTTGGAAAAAAATTATTTAGAAGGTCAATAGTTTTAAACAGTAACATTCGAATAGAACGACAACAATAGAAAATATCGAATAGTTTTTTTTTACAATAAATGTTCAAAGTGGCCACGCATTATTTGAGAAAATAAATTAATTCAATCGTTTTCACTTATGTCATAGGTGTCTAGATAAGCACAATGCTTACGTATTAACAGTATTGCGATCAAAACAAATCAATGCCATGCTATTTTTTCAAAAAATACTGGATAACATTATCCGTATCTACGTACATGGAGGGTCAGAAAACAACTGTAAATCATGTGATATTCACCACAGGGCATACTTAATTAAAATAAAATACGTTCCATTCTCCATAATTTTTTTAGAACAATATCATCATTTCTTTTAGTGCTAATATGCTCTAGCTTGAAAACAATGCCGTTGCGGAAATTTCTTCTTCAAATTGACCAAGGAGTCGATGGTTAAAGTTTGTCTACATACTTTATTAATAACCTGTATATATAACTATACGCTATTTTATATTTATTATTGTATAGGAAAATATTTCGCGCTACTTCCGAAACATTCTCGAGCTGTTAATATACTTACTTAAGTGGCAGTTGCGTATTTTTTAAAAAACAATCATACATTTCTACTTCAGAAAGAGGGATCCGACCTTGGAATGTCGAAAAACAATGAAACCAATGAATACTATATATTGGTCCTGAATGCAAAATTTTAAGAAAAAATTACAAACTCGATACATCGTCGTGGAAAATATCCATTATTATATACTTTAAGAGTAAATAAATCATCACTAAGACTTCCTTGAAGAATCACTTTGCATGTTATAATTATCATGTTTAACACCTTCAAAATAAGCGTTTTTTTTTACGTGTACCCTGCTCAGCAACAGTTAACCATACAAAGCCTTAAAATACCACTACTGAAATCATGAACTGAATTCAAGCAGCCTTTTCGATGAAATAATAATAATAATAACTTTTATTCATGTCAACCTCGCGGATATGAAACGTCAAAATACAATGAATACAATCAAACAAGGTTACGACAAAATCGATACAAAGACATTAACAGAATAATAGCATTTTTCTACCAAAAATGCTTGCACACGTTTTTTAAAAGACTTATTAGAAACTAAGGTTTTGATAGGGTCGTATCGTCAGTCGTTCCTACAATTGTAGTGCGCGTTTATGGCCTCCTTGATTGTCATACTCCTTTATCTCCTTCAAAAATTTCTAGATTACACTTGTCCCGTGTCAGCGTCAGCGCTCTCCTATTGTGAAGATATGTTTTCCTTTTAAATTGTAGGAAATTTCAGGCTGATAAAACATGCTATAACTCAAAAGCAAGCACAATTTGATGCAAATAGATGTTTGTGACATAACCTCAAAATAGAGCGCTGACACGGAGAAGTAGAAAACTATGACAATCAAGGAAGCCATAAAGGCGCCCTACAATTGTAGGGACGACTGACGATACGGGCCTTAGGGCAGAGTGTTTCAAACACAAAAACTGCTCCAGTTTTATCAAAAGAATATATGCTCACCTCACTCCAGTTTTCTCAGCTTATTTCACGTTATTTTCATCGATATTGTTTGAGTAAAAACTCACCCTATTGCTTCATTCGAGTTACCAAAGTCAAATTAAATCCAACTTACCTTGGGTGTCGAACAATTTCCATGTCCCATCTTTGGAAACAGTAGCCATATGTGAAGAATCTACGTCAAAAGCCACATCATAAACTCCAGAGCTATGTCCGCCTAAAGTTAACTGTTTTATCTGTTTTACTCCCTGGAATTCACCTGACTTGTTGAACGTAACTTCCCAAACTCTAGCTTCTGGTGTGAAACCTGAGAAATAAGCATAAGGCAATGTTACTTTATCATAGCACGGATTTGATCTTCACTATCGGCTTTCCGAGTTATGCGGATAATGGTTGAAATATGCATGTTCACAACATAGCCATATGTATAGTGGAAAATAAACATTAGAAAACTTTTGGTTTCAAAAATCGGGTCAAATAGTTTGTCTCGATACTTCCCACAATTCGATATACATATATTGATTTTCAATTTTATCATAAGTATAAACTGAACGTCTTTATTGGCATTCGAGCATATGTAACTTGAAAAACGAACATTTTAAGAATTTTTGATGCACTCAAATTTTTCTTGCTGACGCTTTTAAGTATCCGAAACTTGAAAAAACGGTTTATTTTTGTAAAGAAATTTATATTTCTTACCTGAGGCCACAATGAATCGTCCACAAGGAGATATCTTGGCACATACGGTGTTCATAAGATATGTATCAATAACGGCCAATTTTTGGCCCTTCAAATCCCATATAACCATATCAGTCTTGTTTGAGCAAGTCATGATGTATTTGCCATTGCTGGCAATGCCCATTCCTATCACATCGGTCTCGTGGTGCTGAAAATAATCAATGAATTGGAATTAAGAAAATCTGCAGGTCTAGATAATATAACAGTATACTCTCAAGAGAATAAATTCCAACATCTGCGGCATACTGTCACATTTGATAAATTCTTGTATGAATAAAGGAGTATTTCCTACATGTTTAAAACACGCTATGGTAAAACCATTATTTAAATCTGGAGAAAGAGAAAAACCCGTCAACCATCTTAATAAATTTTTCTAAAATATTTGAAAAAGTGTTAAAAAAACGATTTACCGAATTTGCAAAAAAATATAACTTAATAGCGGAACAGCAAAATGGTTTTCAAGAAGGCAAATCTGCTCAAGATGCTATTGTAAAATATACACGAATCTCGATATTGGCAAACCAACTGCATGTGTTTTTGTTAACTTGGCAAAGGCATTCGACTCTATTACTTATGAATCGCTTTTAACAACTTTAGAAAACTTAGGTTTCCGGGGAATAGCATACAAACTTATAGAAAATTTGTCAAATCGAACACAGTGCGTCAAAATTAATAACACATTCAGTGAACCCCATATTATATCATACGGTGTACCTCAAGGCTCAGTATTAGGATCCATTTTATTTAATCTATTTATCAACGATTTGTTCAAAATAAGTAGTACAGGTAAAATTATCGGTTTTGCGGATGATGCAGCTATTCTCTATGAAAGCAACCAGTGGCATACACTAAAAACCACAATTGAACATGATTTCAAAACATTTATAGATTTCTTTTCAGAAAGAACTATGACAATTAATTACAATAAAACACATTATATAGCATTTTATTGTAACGACAGGCTCTCACCACAATTTAAAAAACTTGAAGTTCATACAAGCAGTGGTCTCAAAGAGATTCAGTCAACCGATAAAATAAAATATTTAGGCGTGATTTTGGACAAACACTTAAAATGGGATACCCATACAGAGTACCTTGTGAAGAGACTGTGATGTATTATTCCAAAATTCAGGTACTTCAGAGATATTCTAGATAAGAAATATCTATATAATCTATATTATGCTCTTGTTTATCCTCTATTACTTTACGGAATTTTGGCTTGGGGGGGAGTTATGAATAATAATTACAAAAAGGTTGATGTAATCCAAAAATTAATTCTAAAATTGATTCTCCATAGGGAGATTACTTATTCAAGTGATTTTCTATATGTGAAGGCTCAGCTATTAGATTGCAGACAAATTTATTTTTATTATGGTCTAATACATTATTTCAAATATTCGAAATACTTGAATCGTACCATTCATAACTACCCAACAAGATTCAATCAAAATTCAATGTGTATTCCACAAACATCAAAAACCTTTACACAACGATCTCTGTTTTTCTTAGGACCAAAATTCTATAACTTCATACCAGAGTCATTAAAAGTAATTAAATCAAATAAGTAATTTAAAAAAGAACAAAAAAATTGGATTTTACAACAACCAAGGTACTCCATCCATGAAATTGTAGATCTGAAAAATCATTATCAAAATCAATAATATTTTACTTACACTAACATCCATACTTTTACTTTACTTATAATTGACAGTATTAACGGTTTTTTTTCATACACTGACTGTACTATTAGTTTTTATTTTTAACAAACCCAAACACAAGTGCAAACTTTTTTTGGGTGCTTTATGTTTATTGTGCACAATATTTGATATTCACCTGTATTTTGTGACAATAAACATTATTATTATTATACAACATCCATTATTAAAATAAAAAACTCTGGAGACGGATACATTTTTTTGTGAAATCTCATCTTATGGCACAGTACCAAGGATTGACTTTTTGCCCCTTACACAGAAACAACTTAGGTTATTGATCACTATAACTCAATTAGATATACGAGGTCAGTAAATTAAGTGATGAGACTGGCAACGTAGCGTACAATCTGACAACACTGAAGGCGGCGGGCTTGTAGGGGAGACAGGGAACATGCGATACGTCTTCAGTACAAGTTTGAACTCGCTCGAGTGGTTTGGTTGTCGGTAGTGATTTTTTCTTCAGGCTTGGGCACATCGCAATGAAATCTCTTGCTAGACAGGCCTACTGAGATAGTGTTTTATCAAGAGGACAGTTTTTTCGGTGGTGTAAGGCATTTTCAGAAGGGAGAGAGTCGATTGAAGTTGAGCCACGAAGCGGAAGGCCTTCATCTTCAAGAACCTATGAAAATATCGCCAGACTCCGGGTTCTTGTGCGTTCAGATCAGGGAAGAGCTAAATTTGACTCACACCACCGTTCATCAGATCAAGAGCAACTGAGTGTTACATCACGATAATACTCCTTGTCACACAGCAATGCCAATAAGTTTTTGGCCAGTAAAAACATTCGAGGCTCCTCAGCCTCCTCATTCCCCTGACTTGAGTCCTCGTGACTTTTTTCTCTCTCTAAAAAATCACGTCAAGACTCATTTTGGGACAGTCGAAAACACTGAAACGGCTGTTACCAGCTGAAGGCTATTCCAGTATCGGAGTTCGACTACTGCTATGAGGAGGGCGCTGTGCGGCTTCAGGGGAAAGTTATTTTGAGGGTGAAAATATAAAATTGTAATTATATTTGTATAAAAGGATTAAAAAAATCAGTCTCATCACTTAATTTACAGACCTCGCAACCATGTGTGATGGGGGTGGATGAAGACCTCACGTGTGCCCGCTGCGGGATATAGGAATAGGTAAAAAAGTTCATTTTGTACTAGTTTCCTAGAAATATATCCTTCAGGATAACAGCTATACATAAGCCATATTGTAGCGCACTCGTAAACCAGAACTTTGAAGTACCGATGAGACTCCCCCATAACATCGACGCTTAGGCAACCAGTATTACGCGACCGTGTATGCAGCACGTACGCATCCGAGATCGCTCGACACCCATCGGGAAGCATCTACTGCCATCGAGAACCATCGAACGTCATCTAGCAAGATTCGATGAAAGCCCGCATTCTACCCCTGGAAGGCTCTGGTTTGGTAGATTTGAAATAAGTGGGCGCTACGATGTCAAAATGGCAGAGTCGTCGATGAGTTTTCAACAGCGCAATACACGATAATACAGTCTACAGTCATTTTGTGATAAATTAGTTGCAAATGTTGTAATAAATTAGTGAGTGAGTTATAAATTATACTTTAAATAGTACAGACTGTGTTTTTGTTACAAAGTAGCTGGGGCATCACAGGAAGTGTCAGTGGCAGAACCGGCTTAGTGTTAATGAATGTCTGACTTGTGCGATTTGGCAACTGGAAATACATCATCAACCCAGTCTTTGCATTTATACTATCGGCTGTATAATATTGGTGATAAATGCTGTATGAGATTTGAAGAATCATTTTATATTCACCAGTACTAATTCAACATATCTATAATATCTGAAGAACGATTTCATTATGAAAAGATAAATTTGGCTGCAAAAGCTTAAGTTATCACAATCGCGCGAGTCGGAGATAAAATTTCTCCCAAACCGTCGACCGAACAGAAATACCACTACCTACAAGTAACACGCCTAGCAGCAGTAACGTTCTAATGCTGCTTAGGTTTCATGAGGTCAGTTTTAAAACATACGATATGCCAAAATATCAATACGACGGAAACCACGGATTTATCAGATTCCAGACCGAATATGGAGAAAATGGGACGGTAGATCTTCTTCAAATTTTGAGATAATTCTTTAACGCCCATTGAGTTTCACATGTTGAGTTTTTTAAACCTTTGTATGATGTTTTTCAATTTTAAAACAACTTTTTAGAGCTTTCCTGAGGGAATTTCAATAGTTTCATATTCAATTTGAAAACAATATGACTTTTATGGATATTTTAAGATTTTTCGAATTGGTGGGCTTGAAGAAATAATGCAAGAGACGTGGCTTCCCCCATAAGGAGCTTGAAAACATCATACGCGTGCTTTTTACAAGAAAGTACGCAAAATTTTATTTTTGCAATGTGTAAAATATTTTCTCGTGTTCAGTATACGAGTATAATATAATTATTTAAAGCCCATTGAATTTCATATGATGGGTTTTTTAAACTTTTCTATAATTTTTCTAGATGAAAATTGAAATGACACGAGAAGATGTTTCTCATATGAGCACAAGTAAATGTTACTAGAAATATCTCAGGGACTAAACGGTAGATTTCGACTTGGTACCAGTAAAGTACCAGTTTAAGTTCAGTCTATGTTCCTGTAATATATGAGGAAAAATACGCGTATGATTATCTAGAAATCAAAATACATAACGCGAACATTAAGAAAGGCGTAACAAATGAAATTGATTTTTAGGTCAAACAATATATCATACATTGCTTTTTAAGCAGCCTTGATTGTTCAGCTCACATTTTGAAATATTTTTTACCTTGTCTCCGTATTTATTCACGATTTTTTTCACACATGCTTACATTGATTCAATCAAAAAAAGTAATCACCTTTCAAAACAACTGTTTGTTCTAGCAACATCGTTTCAGATTTTCTTCGATATAGGCACGGTTTTTCTATTTTTTCGTCTACGTTATGTAAGCGTTACCTTATTAGAAGTGTCATGCAGTAGTCGTTTTCACTCATGCATTGCGTTTCCTAACACCAGTAGGCTGTTAAGCATGGATGTTGAATGATGTGCATATACAAACGCGGCAAAAACGTACCGACTTTATTACAAAATCGATAAAGCTCAATGTTTTGGTTTATTATCGGCGTTCTGCTTAACAGCCTACATACCATGTCAGAAGGACAACATGTTTCGAATTCAACAAATTTAAGCTCAATCTACGAGGGCGGTCCGATAAGTACTTAGCCTATAAAAGAAAAACAAAAATTTAGGAAAAAAGGCGATATATTTCTTGATATCAGTTATGTTTTCTTTTAAAATTCTAGGAAATTTCAGGCTGATTAACAGGTGATATAAATGCAAAGTATGAACAATTTGATGCAAATAAATATTTGTGACATAACCTCAAAATAGAGCGTAGGCACAGAACAGCAGAAAATTGTGAAAATCAAGGTGGCCATAAAAGTGTCCTGAAGTCAGTCAGAATACTGCCTCAACGCAAATGTTCCACCTACCTTTGGAAATGTTAACGCCTTACTGGCCTGCAGCCATCCATCTTTCTTCTTGTCGACCTTGTATACCTCCAATACGTTCTCGTGGCTCTTGTGAATAATGACCGCTTTCGAATCTGGACTCCATTTAACGTGAGTGGCATAGTCGAAGTCTATGTTGACTCGCAGACTTCTCTTATCCTTCTGAGTGAGGTCTTTCACTTCCCATATAAATACGGCTCGATCTGTAACAAAATGAATAACAAACTATATCAACAAACATTTCTTTGTATTCAGGTGCAATGATGGCGAAGCTTTAGTAGCGGATATTCGATATGAGTTTTTAGCTGGCCCAGATCAGTAGATCGGGGGAAATATTCTTTTTGCCAGATTGGCCTCTACATTGAAAATCAAATTTGTTTGACGGCTTGAGTTCAATTAAAGAGAGAAGTGTTTATAGGCACATATCTTAAAAAGAGAAGCCGGCTGGATAGCGAAGCTCATCACCGCGTTGCCTAGCAATGCTGACGCGGAAATCTGCCACGTTGCCAATATGTTACGCCAGTTCCTTGAATTAAGATGCATCCTGAAAATATGCGATCGTTTACTCTCTATACGCAAATAATGGTTTTATTATGAGCGTACATATTTTTGAATCGAGTCAAGTCTGTATAGGATCGATTCCGGCACAGGTATTACATATCTCTAAAGGTGGCATGATGTCGATTTTTGTTGACGTTGTATTGTTTTTTTGTGACATTATATAGGTTGTTCTACAAGATGTTAACTTAGCACTAGCTGATGGACACCTTGTGAACTTGTTTTGTAGTTGTACGTGTTGCCTAAGCTTCATGAGGCTTCAGTTATCAATGCTTGATTTTGATGTGATGTTAAGACTGCTTCAGAGATGGCATTACTGGAGGCAACGGCAATGCATAGGTGCATAGTGAGGATGTGTGTGCTAATAATATGTGTTGATGATAATTCCATTGGATACTTGAGATTCAAAGCTAGAAATTAGTTGCGCATCCACTTTCTCTTATCCATTCTGGAAATTACACAATATGCAAATTTGCTGAATTTAAAAAATGAGAGAGATAAGAAATAATTATAATCACTGTACACTGTCGAATTACAAATCATACATGCTAACAGTAATTAAATACAACGCGGGCGCGGTGGTGATTTCCCGTAATTCTCCTCAGTTTTTGAAAACATAAAAAAACGTAAAAAATCGTAATTTATAACTTTGAAAGGACAACATATTTTCTGACACAATAAATATCACTGATTTTATACACATGCAACCCAATACACACAATCATCCAGTTGTGATCTTCGCTATTCAACCAACCTTCTTCTCAGAGATGAATTATAAAGTAACCCCAACCTATGGGGTTAATTTGTGACAACTTTTTCCGGCATTTTCTCGAGTTCTATAACATTTATTGAATTACATCTTCTACTTGAGATAGAAAAAAGATGGGACTATAAGGTGGCATATCTTAAATTATAATACTTCAAACAATTTGAAATAAATCTTCAAAAAACCTAAAAAAGTGTTACAAAGTAGCCCCACTTTACGGTATATCGAAAAATATGTATATTCAATGATTGAAAAAAGACAACAATTTCTTTACGTTCCTAACCAAGAAAATAGCTCACTTCATAAAAATCACTGGTTCATTCATTTCTTACTTTCAAAGCAACATTCCAAAACCGATCCGGGAAGTCACTTTACAGAAAAATATCAAATTATCAGTGACAAACACAGTTCTGTTTGGTATACAAGAATAAAACTTTCTACTTTCACATAATCAGTGTCTGATAGGCATATGCATGATGTGTGTATCCAATAGGATAACATGTAGCAGACAAAATTACAGGTTATGCAATAATATGGGATCTCTTGAACCACGAAATATCTATCTTCCAAATGTTAATACATCAAATTCGGCAGGCTACGCCAATTTGAGGTATTGCAATAAATTATAATTACATCTAGACGTTAGTTGAAAATTATAATGCTGGGACCTGTGTGTTTGTTGTTAACAGTATTTTGATGATTCGAAGTCGGAAGTTAGAAATCAGAAGTTAAATTTATGAAAAAACAACGTTAATCAGATTTGACACTATACTTCTTACGCCTTTAATTGTATGCTTTTTAATAAACGTTATAACGTTTTTTTCTCATTGACATAGTAGTTACTCACTTGGTATCAAAATCTCACCAAGCTATACTTTCTGAATTATAGAGGTGTCATGGATTAGCCTAGCGGATGCTACGTGTCTACTGATCAGTCGCCGTTAGTTGCGCTGGTTCGAGTCTCGTCCTAAGAGAATTTTTCTTTTGGGTATGTACGTTGTGATTGTCGGTAGTTGTTAGACGGTCTCCGACTGTCGAACGTGGAGGTACCACCCAGCGGATCTCTAAGGCGAGGCTAGAATGTCTGTACGTCACATGCACACGGGTTTCCTCACTAGAGTCCGTGTGACATCCCCGCTTCCCTATGTATCCCCCTATAGCCTCATGGTACCAACGGGTGTTTAGGCCAAAGGCCTGCGTGGTGGTTCAAGCATAAAAAAGAACTACTTTTGAATGTATTATTACCAATTTGCATCCATACAGTCATTTAACACAGAAAATTAGTGCAGTCTAGGGATATGTTACCAGTCAAATTGTTATACACTTGTTATTCCAAACGCATGTATTTATCACACCATGGAATTTGCATCCGAATCGAAGGGTCGATTTTCAAAATACAGAAAAATGTAGGCGTAGATAACGACTAGACTAGACGTATCTTCTTGCACTTTCACCTTATTCGGAAGTTGTATGCATCTGCGATCCCGAGTTAGTGGATTTTGTAATAACTGCCTGCAGCCGACACAACGTAACGAATAAAAAAAGAGCAAATATTTTTCCAGAGCGTTTTTCGAACGTAGAAAGCATCACGAGGTGAGCATCCAAGTTTTATAAATAGCCTTCGGTCCACCCACTATGTGACGGCGAAGTGAAAGTTTAGCGTTGATTTGCTCTGAAACGATACAGAAATATCCGCAAGGAAACTATACCAGGCGATTTGAAAGATACATATAATTTAAGTACCATTTTTAATTACGCGGTTCGAATCGAAAAACATACGAGATTATTTAAATAGGAGGAGTTACAACCCTGTTCATTTGATGCAGTTTAGGAGAGATTTATTAATGTATCCCTTAAGATGGTTGATCAAGTTTGTTCATGTGTTTTTCTGTTGCCACTGATTGGATTTTTATGATAGTCTGTAGTGGCACATGTTTTAATACTACATACTTAGTTTGAATTTGACTACTTGCGATAGCGGTACGGCCTAGCGTGCGTCTATTGTTTACTATTTATTCATTGTGCATTAAGTAATGTCATCACAAACTCAGAAGCGAAAGCACAAAACATTGACAATTAAAGAAAAATGTGATATTTTAGACCGCTTAAATCGCAATGAAACTTTCAGTGAATACCACCAAGGCCGATCTACAATTTGGCATTAAAAGAAACCACGAGAAGATCAAGAAATTCGTGTCAACTACTGACTGCGGGCCAGGCAAGAGACAGACACTCAAGAAAGCTGAACATCCAGAAGTGGAAGAAGCTTTGTACATGTGGTTTCTTCAGAAAAGAAATAGGCATGCACCAATTTCAGGTCCCCTGTTGGCCGTGAAAGCTAATTTTTTTTAAAAGGAAATAACAAAAAAAGTTGATTTTGTGGCCAGCAAAGGATGGCTAGAAAGTTTTAAAAGTCGTCATGGCATACGTTTAATTACTATTACAGGAGAGAAACTTTCTAACGATGCCACCTGCATAGAGCCCTTTAAATTGAGATTTTTGCAAAAGGTGAACGATTTAAATCTTGACCCGTCACAGCTGTACAATGCAGACGAATCAGGGATTTTTTTGGCGTGTGATGCCTAACAAAACTTTTGTTTCTTGTAACGAAAAATCCGTACCTGGACAAAAATTAAGTAAACAGCGTGTAACCATACTACCATGTGCTAACGCTGCGGGCACACACGCGCTTAAGATGATGGTCATTGGGAAATCTAATAAATCACGAGCATTCAAAAACATTGATTTTCCTGTACACTATTACGGACAAAAAAGTGCATGGATGACAAAAGGCCTTTTCAAAAAGTGGTTTGATGAATGCTTTGTACCTGAAGTTAGAAAATGGTTAAAAGATCGTAATTTTCCTCAAAACGCGTTGTTACTTCTTGATAACGCTCCCGGTCATCCGTCTGAAGAAGAACTAACAACTGAGGATAAATGCATCACTGCGATGTTTCTTCCGCCAAATGGCACTGCACTGATTCAACCAATGGACCAGAAGATCACTAAGTTTGTCAAGCAAGACTATAAGGAAAACCTACTTCTGAGAGCCGTATCAAAAGACCAACCAATAGAAAAAACTTTAAAAGAATTTAATATGAAAGACTTGGTTTTTGCTCTTTGTCAGTTGTGGAATGCGTTACCGTCATCAACTATTAAATCGTCTTGGAAAAGTTATGGCCAGATATAGTCACCACTCTTAGCAACGTTCCACAAATCAGTGTTACTTCGGAAGTTATAGAACAAGTCGCTACTGAAACACAGATAAGTCCGGAAGATTTGGAAATCTGGTGCCGTGGAATGGATAAAGAGGAAAATGTTTTTCATGAAATGTCTGACGAAGAGAGGTTTCTAACTATACAACAAACAATCAGGAAAATAACGACGACGTGATTGCAACTACTCCACAAGTCACAGCACAAGTCGCAATTAACGCCTTTGAGCTAGGTCTACAATGGGCTGAAGAGAATGGTACATCCTACAACGAACTTTTACTTTTGAGAAGACTGAGGGACAAAGCTCTGATCTCGCGTTATAGCAACCTTAAAAAAAAATGATGAATTTTTCCAAGCTTCATACAAATTTGATAAATTCATTAATGATTTTGATTAACAATTCTTGATTATTGTGGTACATATGTATGTGCATTTATGCTTAATTTTATAATAAAACGTAAGCTCTCTATTGTTATTTAATTTACTAAATTCGACATACATACATATATGTATGATTTGTACTTCAAAGTACATACATATACATAACATATATAATCTTACTATTGGATACGTAATTTTTCGGATTACAAGGTAGAGGTCCACTGTATTATTATTAGGTTTTACTTACTTTTTTCCAAAATATACGAATTTTTTTTGGTCCAATTTTTTAATCTCACTTCCATACTTTCTCGAAAAATATCAATGCGACCGACTTTAAATTTCGTGTCCACATTAAGTTAAAGTATGTTAGTTAATGTCATGACCCTATTGTTTTCTAAAAAAATTGGTTTATACGAAAATATTATCTGATAACTTCTATACTAAACTTTTTGTCACGTTTTGGATAACTCATGACATGTAATCAATGAAATGAATGAATAACATACGACACCGTTCAAATTTGTTGATTAGTATAGGCGCCTTTTCTTTCCAACAAAGTCAGTAAATGGTAACTGGTTAACCAAACCTCATACTAACAAAAACAAACCGTTGTGACAAACAACGACGAAAAGTACCATCAGTGTTCACTGATGATTTCGTCATAGTCAGTGGATTCCTACCATAACTTCTAGCCTCATACATCAATAATACTAGATCATAGTAAATACTGATCTTATGTCATTCACCATAGGGGTTCAGTGGTGAATGGATCCTGAACTATCCACTATCTACTATTATCTCCGAGTATTTTCTCGTACACAAACTTAATGGAAAACAAATGTAAAACATTGATTCAATTGACGTTTGCGGTCAGCGTTAATTAAATTCGATAGTGGGTACTTTTCTCATTTGTGCGCAATAATGTTCAATACGAAGGTTTTACAGTTAAAGTGAGATAACAAAGTTCAAAAATAATCATGGCTTCACTACACATTTAGAAATTCTCAAGGTATGTGTACATGTCCATTAAAAATTAATTGAATAATCGAATAGTGTCCTGAAGATTTTTAAAAGACAGTTATAGATATCTAACGGTATTTCAAAGCGGTGGCATTGAGAAGCGTTTGTTGATTCATTCTTGTAAGAACTTCGTGGAGATTTCTTGTTTTCCTTCATATTGTAGCGGCGATCAAAGTTCATAACAGCTTTGAGACCGCTACTTGAAAATACTTGGTAATCTTTTCTTGTTTTTTTCCGGCAGGCTCTTGAATATGCACAGTTTTGAACAAAGAACGCAGAATAGAAGAGCCACTTCGAAAAAACAGATCATGCCGCGGTGGCTGACATGCTACCTGAGTGGCTTGAATGTTGCCTGCCATTTGGGTGCCATTCTTTACCTGCGATAATAGTCCAGCAAGTAAAATATTCTAATTGGTTTTTCGCATAACCTTAATCAGAAACAATGTTTGACGCAATTGAAGCCTGACAACATGCAGATTTTTTAAAATTTTTAATAACAGAATAAAATATTTTTGTGAGCAGATGCGAAGATATTCCCTGGGCTATAAGGCACGACCCAAATAAATAAGAAAAGGTACTAATGGGTGATTTTTTTGCTAGTATCTTTTTGGCAACACTGTTTTTGACAGATGACGCGTGAATCGTGTCTTGTGTCGTTGTCAAACTTGTTCAGTTTGGTCTATAATTTAACCATGAATCGACTTACGAACGAACAACGCTTGAAAATTATTGAATTTTACTATCAAAATTCATGCTCGGTTAAGAGAGTACATCGAGCACTGCTTCCAATTTATGGGCAATTTGGTCGGCCTACTGAGGGAGATATTCGGAAGCTTGTGACTAAATATCGAACCCAGTTTACATTATTGGACATTAAACCATCAACACGCAGACGTAGAGTGAGGACTGAAGAAAATATTGCGGCTGTATCCGCCAGTGTTCGTGATGACCGTGAAATGTCGATTCGCCGCCGTTCGCAGCAATTGGGCCTCTGTTACTCCACTACGTGGAAAATTTTGCGACAGGATTTGGGTGTAAAACCTTATAAGATACAGCTGGTGCAAGAATTGAAGCCACACGACCTCTTACAACGTTTCCAATTTGGTGAATGGGCGCTGGCAAAGTTGGAGGAAGATCCACATTTTTATCGAAAAATTGTGTTCAGCGACGAAGCTCATTTCTGGTTGAATGGGTACGTTAACAAGCAAAATTGCCGCATCTGGAGTGAAGACCAGCCAGAAGCATTGCAAGAGCTACCAATGCATCCCGAAAAAATCACTGTTTGGTGTGGATTACGGGCCGGTGGCATCATCGGGCCGTACTTCTTCAAATACGACAATGGCCGGAACGTAACTGTGAATGGCGAGCGCTACCGTGCTATGATAACAAACTTTTTTGCCCAAAATGGAAGAGCTGGACTTGGCTGACATGTGGTTTCAACAAGACGGTGCCACATGCCACACCGCACACGAAACAATGGCCCTATTGAGAGGCGAGTTCGGTGAACAGTTTATCTCACGTTTGGGGCCCGTCAACTGGCCGCCTAGATCGTGTGATTTAACGCCGTTGGACTATTTCTTGTGGGGCCATGTTAAGGCTAATGTCTACAGGGATAAACCAGCAACGATTGACGCACTGGAAGCCAATATTGAAGCTTTTATTCGTGAGATACCGGCCGATATGTTGGAGAGAGTGTGCCAAAATTGGACCTTGCGCATGGACCATCTAAAGCGGAGCCGCGGCCAACATTTACATGAAATAATATTTAAACATTAAATTATATCGACCGTTCTATCGACTCAAATAAAGATTTAATCGTTTTTTAAAACTTTTTGTGTTTTTTTTTGAAAATCAAATCCTATACCTCTTAAAAAATCACCCGTTATAAATCCTATCCGGGTAGTCGATGGCCGGCATCCGATTCGGTCGGAAGCAATTCGGAAGTGGATCGCGTAGATGTTGTATAGGGCGATTCATGATCACAAGATGGTGTAGCTTGCCTGGATGAAAAGCAAAGGAGGGAAGCGGCGTGCCGTTGTATCGTTTCCCTGCTAATGATGTTAGGCACGGCTTGTTATTTCAAGAGAAAGATAAGAGAAACAAGATATGACAAATTTGATGTTTAGTTTTTTTAATGATAGCAGAAATCTCCAAAATGATTTTACATACAGGGTGTTTCAGTTTATTGTTCCATAACTTTAAGATTCGATAGAACTTTTAAAATTAATGCATACAGTCTATATAAACATGGGTCGAAAAATGCGTGGCTTCCGAAATACAGGGTGCTTGAATTTACTTTTTAAAATAGTTTTTTCTAAATATTTCGAACAGTATTTGATGTATAACAGTGAAAATTGGTATACAAGGGTTTTTTGGTACGACAAAAAGAACCATGGGCATAGCTTTACTGTAGCCGCTAGAGGGCGCTCTCTACTGTACCTGTAGTGTATTAAAATGACCGAAAAAATTTTCATAGTGCAATTTTTTGCTTTTTGAATAAAAAAAACTGATTCTTCGCACTTTTCTGCATAAAAAAGCTTTCCTGTGAGTTTTCGCATTAGTTAGCCGTTTTTGAGATATTTCGATTTTCAAGCTTCGATGCATTTTTAATTATTTATGGGAAAATAATATTTTTTTTACATTTTCGATTTGGGCATTACAAGTAATTAAGATGATCGTTTAGATTATGTTTTTAAACACAGCAATAATTCCTAACTCTAAATAAATAGAAAAAACAGAATATTAATTTGCTTAATTTTCTAATATTATTTTTAACAAATTAAATTAATTATTTACAACTAAAATGCTATTCATCTACGAATGATCGAACGTGGTATAGCATTATTCAAATAAGGCCTTATTTTATCACATGCATTCCTGATTCTGTCTATTAGCATATCACTTGTGGCTACGGGAGTCTGGTACACTTTTTCTTTTAGAAATTCCCACACAAAGAAATAAAATGGATTTAGGTCAGGGGATCGTGGAGGCCAGGCGACTGGTCCTATACGGCCGATCCATCTTTCTGGATAATTTTCATCCAGCCAGTTTCTAACTATTCTCGAATAATGAGCTGGACAACCATCAAGCTGGAACCCGGCCAATCTTCTTAAATCTAACATATCATCTCACATATTTGCATGTACAGCCTTTAAAAATTCCTTGAAGGTCGCAGCATTTAACCTTGCAGGCAAAAGGTAGGGTCCAAATAGTCGATTACGGTAGATACCAATCCACACGTTCACACTAAATTCATGCTGAAAATTTCTTTCCCTAACTGCATGCGGATTTTCATGCTACCAAATATGTTGATTATGAAAATTTACCACTCCACGTCTAGTGAAGCATGACTCATCGGTCCATAAAACGTTACTTAAAAACTCCCTATTATTATCAGTTCTATCAAGAATCCACTGACAAAATGTGATTCTTCGTTCTCCGTCCCCTGGCTGTAGTCCTTGCACAGGTTGCAAATGGTAAGGACGTCTATGGTCATTTCTAAGAACACGGTGAACATGGCTTGCTGAGATTCCCAAGGCACCAGAAACTCTCCTAACACTTGTGTTCGGATCTCTATCAAACTCACGCAGAATCACACGGGTAAATCTGCGATGACGAACATTTATGTTTTGATCCCTTTGGAGATTTCCAAAACCATTTTCAATTATTTGGCGATGCACTCTTACAAATACTGAGCGAGTTGGATGTCGTCTGTTTGGAAATCTTCGTGCGTATTCTCTGGCTGCTTCTGCTGCGTTTCCATTTACAAAGCCATACACAAAATGAATATCCGCTAACTCTTGATTGGAGAATAAAAATGGCATTTTTATAAAAACAGGTAAAACAAACTAAATTTCGTGCATTCACAATTGCAAAAAAACGTTTCAGGTTTCAACAGACAATAAAACTAACTGTCAACTAATTGACGTTTAACCTTATACTGCTTTCAATTTCAAAAATACTTGCAGGCACAGCCTACTTCTAAAAATTATCGAGACACTGACTTTTTAACGTTATTTTATCATAAATAATTAAAAATACATCGAACCTTAAAAATCGAAATATCTCAAAAACGGCTAACTATAACGAAAATTCACAAGAGAGCTTTTTTATGTTGAAAAGTGCGAAGAATCAGTTTTTTTATTCAAAAAGCAAAAAATTGCACTAAGAAAATTTTTTCGGTCATTTTAATACACTACAGGTACAGTAGAGAGCGCCCTCTGGCGGCTACAGTAAAATTATGGTTCATTTTGTCGTACCAAAAAACCCTTGTATACCAATTTTCACTTTTATACATCAAATATTGTTCGAAATATTAAAAAAAAAAACTATTTTTGAAAGTAAATTTAAACACCCTGTATTTCGGAAGCCACGCATTTTTCGACCCATGTTTATATAGACTTTATGCATTAATTTTAAAAGTTCTATCGAATCTTAAAGTTATGCAACAATAAAATGAAACACCCTGTATAATCTTACCATTGGATATGTAACTTGTCGGATTGCAAGGTACTCTTTTGTAAAAAATTCCGGACTATAGGGCAGTGCTCTATAATCCGACAAATTCGATAGTCCGACACTGCCCTGCATAATGTTTGACGGATTACCGGAGGTCCACTGTATTTATCATCTATTATCTACACCATAAGAATAAAAACGACATAAGTCGCCCTGTATAAACAGAATTACTCGATGTCGTTACAAACAATTTTTTGACCACCAGTTCTATACGTGCACCAATGCACAACAGTACTACCCTGTATAAAGCAATAATTTTAGGAAAAATGTCGGCATCTTATTTCGAAGATCAAAGGCTTTTTCGCGAATGCCCCTTCTACTGGTTTTGAATAGAATGAAACCCCTAAAAATACTACAACTTCACGAGACAAAGTACAAATCAAAAGCTTTTTCTATGAAGTATCTCAAAGACTAAAATTAAAAAAGAATCGATCTCGAAACTCTGTATTTGGTTCTATTTGTATACCAAATTTAAAAGTAATAGTCTTAATATTTTATGTATATAGACACATGTATTATGCCGCATAATGTTTAATCGTATTATTCAAATAGAAAATACCTATTTTGGTCCATCAACATTGTATTTTATAACTTCAATAATTTTATTACTCGTTATAGTCCAAATCATACATTTCATAACCTTTGTTAACTATATCACCTCGCAGAACGTAATTTTGATGATAATTGGATATAGTTGTAAAATTGTTGAAGTTTGAGGCCGTTATGAAACTGTATTTATAGCTCAATAATTTAAAGTAGGGTACAGTTATATTTCTGGAAACCACTCACCGACTGAATTTTAGATAATTATTCTATCTATACAGGGCGATTCAAAAAACAGCAATATTTCTAGAGTATAAACTAGATCAGAAAATAGCACGAAAAGTTCATATATCTATAACACGGGTTTGTAAATGCCCCTTTGCTGAGATACAGGATGTTAAAAGTTATAATTACGAAAACCAAAAAAATATATACTAAGTGACATATAAATCAGAATACCCAGTTTAAATGGTTTTATTTTAATAAAAGTTCGTGAATGTATTTATCTTACTGTAAATAACAAGTGAAAAAATTTTCAGCCTTATCAGTTGGACATTCCGGTTTTTATACTGCTTTTTTTTAATTCACTAACGCTCTAAAAATGAATATTTCAGCCGCAGTAAAGAATCAACGTTGGCGGATTTTGGTTCTTGACATCCTTTACGATCGGTTACGATGCCTAGAGTACGGAGACCTGTACGATTTCGTCAACTTAGTGAGTTTGATAGGGGCCGCTTAGTGAGACTTCGGGAAGCTGGACTTTCTTTTCGGGCAATTGCAGTTAGAGTGCAAAGAAGTGTCACTGTGGTTGGGTGTTGTCAGGCATGGCTTCGAGAAGGCCGTACGCAAAGAGCAAGGGGCACTGGACGCCGCCGTAGAACAACAGACCGTGAAGATCGCCGCCTAAGATTATTGGCCTTAAGGGACCGTTTCTCCACTACCAGGTCCATTGCAAATGAATGGTTTGCAGAACACGGAAGACCTATTGGCATGCGAAGTGTTTACCGACGAATGAGAAGTTTTGGCTTGTTTTCATACCGGCCACACTGGGTCCTCCCTTTAACTCGAGAACACCGACGTAATCGCCTTGAGTGGTGCAGACAACGGTCACTCTGGGATCAGGAATGGAACAGTATTGTCTTTAGTGACGAGTCTCGATTTTGTTTAGGCATGCACGATGGTCGTGCCAGGGTTAGAAGGCGACGTGGTGAAAGGAGGAATCCACAGTTTTTTGTTGAAAGACATGTTCATCACACTGTTGGAGTTATGGTTTGGGGTGCTATAGCTTATGGATCCAGGTCAACTATAATCTTCATCAGAGGTAACATGAACGCGCAGCGTTATATCCACGAAGTTCTAGAACCCCATATTTTACCCTATCTTGACACCCTGGCAGATCCGACTTTCCAACAAGATAATGCCCGACCACATGTTGCAAGAATCACAATAGACTTCTTTCAACATAATGATGTCACATTGTTACCATGGCCACCAAGATCTCCCGACTTATCCCCAATATGGTATGATGGGTGGATTTGCAACGTCCTCCTCAGACTCTAGAAGCACTTCGATAGGAGTTGGTGGTTGCCTGGAATGAGATACCACAGGAGGACATTGACCACCTGATCAGAAGCATGCCTAGGCGCGTTGGAGAATGCGTAGCACATCAGGGTGCATCCACACATTATTAAATGTCAAAGGGCATTTACTTATTATGCTTCATTAAGTACTTATACAAAATTTTATTAAAATAAAACCATTTAAACAAGGTGTTCGGATTTATATGTCACTTAGTATATATCTTCAGAGTGGATTAAGATATTGACTGAAAATTTGGTAAATGTAGTTCCAACAGCATAGTCAATTATGCTTGAGGCTTCACAAGTGGCGATGAAATTAAGAAGATCTGGCATACATAAGAAAAAAGAAAATTATTTTCTTCGGCACTAACTTCTTCAAATGTATTCTTAAATTTGTGAATAAGGTTTTCAATTTTACATAACTCGCTTCTCCTGATAAATTTTTTGGAGGAAAATTGACTTTGAAGTGAAATCAATATATCAAATTTCAACTGGTTCCGCTTTCGAAATACAAATCAGTTAGTGAAGTTCGACATTAAAAATCATATTTGAATCAGGACACCCACTATAACGTTACCTGAAGAATATTCTGTTTTGTCCTTATTCAGGATCATCAGTGACACCTTCATAATTGGACATTTTAGGTTCTCTGTCTACACCTATAGAAACTTATTTTTATTATTTAGGGATGTACTTTCTGTTATAGAAGTATTGTCACTATTTTATGAATCACTGTATATCAGAATATCGACGTAGAACTATTTTAGAGATGCCTACTGTACTTTATCTCCGCTATGATGTAGGTTGTACATGTAGTATTATAATGCATAAAAAGATCGTGACATTATCATCAGTTCTGATGTGAGACTTTACATACGTGATATTTGAACGATTTTTTATTGAGAATTATTTTCCATCGTATTCAGTATCAAAGTAAGAACCATCACGTTTAGCTACTAACAAAAGGTTCACGACCCACAGTTCAACTGTACTGTAGATACAAGATACATTAAGTATCAACATAAGACGTAATATCAAAAGTACATTTTGTATATGTCATTTTGCTTCGTTTGCCGTAAAGAAATACCTTTGACACGTAGATCGAGTTATACAGGATGTAAACGTTATGATAGTCATTATTTAAATGGGTGACAGACGGAACGCAGTGTAAATAAAGATGGAGTTTGTTATTTTTGGTATTTTAGGTATTATTTCATTATTTGATAATGTACTCGTAAAATGCAAACAATTAAATAAAACGGACTTACTGTCTCAGCGCTTCACCTGGTGTGTGAAAGCATATTGAACGTATTAAAAAAATCCACTTATAAATAGGAACACAATTTTGATACATACATTGTTTTTCTTTTTAAAACCCACACTGCACTTTTTTGTATTCAAAGAAGGTGTTCAAAATGTCGTCCTCCACTTTCCACACAAGCTTCATTACGACGAACCCAGTTTCTTCTTACTCTAGCTCCTCGAAGTTGTCCATTTATTATTTCAGCCGCATTACATTTTTTTTTCGCGAGGTTGTGCTTCATTTGTTATTGGACCAGCCCCATAAACCATCCCTTTAAGTTCTCCCCAATACCAGAAATCCATCGGATTGAGGCAAGGAGATCTTGCTGGCCATTTTAGAGGATCAGGAGCATTTCGACCGATCCAGCGATTTGGATAATGTTCATTCAAATACTGAATGACGCCTCTAAAAATGTGTGGTGGTGCCCCGGCATGAAGAAAGCATAAATTCTGTCTCCGTTGTAAAGGCATGTTGTCTAAGATCTGTTATTGGCTAGACGGCTAAGGTATCCTTCTCCTGACAACTTTGGAGGTAACTCGAAAGGGCCAATTACCTGATCGTCAAGAATACCCGCCCAAATATTTATTTTAAAACGTTGTTGGAAATCACCTTCACGAATGGCATGAGAATTTTCTTGAGCCCACGTGTGAGTATCATGGAAATTTAATATCCCGTCTCGCGTAAAAGTACATTCGTCCGTCGCTAGAATGTTTTTATGAAAATCCGAATTTTCAATGTTTTTGTGCAAAAACCACTGACAGAATGTTAGTCTGCGAGGATAGTCTTCTGGTAACAAAGCCTGCACTCGTTGTACATGGTAGAGATAAAGCAAATTTTCCCGTAGGATTCTATGTACTATGGTATGCGATAGTCCTAAGCGGCAGCCTAATCGCCCGAGTGCTGATATATGCATTGATTTCCACGATATTTAAAATTTGTTCCTCCTGTTCTACAGTAACCTGTCTTCCACGAGTGCGAATATTAGTGGGCTGAACACTTCCTGTATCTCGAAGTCTTTGGTACACTTGCACAAATGTCCTTCTGTCTGGGTGTACCCGTTGACGAAAGCTGTCGCGATAAATTTGAGCTGCAAGATTTTAATTCTGACGAACTTCACCGTAATCTAACATCTAACAACCGTTTGCGATCGATTGCCGGTTCGATAAGAGTGATGATGACCGACGCGCTGTTGTCATGTGTGTTTTAAATATTTAATCTAATGAAATTTACTTACTGACTACAAATTTTAGCTTACCTTAGAAAAACTTAATGCCACTTGGGTCATATGAACTTTTTGACTTGTTTTGACGCCCCCTATTACCCATTGAGGAGGTCGAAAATAAAATCCAAAATGATACGATTAATTAAAGAAATTCCAATCACTATATCAACCTTTTCACTCTGCTCATTTTAGAATCAGTGGAACCTTAAATGAACGACCGAAATAACTTAAATACATGATACGAGCAGGAATTTCAATTTTCAAATCAAACCAGCATTATTCTGTGATCCCTTACAAAGAAAGCTTATTTGAATATAGCGGTTTAGGTACTTTCCTCTTTCAAAAGCATAAGCTTTTGTACTTACCATCATATCAAACAATGCAATCTATCACTAACATAATATGCATGAAGTATTAATTCTTTGCTTGGAAATAGTATGTATTTATATTGCTGAAATGACAGTTTATAAAGATCCTTGCTCAATACTATTTCTTTCCACTTCGATTTTTTCTGTTTTCTCATTTTCTGCATTTTTACGGTGTTTTGTAGGGCATTGTATCTATTTTTTAGTTTTTTTGAGGGAAGGTTGCCCATTTTTGTTGAATTGTCAAATAGCGCTTCTAAACGGGCTTTATTTTTACTGCCCAGCTACATTGATACACATTTGTCTGACGTCTTGAGTTCAATGTCTACGAGAGGGGCGCGATAAGTGTGATCACACACGTGTTAGAAAGAGATAGAAGCCGGCTGACGAGCGAAGGCCATCACCACATTCCCTAGCAACGGTGACGCAGAAGGTCGCGTAATCTGCCGCGTTGCCAATATTTTACACCAGAAAATGTTCACACAGGCGTCTACATTAGGTAAGGTCACTATCAAACCAAAAAGAAAGAGATCTGATCGAACATTTAATTTAATATTTTGTTTTCATTTTGATTAGAATTATGCATTTCATCGTTGATGCAACTTAGTATTTTAATTTACTTTTGATTTTCACCGCGGTCGGAAAATGTAACAAGTAACGTTAGGCAACCTTTCATTTCTACTTAAAACGCAGCGACGTAAGGACCGATCGGGAACCGATCCTAAGCAGATTCGACACAATTCAAAAACCTGTTCGCTCAGAATAAAACCATCATTTGAGCGTAGAGAATAAACGCAAATTTTCAACGTGCATCTTAATTCAACGAACTGGTATAACATATTGGCAACGCGGCAGATTGCCGCGTCAGCGTTACTAGGCAACGCGGTGATGAGCTTTGCTATCCAGCCGGCTTCTATCTTTTTCTAACATGTGTCTATACACACACACACCTCTCTCGTACAAACTGAACTCAAGCCATCAGACAAATTTGGTTTTCAGTGTATGTGTCTACACATTACAGATAATATTGCCAAGATATAGACAGGCTATAAATATTGCACGTTTAGACGCTCCATAAAATACAGATAAGGGCCAATTTAAACTGACGCAATTTGGCGTTTGCCCTTGTACGTCTGGTTTCATTGTACGAGGGATGTCTTTTAAGTTTTGCATATAGAAACATAGTAGGCCGCGCGAATCGAACTTCAGTACTGAATCTTAACCTCACTCTTTAGTAAACTTAAATTCAAAGTTTCACAACAATACGTGCAGTGTTCTCACTACAGTGAATTTTTAAGTGTCACCAAGTCATTAGAAAAATGGAACTCAACCGAGAACATTTTCGCGCCATAATTTATTACAACTTTCAGAGACAATTATCGCAACAAGAATGGCTAGCTGAGTTACTGTTTGTTTTCGGCAACGAAGCGTCACACCAGTCGACAATTTCCCGTTGGTATGAAGAATTCAAACGTGGACGGGTGAGTGTTAGCGACGATCCCAGGGTGGGTGCACCAAAAACGGCAGTCACCCAGGAAAACGTCGATGCTGTGAGCAAACTCATCATTGAAGATAGACATGTGACATATCGCGAGATTGAGACGTCCTTGAAGATCTCAAAGACCTCAATTCAAAAAAAATTACATGAAGAATTAGGAGTAAGAAAATTAGTTTCTCGTTGGATACCCCACCTGTTGACTGAAGAGCAGAAAGCAGCCAGGGTTAATTGGTGTCAAAAAACACTTGACAGTTTCAAATCCGGAAACTCAAAAAATGTGTACAGCATTGTTAGTGGTGATGAATCGTGGATTTACTGTTATGAAACAGAAAAAAAGGTGGTCGCGACATTTTTGTCAAAAGCAGGTCATATTGCAACAATTCATCTCAATGAGCAAAGAACTGTTACTGCGGATTGGTTTACCACCAATTGTTTGCCAAAAGTCATCACCGAGCTTCGAAAAATCAACCCCGAAAGAAGAATCAACCTCCACCAAGACAATGCAAGCTCGCACACAGCCCAAAAAACAAGGCAGTATTTAACGGAAGAAAACGTGGAATTTTATTGGACCATCCTCCATATAGTCCCGATCTAAGTCCTAACGATTTCTTTACTTTCCCGAAAATTAAAAACAGACTGCGTGGTCAAAGGTTCCAGTCGCCAGAAGAAGCAGTTGACGCATTCAAAAATGCCGTTTTGGATCTGCCAGCAAACGAGTCGAATAAGTGCTTCGAAAATTGGTTCGAGCGCATGCAGATGTGTATTAATATTCGTGGAGAATACTTCGAAAAACAATAAAGTCATTTAAAACTACCTACCGTGTTGTTTTATTTCCATATGCAAAACTTAAAAGACATCCCTGGTATACACGCTTTTCACTTCACATATGGAATCGTGTACTTAAGTTTTAGTCGCAGTAAACAATTTATATTTTCATGATTAGCTCTCCTCTCGACCTTGTTTGTATTTCCCCGTATATTTGCCATATTACTTAACGCCGCAATAGAAATGCACATAACTTTCACTTTGCGATTTGGTGAGAAACTGGTCCGTGGTTGTTCAAATAAAAGACATGTAGGTATTTAAGAATGTTTTATTTTATTTTTACTTTCAAAAGTATGGTACAAATAATCGTACCATGCATTTGCATTTGACACAGCCATTTTTGCCTGCTGCACTTTTTTATAATAATTTTTTTTGTCGACTTTTATATAAAAAGTGAAATAAAAATTGAACACAGAGTTGAAAAAATAATACTACCTAGGCAAAAAGGGTCCAGTTTACATAGCAGAAAATGTGGAAAGATAATAGTTCGTGAGATGAAAGTACAACCATAAGAATTCACGAGCACAGAAACACTCAGTCCAGATTTTGTAAGTACAGTAAAATTAAGTTTACCAATCTGAAGCTCGAGGAGAAAATAATATTTAACCACCAGGTAAATGACGTGTTAATTTGTAGATAGAAAAATGTGTTGAATAAACTTCAAAGTCCTTATGTGAGTCGGTGATAATTACCACCGAAATTCATAATTCGGCACTTCTGAGAGCATTTGACAAATAAAATATTTACATACATACAGGACAATAATGAATCATTTATCTGGTGTTTAAACAATTAAGTAAGGCTAGTAGTGACGAGAAGTATCAAGTCTGGTGATGCGATTGACCCTTAGTTTCACATACATCTAGATGGATAGAGTTTATAGAGTAGATAGTAGAAGTACGTATAGAAGAGCTAGAAAAAGTATAGATAAAATCAATTTATTGGAGAACAATGACAAAACTGAAATATTGTAGTAGTAAAAGTACGCACGTGTTTAGAAATTCTGAATACTTTTGATGCTGCACCAAGGTGAGCGATAGTATAAGGAAATCCTTAAAATGTTTTGATATCATAGTGCTGTTCAAACTAAGTAACTGCGCTTTTTGCTATCCACTCTGTACTAATGACTACTTCGACAAAGACGAATCTCGAAACCGATTCGTGAAACTAGTGACAGCACAGAAAATCTGTCAATGCCACTGTGAAATACTCGAATCGAATTTAAAAAATTCTGGTAATGCAGTAAAAGGCATAATGCACGAGCCTTTTGCTGCTTAACATACTTCTTTGAATTTGGATTCAAGTATTTTACAGTGAAACAGATCTTCATGCATGCTATAGTATTAGTCTCAGGAATATATCGCAGGATGGGTCGCAGTCTACTGATGCCAGATTGTTCATCACCAATAAACGTATCTATACTTTTGAAAGCCCCGAATACAAGAAACAAAGTATTTATCACATAAAAGTTCTTGCACAAAACCTCTCACTATGTTTGGTCATCTCCGACTATATCCACTAGAACTCGAAAAAGTTCCTTCTGCTTTCAGCGCCATATTTATGAATATTAAATACGTATGAAAATGTTTGGTTATGCTACGGTACCGCATAAACGGATTTGTATTTTTTTGTAGAAAAAGTTCTTTGATCATTCAGGTAGAGAAACCTGGTACTATTCACAAGTTTAAACCGATTTTAGAAGATAAAATTCTTGAATAGATATATAGCAAAAATATATTGCTAACATAAATTATTGTCATTGAAAACTGTCAACTGCTACAAAAAATTCATCAAAAAATAGACAATTTTAGCATTCAAATAACTGTGTTCCAATCGAGTCCAGAACTGCAGAAATTTGATGCTGCTTTAAAATAACTGTGTCACAGTTTTGACACTTTGCAGCAGTTTTTGCTTGACTGTCAAATTTGACCAATTGCTTCGAATTATCAAAACTATCAACAAGCTCCAGTGATACAAAATAAACTTCACTTTATCTGCACTCAACGTTCAAGTTATGAGATTATAAAATGGAAGCATGACCTGAGATTTGTATGGCATAGATTATCCTCGAATTAAGAGGATCGTAGGAAGAAAATAATAGAGTAAAATTGATAATAACCTACGGGTCACGAATTCAATCGAATAAAATCAGTTAAAAATGTGTCGAGACCTTGGATTTGCGAGTTATATTGCTTTACAACCATTATTGTCTGTGATCAACGCAAGTTTGGTGTTTTACAGAAGCCAAACCAAGACGGTTAGTCATCAAAAATCATAACGAAAAATCAAAACTAAAAATTCTGTTTTGCATTTGGCTCCGGTAAACAGTCGGACGAATTTATTTCCGAGTCGAACTTAACCTAATTTTTCCATCACACGAAGAAAACTTAAACCGATATGAGATTCTTCCAAAATAATATCACTAGTCAACGTATAAAAAAGGAACACTTAAACCATAACTTTCTTTTACGCTTAGTAATACATTCACATATAGCCTAAGCACCCAATAAAAGTTTAGTGTACAATAAAAAATGATTTTCCCTAATTTTTTTGTATGTGTACTTTGCCGCTAAGTCCAGCGTTTCGGTCTCACTCTTGGTCTACAGTCGTAGGTAGCACTAAGTGGCACATTAAGAACGCAAGTAAGAGCCCCTTATATCCATACACCAACTTTTACCTTGAGTTTTGAGATTGGGGCGCGAACAATGTAACATTAGACACGTAGCATCATAAAATATTTGCATATTTGAAGCCGGTAGTTCAAAAGTACTCAGTGATACAGAAAACAAAACATAATATAATTCTTTTAATAAAACTTTGTATGCCCATGTTGGATAAAGGTAAACAAGTATTTATCTTACGATACCGAACATGGACTTACGAGGTTTGCATACCTTTATTAGGTGTTCTATTTAATTGGTCACCCAGTATACAATCTAGTCAGAAGCATTTTTCACTTTAGCCTACCAGTAGGCTCATACGTTTGTCGGACAAACTTGCGGTACAACATCCTATCCATTGGGTGCGCAGGCTATATCGAAACCGCATGAGTGATGACGCAATGAGAAAAATGATAACAGCGTTTCAATAAATAAAGCTCGAGTAAGAGTTGAACCAATGAATGACCTTTTATTCGCATTCAAAAATTCACCGGGTGCGCACCGTGCGACCACGACGTCCGTAAGTCATCTTTCCTGACCTTCCACAACATCAATTCCATACACGCACTAGCATCCTCGTAACTGTTGTGACCGTTCACTTGGATCTGCCTCTTCAAGATGCTGGAGGTTAGATTCTTGAGGGACCTGCGGTAAGGAAGGCCATGGTAGTGTGGGAAGGTGTAGGCGGTGTCCACGATTTGGTAGTGCACCATCCTCAACGCCCTGAGATCGTTCTCGAGAGCGTGTCCGATCAGTATCGTGTTCGCGTTTATGAACCCCATCAGATCGTTCTGCACTTCGCGGAGTTTTTTCGCTTGTGCGCGGTGCATGTCTTTGGCGGTGATGCCGGAAAACCTAGTATTATAGTCGACGATTTCGAGGTCGGGTTGCACGTACATATCGTACACTAGCCTTCCGTCGATGCCTACCACTGTCACTTTGGTTAATTCTAAGCCGCGCACTGTATAGCACATTTCACAGTCCAGCGCGTAGACGCCGTAGCTGCCTTCTGGTGGAGGGTTTTTCCTTACTTTCGTCGCCACGTAGTTGTCGTGGAACGATTCAACCCCATCCCGGACGCCGTTCCACACGTGTACCCTGGCCTCCGCACATCCCTTGGCCCCGCTTTTCGCTTGACAACAGGTGTATACCATCTGGCACGTTTTCTTCACTCCCGGAGATACAATGTTTTGCAACCTGCCCCAGTGGTAGCAGCAACGCTCCATAGTGATGTATTCCTTGTCGGTAGTGTAGAAGAGTCTACTGCAACGGCTGCAGGTTCGTTCTAGGTAGGGTCCAGATGTAGGTTTCACTACGTAGTGTTGGTTGTAATACACTTGGGCATCTTGCTCAGAACTGCTACTGCTGACTGAGTCCTCGGTATCGAAAGACTCCCCGCTGTCGCTGGAACTTCCGGAACCCTGTCCGCTATCGCTAGACCGATCGTACCTAGGTATGAACTCCCTAGCGTTTACGTCGAAGTTATACAGGGGAGTAATCATAGGCATCTTGGGGGTGCGCCACATCACCATAACGTTCTGATCAACGGTTATTTGAATGGGATATCCCATAAAGACCAGCTGATCGTAGCTGAGAACGTATTTGTGCAGCAGGGCTTCGAACATCCGTTCGTTGGCGGTGAACTTCACGTACTGCCTCAGGGGTACTACGGCCATGGTGACGTTACTCCTGAAATTTTGCATTAAACCAGGACACCTCCTGAGCTCCATGTCTGTGGGAGCCGTAGCTGGAGTCTTTTTGGGCTTCTGCTTTTTCTGCTTCAGAGCGGGGTCGGGGGGCGGGACGTCCTCTCGTTTCCTGTTCTTCCTCTGCCTCCTGGAGAGACCCTTCTGCCTGGGACTGGGCTGGGTGGATGGAGGACGACTGTTCTCCTTGTTGCAGTCGCTGGAATTGCCGCTCTCCGTGCTGGTTACGCCTCCGGGGTCTGGATCTTCTGCACACACAAAAAACAGTATTTTAGCACTTTGAACACTATACAAACACTACAGTCTAGTCACTAAGCACAGCGTAAACAACTCGACGGTGGCGGAAATACCGATAGGAATGTCAACCGGAAGAAAATATGAATCTGTGGGCCGTATGATTTACATATCGACAGCTTTACTCCTCCATCTACTTATATTTTGACTGGTCAAGTTAGCAAGTTGAAATTTGGGGTAGCGCAAACATTTGAAAATTTCAAGATGGCGGCTGGGCGCTATGTTCGAACAAAAAATAATAATGTTTTATATTCATACGATTCGACAGAAATGTCATTACATGTACCTTTACCCTTTATCTCGTAATCTGTTGACTAAACGACAAATTTTCATAGAAGCAAAATGATTTAGAATTGAATTCCCCAGAAAATTATTTCTATTACATTTTTTCAAAATGGCGGCAAATGCTCCGGGCCTGTCATGACCCAATTTGAAGTTCTCGTTAGAAAGCAACAATCTAAGGATACCACCAACAAAATTTACTCTTGCCCAAATTGTAGGGCTTCAAAACATTTTTTAATGGAAAATCCTTTTAATCTTTGTATTTTGAGGGACACACTGTAAAATCTAAGGATTGATTAACCATCAAAATGCCTATCTTAGATTTTACGATCTGTTCTAATATGAGAACTACCTTAACAGGAAATTTATTACACACTGCCTAGGATATGAGAAAAAGGTGATTTTCTATAGCTCAAATACGGAATTATTTCTAAATATTTATTTAAATGGGACAGGAAAAAACAATGAACCAAAAAAGCTTTATTGAAAAAAGTATAGAACAAACAAAACAAAAATAATGGTAGCTGCTTAAAAATGGCAACTTAACGTTTATCTCTTTCGTCGCAGATTGGTGTATGGTAAATTGTTGTAGTAGCTACTAGTTTTGGTGACGATCAGTGGACGTTCATCTTTTTTTCATACAACGACTATGACATTCATATTTTTCCCCTGCGCGACAAGTTTTCAATTGGGTATAACTAGGGACCATCTAACGCAGCTTATTTGGCGTTTCTGTTTTTATAGGCATTGCTTTTTGCAGCATATAAACAATCATATTTCTCATACTCGTTTAGTAGTATGTCACACTGCTCTTTTGACCATGACATCTTTAAAGTTTTTCAATCCACAAACTGATGAACACAACTGTTGAAAGTGCTTGATTTTGTCAACCAATTATTATCTCATCTAATCATCACAAAACATCAAGGAATTAACACAAAAGATGTCATTGTACTGTTCCAAATGCGCAGTAGGCGTCTGCACTCTTTTAGCATATTATTTAGAACAGATTTTAAAAAATGTGGCACTCAATTTACTCATACAAAATTTTTTACGAAATGTCTGACATTGCAACTCTGTTAGACTTATGGCGGTACAGTGTGAGAAATATTGTTAGAAGATATAACGTAACTGGTTCAGTTAATATTAAGCCACGATATGTGAAAAAAAAGTAATATAACAAATGCCGACCGAAGAGCATTATGAAGAATAATCGTGAAAAACAGTCGTGCCAATTATTTACAATTAAGTGCTCTGTGGAGTGACGCTGTTGGAAGGAGAATTTCGAGGTCCACAACAGAGTGAAGAAAAGTGAAGTAAAAACCCTAAAGTTGCACAACTTGTTTATAGGAAAAAGAAAAGCCGCTATTAACTCCACTGCAAAAGAAAAATCGGCTTAGATGGGCTAAAGAACATAGACAATGGACACCTCAACAATGGTGTGCAATACAATGGAGTGATGAGGCCCGAATCGAAGTTTGTGTTGATGACAGTCGCAGTAGAGTTATTCGCAAAAAAATGAAGCATTCCATGTTGACTGTCTGAAGAGAAAAGTGAAATTTCTAGCATCCATTATGGTCTGGGGCAGTATGTCATCACAAGTAGTAGGAAAACTTCATTTTATTGATGGAAATGTGGATACAAACAAATATTTGGCAATTTTAGAAGAATCGCTTTTACCAGTGATGGAAGAATGTTTTTGACATCCGGCCAAGATTTTGTGTTTCAGCAAGATGGTGCAGCGTGCCATACCTTAAAAAAAGGCTATAAAATGGATGGAAGAAAATAATGTATCACTTTTGAAATGGGTTTCTAGCAGTCCAGATCTGTCACCTATTGAAAGTTTGTGGCACGAGATGAAAAAGGTTCTACGACAACATCCTGCTCGTACAATCACCGAACTGAGACAAAAGCTTCAAGAAATATGGGATTGTTTTACACCAAATTTTTGCCAAAACTTGGTTAACACTATGCCCCAAAGAATTTCAGCCGTAATAAAAAATAAAGGTGATGTTACCCAATGGTAATCTTTCAATTGTTGGCGCATTTATTCGCACATTGTTTATTTGTTCAGATGTTCTATCAGTTATAGGTCTAAGTGATTTCAAATATGTATTTTTTACGACTAGAGTGTATCTAAAATGTTTTTGAGAAAATAAATTGTTTTAGAAGTAAGTAGTTTCGTCATGTTTAGTTTATAAAGGCATATTTTGGTACAAATCTTGAAGTGGGCCAACTGAAGTGGGAAGGGGTTCGTACATGGTTGTCCGTAATCACATAGCCCAACCTGATTTTATTATAGCAAAACGAAAATCGGATTTTCAATCGAAAACGACCACCCCGTATACAGTTAGCGTGCCGCGAACAACTGTTGGTTTTCCGAAATAAATTGATTGATATTATATAACACGATTCCCACAAATCCTTTCAACGATTATCTGTATAATTAATTTTCTGAATGATCATTTCGAGTCATCTGCGAATTTCACAAAAAATGAATCACCGAAAACTTTCCTTTCGCCAGGCCGACTTTCGCGACAGAACAGTGGCACAATCGTGGATACAGTTTCTAGAATAATTACTATAGTGAATGGTAGTTGGTTGAAAAGATAAGATAGAAGGTGTTAAATAAGCTACCCATGCAAAAACCGCCGCCGTCTGTACACGGACTTATTATAACTATTTATCTAGTGAAAGCAGTCACAATGCTTCATACAACCGCAGACAATGGGCTTTGTTTTCTTTCTTCATCCTTTATATATTTGTTCTTCCGTATAATTTAAAATATGGGTCTCATTATTCTTATCAAAAACCAAAACTACTTTTAATATTAATTCATAGTGAATGGTGACGATAAGAGCTCTCGCGATAAACTAGATAAGAGATGTTAAACAGATAATACGTACAACGTGCTCTACATTTTGTTTAAACAACTGAGATTTGAATGCTGCGTATGGGTAGATTTATAATAGTTGTCTGGTTTATGATAACTAAAGGCTAATACAATCGTTCATCATAATGCTAAATGCATTAAAATTTATGTCAACAGATCGGCAAATCTACAATACAATCATCAAACACGTGAAATAAGGAGTCAATCTACTTTACGCAATTTTTTTAAAAGACTATATTATAGTTTTGTCGTTATTTATGTATCGTAGCCAAAGAAAATTTATTAATTCCCAACTTAGATAACAAGATAAATAATTATCCATCCACAAAAATTGTGCCCTAAAATAACTTGGTGAAAATAAAAATAGTTTACAGAAAGAAATTGCAACTTTTCAGATGTGTGTATTATTTCCGTATTTTTAAGGTAAATGCTTGAATGAATCCACGACCAATACACGACGACCACGTACTTCAAAATCATAGGAAAATTCTGATTTAAATGCAAACATTACTCGCACAACAACTTTTCTAATGCTTCATAAGTAGTAATTCACTATTATTAGACATTTCACGAAAGTTACTCTTATGAAGTTGCGTGTTTATATTACGAGAAAATACACAAAAAGTTTGTTGGCAAACTCCATGAAATCTGAATAACGTTTGAATCTCGATATAACCTACGCATGACATTGGATGATATTTATCTTATGACATGGGTAACTGCAAATGTATTGGGAAAACAGTAATATTTTGAGATCTCTCCGTGATCAGTTTATATGTAAATTTAAAATAAGCATTTGCATTCTGACAATAGCAGAAATATTTTGTCACTAGATAAAAATAGGTACGTTCATCATAGCTTGTAGTTACAAAAATTAGAAATGGAAATAAAACCTCATGAAGGTGATGGAAACGTCCAACGCAATCAAGTAGATTCACTTGTGTTGCAAAAACATTGTATCTTGAAAAGAGGAAACCACGTTCATATTACGTTGTAAAATCTTAGTAAAAGCAACATTAGTTCTAGTTATTTTTACGAATCTCAAAAAATCTTCAAGTAATGTTTCGACTCTGGGAGGTATTGTACGAGGCTTCTTCAATTGAAATCCATTTTTGGTCCAGAAAAAATGTATTGCCAAATACAGAGTGTAAACGTTATGGTAGTCATTATTGAAATGGGTAATAGCGGGGTCAAAACAAGTCAAAAAGTTCATATGACCCATCTAGATTTTTGTCTAAATGGCTTTACAGTTTACAACTTTAAGTGCTTTATATCGACCAATAATCACCACAATCTTACTAATTTTTATAATCTAATCTAAAACGTTTTTAAATTGGGTAATTAACAAATGGCATTAAGTTTTTATAAGTTAAGCCAAAATTTGTAGTCAGTAAGATTCATTAAATTAAATATTCAAAACACACATGACAACACCGTGTCGGTCTTTCATCACTCTTATCGAATCGGCAATCGATCGCAAACAGTAACAGTGGTTAGTTATCGTTTTGTATAGATAAATTACTTTATCGTTTTGTCGAGCAAAGCATCGGGCGTGTTGTTTTGTTTCTGTTCGCGTACGTCGTCGTGTTTATTTACAATGTTCTCGAATCAAGAGTTCAGGTACAGGTTACTGTAGAGCAGAAGGAACAAATTTTAAATATCGTGGAAATCAATGCATATATCAGCACTCGGGAATTAGGCCGCCGCGTAGGACTATCGCATACCATAGTCCATAGAATCCTACTGGAAAATTTGCTTTATCCTTACCATGTACGAGTGCAGGCCTTGTTACCAGAAGACTATCCTCGGAGACTAACATTCTGTCAGTGGTTTTTGCACAAAAACATTGAATATCCGGAACATTCTAGCGACGGACGAATGTACTTTTACGCGAGACGGGATATTAAATTTCCATTATGCTGACACGTCGGCCCAAGAAAATCCTCGTACTATTCGTGAAGGTCATTTCCAACAACGTTTTAAAATAAATATTTGGGCGGGTATTCTTGACGATCAGGTAATTGGCCCTTTCGAGTTACCCCCACAGTTGTCAGGAGAAGGAGAAGGAGAAGCCAATAACCTACCAGAACTTTTGGAACAGACCTTAGCGAACATGCCATTACAACGGAGACAAAATTTGTGGTTTCTTCATGACGGGGCACCACCACACATTTTTAGAGGCGTCATTGAGTATTTGAATGAACATTACTGAAATCGCTGGATCGGTCGAAATGCTCCTGATCCTCTAAAATGGCCAGCAAGATCTCCTTGCCTCAATCCGATGGATTTCTGGTATTGGGGAGAACTTAAAGGGATGGTTTATGCGGCTGGTCCAATAACAACTGAAGCACAACAAAGTGCAGTGTGGGTTATAAAACGAAAAACAATGTATGTATCAAAATTGTGTTCCCTATTTATAAGTGGATGTTTTTAATACGTTCAATAAACTTTCACACACCACGGGAAGCGCTGAGACAGTTAGTGATAAGTCCGTTTTATTTAATTGTTTGCATTTTACGAGTACATTATCAAATAATGAAATAATACCAAAGAGCCAAAAATAAAAAACTCCATCTATATTTACACTGCGTTAAAGTCGCTTTTCTCTAAAAAATGCCGTTTTGACCCCCATTTTATATGAAACTTTTTCTTCTTTTAACCTCCTCTATCACCCATTTAAATAATGACTATCATAACGTTTACACCCTGTATAGCACACCAACATTTTCTGAAATTGCTCCGATTGAAATTCGGCGATTCTATCTAAGCATGCCTTCCACATTCCTGTCTGATGATGCAGTACTAAATGCACCTGGTCGCGGCTTATCATTCGCCTCCTCTCTTCCACTCGTTAATTTTCGACACCAAAATTGAATGACCGCACGCTGATTATACAGGGTGTCCGCAAAGTTGGGGTTTTCCTTTGCACGACGTGTAGATCTTGAAAACATAAGCAATTTCTCTTAGTACCATATACACCAATGTCTTAAGGGAACCGAGATAAAGAACTCTGCAACATCAAAAATATCTGAATACCGTCCTGAAGCCGCGACCCGCGACATCACCGAGTGGTACAAGGTCACTGGCTCAATCCGACGACAGAACTGGGTCGGGGTCAGTGTGTCAGGTCAGTATGCAACCTTCAACCGACGGTTACGGTCACGCGTGTAGAGATAATCACGTAGACGTAAATCCCTCAACAAGCACTAGAGACGTGGCTAGAGAAGTGCAAGTATCAAAAACTAAAGTGTGGCAAACGCTGCGTGAAGAGGGGCTGTATCCGTTTCACGTCCAACGTGTACAAGCCCTTCAACCTGACGATTTTCCAGCAAGAGTGCGGTTTTGTGAGTGGTTGTTGCATCAACATGACAATAATCCGGACTTTTTGAAGTGCATATTGGTGACAGACGAATCTACGTTCACGAGTAATGGGGTGAATAACTTTCGCAACACTCATGTTTGGTCAGTAGAAAATCCGCACGCTGTCCGTCGGGCACATTTTCAACAAACATTTTCGGTGAATGTTTGGGCTGGCATGGTGAACGGTATGCTCATTGGACCATTTATTCTCCCAAATCGATTGGACGGGATGCAATACCTAGACTTTTTTGCGCAACATTTTGCCTTCCTTGTTAGAAGATGTGTCATTAAGTGTAAGACAATCAATGTGGTTTCTGCACGATGGTGCACCGCCCCATTTTAGACGCGAAGTGCGTGAGTTTTTGAATGAATTATTTCCGAATAGGTGGATCGGACGAACTTCGTCTCAGAATTGAACAAGCTGGTGCTTTCATTCGGGGGAGGGACTCCATTCTCAAAGCCTGCACCGATGCTTGGCTACGTCGTACACGCACCTGTGTTTTTGAATCAAACGGCGATAACTTCGAACAATACCTATAGAGTACGTTTACCTAAAAACTGAAAACGCGACAACGCCGTCATATTTGTTACCTCTGTTCGTGGTCTGCACCACCGCCTGCGTCTGCTCGGTAGCGCATCAGCTGATTTCATTTTCTGTTGGAGCGGTATGATTTCGGGCAGAGACGTAATTAGCCCTTCTCGTCAACTGGAGAATGAGTACTTTTTCCTTTATTTTTTTTTACTTGGTCGCCCTCGTTTCACTACACATTACCTTTGTTATTTCAAGGGTAGTTGTTTCTGAAAAGGGACACCCCAACTTTGCGGAACCCTGAATTTGGACGGATTGTTAACAACAAAGGCGATTTTTAGGTCACAATACTTAAAATTGCAGTCAAATACAAATGACAGGAACTGATCAGTGTGACGTTTACAAACACAAATAACTTTGCAAAACGGCAGTTAAGTGTCACCTCAAAATTAATCCGTGTACCAAGTCAAAAAGCCTATCATCTTAAACTAAACACTTATGTTTTTCTTTGCTCTTCTCCATTCATTTGTCTATTTTCTGGGCAACCAGGGCTGACAGATTCGATTAACGTACATTAGACAGTGGCTAATCGGAAAAGGTCCTACGGACCGCCCAGACAAACAAATGACGAATAGTAGTCAGTTAAGTAATTAGAATTGCTTCCAAGGCTCACCTGACCAAAGATAATAATAATAATAATAATTAACGTCTTTTATTTGTAATATTCTTACAGGAGGCGAGATTTATATAATATATCTATTCTATCATCTAATATACCTGTATAAAATAACGACAGAATAAAGTATAATCCAAGTAAATGTATAAGGAAAATATGAGGACACTTATGGGTTTCAACAGATTTCGCTGCTGATCAAGCAACTTCTTTCACTTTTTTCTTGAATTTGGATAAAGCTGGGTTTCAATTGAACAAACCTCGTAATATTGAATTCCTTTAGTTTCTACTATTTAACATGATAAAAGGGGGAGTTTTAACAAATGACGTTCGAACGTCAAGAGTACAGGTACATTCATAGAAATCTAAAACGTTCTAATTAACAAAATAATCACTTTTCCTTGGGGAAACAAAATTATGCAACAGTTCAATAGTCTTTAGAAGGAGAAAACATCAAAAACAAAAAAACAGCTTCACAAATATTTACTCCTACGAATGGAATTTATGAATTGAGTTACATTCAGATTCAAAGCGGAGAAAGGCTATTTTATCAATCAATTGCAAGTCTAGTCTGTCGTGACCCCAGTGAACTACATTTATTATTAGCCAGGCGGTGAAATGCGGGCGAAAATAGAACTGGTTAAAGTGTAGCTAGCGTACATTACTCAAAGTCAAACGCAATCGCATACGATTATTTAATAACAAAAACACTGTTACGTTTTGAGTTTCGCAATCAAAACGAGTGTATGCTTTGAAGTAGTGTTTTTCTAATCAGGTGTTATTCAAATTTTCGGACAATCTATTGACAACACCAGCTACAAATAGGTAGAAAAAAATAAAAAACTGTATAAGCTAAAACATCAGTATTTTTTATATCTGCTTGCCGACAGTGCTACCTTAACCTCGGTTTCTATAAAAAGTTTGTTTTGAAATCCGTGGGTATTGTCACTAAAACTTCGAGAATAAATATGTTATGTAACAAATTCTAATCGATTGAAATGCAAAACGTCAGTAATAATGGGTGATTTTTTTGCTAGTATCTTTTTGGCAACACTGTTTTTGACAGATGACGCGTGAATCGTGTCTTGAGTCATTGTCAAACTTGTTCAGTTTGGTCTATAATTTAACCATGAATCGACTTACGAACGAACAACGCTTGCAAATTATTGAATTTTATTATCAAAATTCATGCTCGGTTAAGAGAGTGCATCGAGCACTGGTTCTAATTTATGGGCAATTTGGTCGGCCTACTGAGGGAGCTATTCGGAAGCTTGTGACTAAATTTCGAACCCAGTTTACATTATTGGACATTAAACCACCAACACGCAGACGTAGAGTGAGGACTGAAAAAAATATTGCGGCTGTATCCGCCAGTGTTAGTGATGACCGTGAAATGTCGATTCGCCGCCGTTCGCAGCAATTGGGCCTCTGTTACTCCACTACGTGGAAAATTTTGCGACAGGATTTGGGTGTAAAACCTTATAAGATACAGCTGGTGCAAGAATTGAAGCCACACGACCTCCCACAACGTTTCCAATTTGGTGAATGGGCGCTGGCAAAGTTGGAGGAAGATCCACATTTTTATCGAAAAATTGCGTTCAGCGACGAAGCTCATTTCTGGTTGAATGGGTACGTTAACAAGCAAAATTGCCATATCTGGAGTAAAGACCAGCCAGAAGCATTGCAAGAGCTATCAATGCATCCCGAAAAAAATCACTGTTTGGTGTGGATTATGGGCCGGTGGCATCATCGTACTTCTTCAAAGACGACAATAGCCGGAACGTAACTGTGAATGGCGAGCGCTACCGTGCGATGATAACAAACTTTTTTTTGCCCAAAATGGAAGAGCTGGACTTGGCTGACATGTGGTTTCAACAAGACGGTGCCACATGCCACACCGCACACGAAACAATGGCCCTATTGAGAGGCGAGTTCGGTGAACAGTTTATCTCACGTTTGGGGCCCGTCAATTGGCCGCCTAGATCGTGTGATTTAACGCCGTTGGACTATTCCTTGTGGGGCCATGTTAAGGCTAATGTCTACAGGGATAAACCAGCAACGATTGACGCACTGGAAGCCAATATTGAAGCATTTATTCGTGAGATACCGGCCGATATATTGGAGAGAGTGTGCCAAAATTGGACCTTGCGCATGGGTCATCTAAAGCAGAGCCGCGGCCAACGTTTACATGAAATAATCTTTAAACATTAAATTATATCGACCGTTCTATCGACTCAAATAAAGATTTAATCGTTTCTTCATTTTTTTTTGTGTTTTTTTTTAAAATCAAATCCTATACCTCTTAAAAAATCACCCGTTATAAATCTAGATTACGTTCAATAACTTGGAGGAGGGATATTCAAATAATATTTACAAAATTTGTTTTTTCAATGGCCTTTTATGACCTATTTGATAGAGTAGACAAGAATTTTTGGCAGGTACAGTATAAGGGGTATAAGGCAGATATTCATAAGATGATTATTCGGACTATTTTAAAACGATCGAGTGTTGTTACAATTATCGAAAAACCTCATCGTTTTCGATAATATGTGGAGAATAAAATGTTCTCAAAATAACACTTTGAATTAATAAAAATCAAAATTAAAGCCTACTATTTCTCAAAATATACTAAGTGACATATAAATCCGAACACCCAGTTTAAATGGTTTTATTTCAATAAAAGTTGGTGAATGTATTTATCTTACTGTAAATAACAAGTGAAAAAATTTTCAGCCTTATCAGTTGGACATTCCGGTTCTAATACTGCTTTTTTTTAATTCACTAACGCTCTAAAAATGAATATTTCAGCCGCAATAAAGAATCAAAGTTGGCGGATTTTGGTTCTTGACATCCTTTACGATCGGTTACGATGCCTAGAGTACGGAGACCTGTACGATTTCGTCAACTTAGTGAGTTTGATAGGGGCCGTATAGTGGGACTTCGGGAAGCTGGACTTTCTTTTCGGGCAATTGCAGTTAGAGTGCAAAGAAGTGTAGACACTGTGGTTAGGTGTTGCCAGGCATGGCTTCGAGAAGGCCGTACGCAAAGAGCAAGGGGCACTGGACGCCGCCGTAGAACGACAGACCGTGAAGATCGCCGCCTAAGATTATTGGCTTTAAGGGACCGTTTCTCTACTACCAGGTCGATTGCAAATGAATGGTTTGCAGAACACGGAAGACCTATTAGCATGCGAAGTGTTTACCGACGATGAGAAGTTTTGGCTTGTTTTCATACCGGCCACACTGGGTCCTCCCTTTAACTCGAGAACACCGACGTAATCGCCTTGAGTGGTGCAGACAACGGTCACTCTGGGATCAGGAATGGAACAGTATTGTCTTTAGTGACGAGTCTCGATTTTGTTTAGGCATGCACGATGGTCGTGCCAGGGTTAGAAGGCGACGTGGTGAAAGGAGGAATCCACAGTTTTTTGTTGAAAGACATGTTCATCACACTGTTGGGAGTTATGGTTTGGGGTGCTATAGCTTATGGTTCCAGGTCACCTTTAATCTTCATCAGAGGTAACATGAACGCGCAGCGTTATATCCACGAAGTTCTAGAACCCCATCTTTTACCCTATCTTGACACCCTGGCAGATCCAACTTTCCAACAAGATAATACCCGACCACATGTTGCAAGAGTCACAATAGACTTCTTTCAACATAATGATGTCACATTGTTACCATGGCCACCAAGATCTCCCGACTTATCCCCAATTGAGCACGTGTGGGATATGATGGGTAGGAGATTGCTCAATTTGCAACGTCATCCTCAGACTCTAGAAGCACTTCGAGAGGAGTTGGTGGTTGCCTGGAATGAGATACCACAGGAGGACATTGACCACCTGATCAGAAGCATGCCTAGGCGCGTTGGAGAATGCGTAGCACATCAGGGTGCATCCACACATTATTAAAGGTCAAAGGGCTTTAAAGCAGTGCAATCATTTTGAAATTTTTATCATTTACTTATTATGCTTCATTAAGTACTTATACAAAATTTTATTAAAATAAAACCATTTAAACTGGGTGTTCGGATTTATATGTCACTTAGTATATGTTCAACATATCTAACTACCTCTAGTTAAAATGTAAAACTGCAATCTCCTTGTCACAGAGTGCCAAACTTTTTTTTTATCGAGTTATATGCAGTGTTGCTCGTAAGTTTTTGAAAGAGGTCGACGATTTATACAGAAATTACTGTGCTACCTTCTACCTAAAAGTAGTCATTCTGAGCAGATTATGACGATATTTTTACTACCAAAAACTGTTATTATTAAAAAAAATCGCGTCCCATATATTCATCTTTTACGACAATCGTTAATGACAAAACAGTTTTTAGCCCGTAGTGTCATCCATCGAATTTTTATTCTGGAAACCCTGTATAAATTACGCACTCTTTTCGTAATTATTATAAAAATTGTACACTTATACATAACGAGATTTTTAAATCGTACAATAGCATTCATTATTCTGTGTTAAATTTTGCGGTTAGAGTGACCGGGTACAAATTTTATTCATAGGTAAACAAAGAAATGAATCTGACATTGACACCGAATAAAACAATTTGAAGCATTCACTTAATACCAGATTTGGGCTGATTGTAACTTATGATGACATTGGAGAACAAAATGCACAATCAAAATTGACTCATTACCCAATACAATAATCCTTAAACACATTCTCTTTTTATTTTTAACCTTTACTATTATACTTTAAACCTCTGGTTTCTGTTAATGATAAAAAAATGACTCGCTTTTGAATCACTGGGGTCATTGACATGTACTTAAAAATAATTATATACACAATCATTCGTCAAAATGATACTGATGCAGATGAAATGTGGACTTGCGACTTGCGAATGAAGGAGTTTAATCCCATAACACTGATCAACAGCCAAAAAATATCCTAAATAAAATCAACAAAATATTACTATTTTTAATGTGCTAAAACCGGAATGAAACTTATTTCTTCAATATTAGTTCAAGTTTTAGAGATACGGTAATTATATGTGTTCTTGCTGTGACAGTGTTAATATACTGTAATTCACAAGAATGCACGTGCTACATTTTTATATTCGGCAAGGAAAGATGATGTAATCGGCATGATTGTGTTACGTGATACATACGTGTACATTATATTGTTTTATATTAGCCATTTTTTCCTCAGTTGGCTGACAGCGTTCATGCAAGATGTCTCGAAAGTGTGTAAACAATCCAGATCAGTTTTGTTACGTGTGTGGTGATGTGACTTTTGCGTCTCAGAGACGGTCTATTACTCCACTAATAACAAAGGCATATCAGCTTTATTTCGGTTGTAAACTAGGTGATCAAGACAAACAGTGGGCACCCCACATCTGCTGTAATACATGTGCTTCAAGTCTGAGGAGCTGGTTAAATGGCAAAAAACGGTCTATGCGCTTTGCTGTCCCAATGGTTTGGAGAAAGCCTACAAATCATATTAATGATTGTTACTTTTGCATGGTACCTTGTGTTGGACAAGCCACAGGTATGTCCAAGAAAAAAAAATCGGTTATTAACTACCCAAAAATACCATCTGCGATGAGACCTGTGCCTCACAGTGACGAAAATCCTATTCCAAAACCCCCAGAATCCTACACTTGCGAATCAGATCATGGCGATCGAGTGATTCGTCAGGAAGAAGATATGCCATCAACGTCAAGAGATCCTGATTTTATACCGAGCACGTCATGCCACCAACCGCACAAAATAACACAGTCAGAATTAAATGATCTTGTAAGAGATTTAGAACTTCCAAAATGTAAGGCAGAGTTACTTGGATCAAGACTGCAGCAGTGGAACTTGTTAGAAGACGATGTTTCGGTATGTGTTTTTCGTAAACGCCACAAAGACTTAGAACCATTTTTCAATATGGAGAATAACTTGGTTTTCTGCAGTAACATTAACGGCTTACTGGCGGCTTTAAATATAAACTATAACCCAGAAGAATGGAGATTGTTTATAGACAGTTCAACAGCGAGTTTAAAGGCAGTGTTATTGCATATTGGAAATATTTTACCATCTCTTCCTGTAGGGTATGCAGTTCACATGAAAGAATCATATGACAATATGAAGTACCTATTGACATGCATAAAATACGATGAGCACCAATGGCATTTTTGTGGCGATTTGAAAGTTGTTGCACTTTTACTTGGGCTGCAGCTAGGCTACACAAAGTTTTGCTGTTTATGTGTGAATGGGACAGTCGGGCAAAGGCACTTCATTACACCAGACAAAACTGGCCTGTTCGTCAATTCCTAGAGCCAGGTCAAAAAAATGTATAGCATATGCCATTAGTAGATTCGAAAAAAAATTTATTACCACCACTGCATATCAAGTTCGGCCTAATGAAAAACTTTGTCAAGGCATTAAGATAGAGATGGGTCAGATTTTCAATACCTGCGTCAGAAATTTCCAAGACTAAGTGAGGCAAAGGTTAAAGAAGGTATTTTTGTTGGGCCACAGATTCGAAATATTTTGAAAGTTACACAGTTTGAAAACACTTTAACAGGTATTGAAAAAACTGCTTGGAATGATTTCCGTCTGGTGGTCACTAATTTCTTGGGAACTAGAAAAGCTGACAACTATAAAACCCTTGTCAAAAATATGCTGTCATCGTATCAAAAGATGGGCTGTAATATGTCTCTTGAGAAACATTTCCTACACTCACACCTGGACTTTTTTCCTGACAATTGCGGAGCCGTAAGTGATGAGCACGGCGAACATTTTCATCAGGATATTTCAACAATGGAAAAAGGTACCAGGGAAAGTGGAATCCTTCCATGCTTGCAGACTACTGTTGGGCTCTTGGTAGAGATGCTCCAGAAACGATCCATAAAAGAACAGCAAAAAGATAGTGATTCTTATAAGTATATGAATCTTGTTACTTTTTTTTAATATATCCTTAAAAATAAAAAGTTTTTTTTCTAAATCGCAACTAATTTTTTTATTTCACTGTCATTTTTGGATTCAGCGCCCCAAAATTAACAAAGAAGTACACTTTTCCCACAAGATACAATTAACAAACTAAAATTTGTTGTCCAGTGTAATTAATCATTATGCATCAATTTGGAATCTAAGTGCCCTATCGTCAGTCATTCCTACAATTGCAGGACGCCTTTATGGCCTCATTGATTTTCATAGTCTTTTTCTCCTTCAGAAAGGATGGGGAATTCCTCTATTTCTAATGATCCGTGTCAGCGTCAGCGCTCACCTATTGTGAGGCTATCCTTTCTTTTTGAATTGTAGGAAATTTCAGGCTGATATAACAGATAAAAAGCATCAACAAGTTGATGCTAGATATTTGTAACATAACCTCAAAATAGAGCGCTGACACAGAGCACTAGAAAACTATGAAAATCAAGGAGGCTATAAAGGGCCCTAATCACCACACCTTGGTACACCATATCATGCTCACATTATTTCAGTACCTACACCAATAGTATCAGCGACTTATTAAATGAATTTTGTCTATCTGGAAATGCAAATATGTGGACAAAAGCAAAACCACATTCATGGGTTAAGAAACTTTACACACGTGTTAACTGTCAGGTCAGCCTTTTTCTGAAAGCGGCAAAAGAAAAATAGAAATCGAATATTAAAGTTGACCAGGAAAAAGGACTGCCACTATTGACACAATTAGGTTTCAATAAATTCCATACTGAATGTTTCTGTTTGCATTGCAACACACGTTACGAACAAAATTACCCCTACAAGTTTTCATCCACGCCTTAAAACCATCAAAAATCAAGGCAAGATTCAAAAACAAAATTTGAACATCATCCAAAAAATATCTCTAGAGTTTTTCGCGATTGCAATAATTCCTTGGTAACTAGCACAAGAAGTAAAAATACAATCAAGTAGATTGACTTGGTACTAACCACGTATCAATGATTCTATTTTCAAACTAAAAGAGCAAATACTACAGAATTTGTTGTGATTCTTCGACAACTAAGAAACGTTGAAAATTGTGATTTTTCAAAAAACCTGAACGTTCTGATTTTTTACGACTACGTTCTAAACTGATCAGGTTGAAAAGCGCTGAACCAGGACTTGGATATTTGATAAAACGCGACCGTCCCCAGACAGAAAAATACATACAAACTGTTTTGACGATGCATACAAATATAATTCATGATTCCACAACATAGGCTGTTTCAGTTTATTGTTGCATAACTTTAAGATTCGATAGAACTTTTAAAATTAATGCATAAAGTCTATATAAACATGGGTCGAAAAATTCGTTGCTTCCGAAATACAGGGTGTTTAAATTTACTGTCTAAAATAGTTTTTTTAATAAATATTTCGAACAATATTTGATGTATAACAGTGAAAATTGGTATACAAGGGTTTTTTGGTACGACAAAATGAACCATGGGCATAGTTTTACTGTAGTCGCTAGAGGGCGCTCTCTACTGTACCTGTGGTGTATTAAAACGACCGAAAAATATTTATATAGTTGACAGTTAGTTTTGTTGTCTGTTGAAACCTGAAACGTTTTTTTGCAATTGTGAATGCACGAAATTTAGTTTCTTTTACCTGTTTTTTTTTGTAAGTTTTATAAAAATGCCATTTTTATTCTCCAATCAAGAGTTAGCGGATATTCATTTTGTGTATGGCTTTGTAAATGGAAACGCAGCAGAAGCAGCCAGAGAATACGCACGAAGATTTCCAAACAGGCGACATCCAACTCGCTCAGTATTTGTAAGAGTGCATCGCCAAATAATTGAAAATGGTTTTGGAAATCTCCAATGGGATCAAAACATAAATGTTCGTCAGCGCAGATTTACCCGTCTGATTCTGCGTGAGTTTGATAGAGATCCGACCACAAGTGTTAGGAGAGTTTCTGGTGCCTTGGGAATTTCATCAAGCCATGTTCACCGTGTTCTTAGAAATGACCATAGACGTCCTTACCATTTGCAACCTGTGCAAGGACTACAGCCAGGGGACAGAGAACGAAGAATCACATTTTGTCAGTGGATTCTTGATAGAACTGATAATAATAGGGAGTTTTTAAGTAACGTTTTATGGACCGATGAGTCATGCTTCACTAGACGTGGAGTGGTAAATTTTCATAATCAATATATTTGGTCGCATGAAAATCCGCATGCAGTTCGGGAAAGAAATTTTCAGCATGAATTTAGTGTGAACGTGTGGATTGGTATCTACCGTAATCGACTATTTGGACCCTACCTCTTGCCTGCAAGGTTAAACGCTGCCACCTTCTTGGAATTTTTAAAGCCTGAACATGCAAATATGTGGGATGATGTTATGTTAGATTTAAGAAGATTGGCCTGGTTCCAGCTTGATGGTTGTCCAGCTCATTATTCGAGAATAGTTAGAAACTGGCTGGACGAAAATTATCCAGAAAGATGGATCGGCCGTGGAGGACCAGTCGCCTGGCCTCCACGAGCCCCTGACCTAAATCCATTAGATGTCCTTGTGTGGGGATTTCTCAAGTGTACCAGACTCCCGTAACCACAAGAGATATGCTAATAGACAGAATCAGGAATGCATGTGATGAAATAAGGCCTTATTTGAATAATGCTATACCACGTTCGATCATTCGTAGATGTGAATTGTGTATTGAAAATTGGGTTTACATTTCGAGCAACTACTTTAGATGTTGTATGTTTGTCCTAACTGTCCAATAGCATTTTAGTTGTAAATAATTAATTTAATTTGTTAAAAATAATATTGGAAAATTAAACAAATTAATATTCTGTTTTTTTGTGTTTATTTAGAGTTAGGAATTATTGCTGTGTTTAAAAACACAATCTAAATCTAAACGATCATCTTAATTACTTGTAATGCCCAAATCGAAAATGTAAAAAAAATATTATTTTCCCATAAATAATTAAAATTGCATCGAACCTTAAAAATCGAAATATCTCAAAAACAGCTTAACTATAACGAAAACTCACAGGAGAGCTTTTTTATGTTGAAAAGTGCGAAGAATCAGTTTCTTTATTCAAAAAGCAAAAAATTGCATTAAGAAAAAATGTTCGGCCATTTTAATACACTACAGGTACAGTAGAGAGCGCCCTCTAGCGGCTACAGTAAAACTATGCCCATGGTTCGTTTTGTCGTACCAAAAAACCGATGTATACCAATTTTCACTGTTATACATCAAATATTGTTCGAAATATTAAAAAAAAAACTATTTTAGAAAGTAAATTTAAACACCCTGTATTTCGGAAGCCACGCATTTTTCGACCCATGTTTATATAGACTTTATGCATTAATTTTAAAAGTTCTATCGAATCATAAAGTTATGCAACAATAAACTGAAACACCCTGTATTTCGTTTTTCATCAAAATCTGTTCAGCAGTTGTTGAAATTTTCACACAAAAAAGCAATCGACAAAAATGGTTTCTCCTGATGCGAAATAACCTTTTATGAGCTGGTATGCCAAAATCCAACCCTTTCAATTTTTCTAAACTTGAGATGAGTTGTATTGGAAGCAGCAAAAATTTCCTAGCAAAAATCACAATTAGAAGTGCTACTGATAAGAAGCCGCCTTTTTTCAAGTAGTATAAGTAATAACTTGTACAGTAACCGAATAAGTCCATTGGAAATAATGTACTGCAAAATGATTGAAAGTAGACTGACTCTATACTTCCTACGCCTTCGTTGGAGGTTTCATGGAAAAGTAATGAGTCAAGTCGTTTCAAAAGGCGGAATCGAAATCGTGATTAGGTTAGGTTCACTCCGGTGCGATGAATTTTCGACCTCTACATATCAAATTATAAAAAGGCAATCAATCATATTTTTGTTTCTATGACATGTCAAGGGAAAATATGTGTGACATATTATGTTTAACCGGTGCATAGTATCACTGAGATCAGCAGGTTCTCAATAATAGGTCTTTTACCAACATCAAATATGCAACAATTTTCAACTTCTCCAAACAATGTCAGCAGGAATCTCTGAAATGTAATACCATGTTCCAGCGATTTTTATTTTTTTGACTTAGTTCCATCGCCACTGGTACAATTTTCGACTTCGACTTCCTAAACTCGCGATAATATTCGAACTTTACAAGTTTTTTGATGATTAAAGCACAGCCGACGTCAACTACGAGCCGTGAACAAAGAAATCTGGCAACGTAGGTGGTAGTGTTACTCCCGCCGCTGCTTGCTGCATCGACGCAACTCGTGCTCAAAACGCTGAGAAAACATAAGCTTTTCAATTTGTGATTTTGGAATCCCAGAGGCTGTAATTAAGAGATAAAGCTTGTTTTCTAAGCTTCAAAGTGTGTGTATGTGTTCAAAGTGATCGGTGACTATAATATATTAGAAATAGACTCCAGTTGTAGTGCTTCTGTGCTTTAAAAATAAACTAAGAAGTGTGACTGTGGCTGTTCGCGCCTCAGGACGTTAAGGATTTCAACTATTGAAAACGTGCAAATTCAGGTTGTATTTTTCTTTTTTCATTTATCAAGTATTTGACGCAGACAATATGCCTCGTTGTTGCTGTGTTCCATTATGTAATGCAAACTATAATTCTGCTTTGAAAACAGAAAGCTATGTTTCAACTTTTCGCTTCCCAAGTACCGAAAGTCTGAAAAACAAATGGCTTATGGCAATTCCCAGAAAAAATTGGACACCTTCAAAATATTCAGCTGTGTGCAGTCGTCATTTTAGAGAATCGGATATCATCAGAACAGAAAATATAGTTTTGGCGGATGGAACAGTCCAAAATAATATACCTTTGAAATATCCAAAATTGAAAGAAAATGCTGTTCCCTCCATTTTCCCAAACTTGCCATCATATCTTTCAAAAACTGAAGCACCCAAAAGAACTGACCCAATGCAAAGAAAACAAAAATTAATTGAGAAACATGAAAAAGCTATCCAGAATTTCGATGATATGGATAAGATCAAAGATAAATTTAGTTCAAAAATGTGGATTTGAAGTTATTTGTGTTGTTACTGATAATCACAGAATTAATAGAGCAATGTTTAGGAAATTAGCAAAGGATTCATCAGAAAATTATTCTATTCCAAATCCACATAATCCTGATAAGAACATATATTTAACTTATGATGTTGTGCATATTTTCAAGAGTATCAGAAATAATTGGATTAATTTAAAAAACCTAGACAAAACTTTTGTATATCCTAATTTTGACAATAATGATATTATTCAGTATGCTAAAGTTGAAAACATTCGTGCTGTATATCAATTGGAAAAAGAAGCTGTAGTTAAGAAAGCATATAAATTAAATTATAAAACATTGCATCCAAATTCATTTGAAAGGCAAAATGTAAATTTTGTAGATAATTTATTCCATCACTCAACAATAGCTGCTATGAAAGAATTAAAGTTTAATGATGCTGCACACTTTTTGGAAATAATCAGGAATTTGTGGGATATTGTCAGTAATACAAGTGTAATAAAAGGGGAATTGAAGCGAAACGAATTTTGTAAGCCTATTACCAATAAATATGATTATAGTACAATTTTTAAAAAAATTCCTGATATGGTTAGGAAAATGGCATAATCTAGAGAATAATAATGGACACCTGACACCAGAAACGTATACAGCTCTATATCAAAGCACGCTGACTCTACTTAATATAATTGAATATTCATTTAATCAAGTTGACATTGAGTATGTATTGCCTGGAAAATTCACACCTGTTGGAACACAGTGTGCTGACACCAAAAAACGTAAACGATTATTTCGTATTTTTAAATTTTTTAGAGCTATTTCATATTCAGACGATTTGTATCGAATCGAACTGTCCTCTTTTCCAAAATTAAATTTAGTTCTTGAACGTTACACGGAGACGGAGCACACAGCCGCTGGCGGCCGACGTTCACAGGTAGCACTACCATGCCGTCCGAGCGTGGTGTTGCCTTTCTTTCATCACGGCTCGTAGTTGACGTCGGCTGTGATTAAAGATATCTGCATCGCAATTCCGTACTTTATCTCGGTTTGTCAGTGTCTGTTGTTACAAATACTGAGTCAATCTACTTGACATGCAAATGATTTTTTCAAAATGCTTCGAGGATTAGAAAAAACGTTATCACAAGTGTATAAAGTCTGATGGGGATTACTTTGAAGGGGACAAAATAGATATTCATGAATAAATAAATAATTCTTGAAAAAACATGAAATTCGCGATACTTTTTGAACAAACCTCGTATAAATATCCGCCTGTAGCGTCAGTGTCGACCATCTACAATAAATTATCAACAAGGGAACTATATATTACTGCACGCTATTTACAATTCTAGAACCCTTCTATTACACCTCAAAACTTACAAAAGAATCGAGGTGCAAACTTGTCACAGACTTGAAGAAAAAAATAGCTACCTCAAACTAGCAAAATCCTCACAAGCACAACCGAACAACACAACCATCTCTTCTGAGTGTAAACGAAAAACTGATACCTGTATACTTATTAGATGTATTGTTGATGGTATTCAGATGACGGCACTTAAGCCATCGTTATCTTTGCAAACAAAGTTGACGAGTTCCCTTGAAAGGTTCAGGTACATGGATTAATAAACCCTTGAATGTTGGTGGGGATTCTAAAATTAGGTATTTGGATATTTCTGATAACAATTCGGGGAATAGTAACTGTAATATTCTCTTCTTATTGTATCAATATATTCACAAAAGGCCGTATCGTCGGTCGTTCCTACAATTATAGGACGCCTTTTTGGCCTGCCTTGATTTTCATAGACTTTTCCCTCCTTCAGAAGGGCTGGGGTAGATTTCTACTGTTCCGTGACAGCGTGAATGCTCTCCTACTGTGAGGCTATGATTGCTTTTTGAATCGCAGGAAATTTCAGGCTGATATAACAGATGATATAAATCAAAAGCATGAACAATTTGATGCAAATAGATATTTGTAACATAACCTCAAAAAAGAGCGCTGACACGGAACAGTAGAAAACTATGAATATCAAGGACGCCAAACGATACGGCTCTAAGATAAACAAATATTAATTTCCTTCTGGTTGGTTCCCAAAATATGGTAAAATAATTCTAAAAATAGACGTTTCGAGAGTTGTTGCTCCTTGTCAAGAAACGTCCCACATTTTCATGATAGATCATTGTATGAATAAAAAGGCTGATGTTAAGCAGCTCAGTGTCATTTGTTCTTACTTGTTGAATTGCGAAAAGTTAGAACGACTACATATCGTCGCCTTTCTCACGAAGTGTTCTAACTGACAAAATACCAAAAATTTAGATAACCCGCATATAGATGTATTATTCCATGCTGGTTAATCTGAGGAAGAAGCATAACTATATATCTATTAGTGTGGGCAACACACGGTTAGCCCCTGGGTGTCTTATCTGCATAGGTAAATTTATGATTCCCAGGAAGAGACCTAAATGAAGATAAGTCCCTTAGTGTCCAATAATCCTTGTTAGTATACGCTCCTCGGTGGTGGAATCATGGCCAAAGTGAGGGAGAATCTGCTCACAGTGCATTCATACTGCGATAACGGGAGTTGGAGATCTTTTTGAACCCTCATAACTCTATCCGGTTTTTTGATGCGCCAGAAAACGTCAACCTTATTTAGTAATTCCCAATGAATTTTTTGACTTCAAGAAACTTTCAACAGATTTAAGAATATTGTCCACACGGCAAGCTAAGGCGGGGCAAAATATTAAACGGAGTTTATTGTAATAAAAGACACGCCCACCATAATATTTTTTAAGTCTAGCGACCACGATACTAGTGATGACAGTATTGAGTTAAAAAGGCTGTTGAGAAATAGTAATAATATAAATGATATTAAACTAGAACAACTTAAAAATAACAAAAAAGAAGTACTCCGACTTAATTTCGTTATGTAAAATCCGAAAAACGCCAGTTAGTTGTACGCTTACCAGAATTCCAAAACTTTTACAAAATTTGGCCCATGAAACGGAATGAATTATTGATAATTTTGCCTTTTTTTGTCACACATCAACATTTGCTGGTAATATGTCAAAATATAATATTTAAGTCAGTTGCTTTTCTTTTAGTTTTTATTTCAATAAAAATTGGTTTGACGTTTCGAGTTGTTTTCTTCATCTAATCACGTAATATTTTTGTCATAATCTACATCCATTTTAGGCATGGACATTGAGGAAAATATTTTAGGGGGTAGCCAAACTTCAAAAGTCGATCTGAACTTTTTTACATAAACTTTGCTGTCAGCAGACCAACGATTACTTAAAAAATTTAACAATCAACAAATTTTCTGAGATAATCGCCCCCTTGGCTGGAAATATGATTCTTTGCTTATAAGTAAATGAAACAAATTCTGTATATCTTAAAAAATTATAATAACAAGAACTTCAATGAAAATATATTTTAGCTCTGTCTGACAAAAATCTTCTGAAAATTCTCACGAAGTGACCTACGTGCGTTTTCCATTTTTTCCAAAATAGCCTGATAAGCTACCGCAAATATTGAAACGGCATATGATTCACAATGAATATAGGCTAATACACGTGAATTTTCAATTCGGAAATATCTAAACTTTACATACAATGCTCAATCAACAACACGCTGATTTCGTTTTCTTGCTCTCCTGTAAAATTCACTAACCGTTGGTTAGGACACTTCGTGAGAAAGCCGACGATATGATCTAACATCCTCCCAAAATTAAAAGATAATTCCAATTATTTATCCTGTTAATTGAAACAATGACTCACAACAATAATAAATATCAATATATCTTCATACAACCCATCTTTTCAAGCGTGTATCACCATCCTACACACATATGAAGTACACTTTTTCAAACAAATTTAATCCAGCACTTTTAGGAAATATGATGATTTTATCCAAGTGACCCTCGTATACACTAGACCTGAAATATGGCAATGATTTTTACATATCCACATTTCTTCGCGACAGTCACCTGTCATCTGCCGACGCATCACTCTTCCGGTTTCGCTCATTTTCTCCACGTGAAACAGATCTAGGAGGTTAGAAGGGAGTCTGCCGTTTTTTCCCCACAACTTGCAATCCGATAATTTTTAATGTGTTCGGGTGTATTGACATATAGTTTCAACACCTAACTATGGTTTTCCGTCGTTATCAAAAACCCCATTGTGTACATTATTTCGGTTTTATAATTGCAACAAGTGCTCTCATCCTCGCTTTCGTTCGAAACATAATTTGGCTGCAACCTCAGCTACGAGTAAGTTGTCTGAAAATTTAAATCCTTTCCGTATTGGTTGGTAGCTTCATATTTGTGTTTCAGCTCCTGATGATGGTTCCATAGAGGACCGAAAGCTCGAGATTACCGTTAAAAGCCTAAATAATTATGTACGGTACTCACCGTCAGCACAAGAGGCGAGGTATTTCCCGTTGTTGCTAAAATCCATGTCCAAGATAGACCCGGTGTGCCCCTTCAACGAGGTGAGCAGCCATGAATGGGCGAATGCCTGTTTGTCGCTTCGCGTCGGTCTATCTCTACGCCCCTCTGTCGCGGTCTTCTTTTTGGTGCCGGCTGTTTTGCCACTGTGAGCGGTGTCTTTCTTCTTTTCTGACGCTGTGGCCGAACACTTCTCATCTAGAAAAAATAAGAAAGACAACAAATTCAGTATGTTCTTCATGTTTTCGTTCGGCTAATGGCGCAGTCAAAGTCACGGTGATGTTTTCGGTATTTGGGTTAGGTGAGCGATCGGTGTGCCAATCAAAGAAATCGAAAATCACTAGGAGCACTGATCAACATACGGGAAGATATCCAATCCGAATTAAACCATCTGGACAACGTCCAAAGAACTCTAAACGGTAATCTAACTACTATGGAATGTACTTTTATAACGTTCTTCAGAGACACTCAGAATGTCTGGCATTTTTAGGTAATAACTTTTCAGACGGGAATCATGTAAAAAACCTATAAAACGTCAAAAAAAACCTATAAGATGTCAACTTGCAGACTAGGTAGTTTTTAGGGCGCAAACAGTCATTCCACGTTTGCTCACTAGGATCGTTGTGAATGTCCATCTCTGGAGGAATCACTCAACTAAACTACGCATTATTGGTTGCATAGTTTTGTGAGGCTGAGTGATGCGGGTCTGTAGTTTTTATCTCTGAGAAGAAAGTTGGGTGAATAGCAAGATCGCATTTGGATGATTATGTGTATTGGTCATCGGTAAAATCAGTGATATTTGTGAGAAAATCATTACTGAATATGCCTAATATGACGGGTTATTTATATGTTGTGCTTTCTGAAGAGAGGTTATGTTCAAAGTTATACAGTACGAAAAACTGAGGAGAATTACGGGAAATCATCACCGCGCCCGCGTTTTGTGTAATTACTGTTAGCATGTATATGGCTTGTAATTTGACAGTGTACAGTGAATATAATTATTTCTCATCTCTCTCATTTTTGAAATTGATGGATAAAAAAAAGTGGATGCGCAACTAATTTCTAGCTGTGAATCTCAATTAAGTGTATTTGAGACAAGAACCCAATGTAATTATCATCAACACATACAACTTACAGCTTAGACCTCCAGTAATGCCATCTCAGAAGCAGATTTTACATCACATCAGAGCCAAAGATTGATAACAAGCCTCATGACGTTTAGGCAACACGTACAACTAAGTGCTAAGTTAACATCTTGTAGAATAACCTACATAATGTAAAAAAACAGCATAATGTCAAAAAAAAAGCATAATGTCACTTTTTAAGATCCGTGATAAAGTGCGGATCTCTTATAATGGTGTTGTAGTGTGCTTGTTTACTTTGACTCTGTTTCTATTCATAATATCATTGTACAGCTTCTATTTTTTACAGTTTTCTGTTATTGTTGTTCTTTCTAGCAAATTGTATTGTTTTGTGAATTTACACTTTTGTATTTTAACCTATACTTTGACCTGTGTAAACACGCAAGTGTATTAAGCACCAATAAAGAAATGAAATGAAATCTAGAAGTTCTGAGATTATAAAGTTTCGGGTATGATCACGAGGAAGATTGAGGGGTGATTTTTCCTTTTACAGTTGATGTTACGTTCTTGTGTTTTTTATTTAGTTAGTGAGGATATTTTAATGTATTTTCATGTTAATCCAGATGTTATTGGTGCATTTAATTTTTTTCTAATATAGGTTTTTTGCCTGGGATCGACCACTTTGATGGAATTGACTGATTAATCCTATACTTTCAACTTCAGATCTTGGATTCAATTTAATTGTTTTTAAATAAATGATTACGGTTAGTATAGTAATATAAATAAATAATGTTTAGAAAGAGATACGCAAAATAATTTTTAGTATTTAGAGAGATGTTACGTGGGATGGAAACATAACCTGTATCAACAAATCCCCACCTATGTGACAAGCAACGCTACTATCGGAATGGCGATGAGCAAGCCTGAAACCACCGAAATACAGTCCCCAAATCACCACGGCAGCGAAGATCGACATACACACGTTTTCCTTATATTTCTCGACGCGGGTAACGAAGATCATTCTTGTTTATACGTGCGTAAATTGGTGTGAAGGCTTACTGGCGTAGAAGTATACTGATGCAAAAAATTGAGATATTTTTCACCGCTCAAAAAAGCTTTCAAAAATGAGCAGAACATTCTGAAACAAAAAAGCGGACGTTGATTTTATATTTTTCACTTTCCAAATTACAGCTGGGACAAGAATTAGCGGACACGAAGACAGAGAACCGACAGAAATAAGCGACATGGTTACCAAAAAACATGGTATCTCCTTTTCGAAATATTTCGCGATTACCATAGTTCCTCACCAGTAAGCGTTGAAAGCAAAACTATGAGAAGAATAAAGTTACGTTCCATCGTGTACAGAAAAAATAAAAACCTAATGGCTAATTCCTCCAGAGGGGAGCGAGAAATACAGACTATTCAGATATAAACAGGTGTTCTTTCAATTTACGAATTTTAAATGTTTTTCTCAAAAAAAAACGAGGACAAAGTGCATCCTTGAAAATTGGATCTAAATAATCAATTTCGGCCATTAAACATTTTGTCTAAGTGGAAAATATCCCATTTCATACGGAATATTCACATGTATGGAGGTTGAGCTAGGTCAGAACTTCCTACTACTAGTACAATAATTGTGTATTATAGTTTCTAAACATGTTTCATCGGATATTCCGTTCAACAATACTCGTAAAGCATGCGAATAGCAACGTGAAGCTTCAAAATGGGTTTTTAAATCATGTCCAGTGTCCAGGATTTTTGTTTATCGAGGTTAGTAAATTTATGATAGCCGATTTTTTATTCAGCTTGAATCTAGAATTGCCGTTAAGTATGCTAATATTAGTCCTACATTACGTCTTTGTTGTGGTACACGTGCTTCTTTGTGAGGTTCGTACGCATAATAGAGAACATTTCGCAGATACGAATTTTGGATTTCCTTGGACTGTCGAGCAATATATTAAGACAAAATGAGGATAAGTAGTTGCCTAGCTTTCATTCGTTGTTCAACCTGAATCGCAGACACTTGGAATAAATATCACCTTCGGTGGGATTTCTTTCTGAGAACAAGGCTAAACTATGCTGATGAGTTAGCAAAAAGCACGAAACACCTGTCCATGGTTGGCCGTTGGTGGTCGAATAGATGGAAGCTATATTACTATACTAAGTGACATATAAATCCGAACACCCAGTTTAAATGGTTTTATTTTAATAAAAGTTGGTGAATGTATTTATCTTACTGTAAATAACAAGTGAACAAATTTTCAGCCTGATCAGTTGGACATTCCGGTTTATATACTGCTTTTTTTTAATTCACTAACGCTCTAAAAATGAATATTTCAGCCGCAGTAAAGAATCAACGTTGGCGGTTCTTGACATCCTTTACGATCGGTTACGATGCCTAGAGTACGGAGACCTGTACGATTTCGTCAACTTAGTGAGTTTGATAGGGGCCGTATAGTGGGACTTCGGGAAGCTGGACTTTCTTTTCGGGCAATTGCAGTTAGAGTGCAAAAAAGTGTAGACACTGTGGTTAGGTGTTGTCAGGCATGGCTTCGAGAAGGCCGTACGCAAAGAGCAAGGGGCACTGGACGCCGCCGTAGAACAACAGGACCGTGAAGATCGCCGCCTAAGATTATTGGCCTTAAGGGACCGTTTCTCCACTACCAGGTCCATTGCAAATGAATGGTTTGCGGAACACGGAAGACCTATTGGCATGCGAAGTGTTTACCGACGAATGAGAAGTTTTGGCTTGTTTTCATACCGGCCACTCTGGGTCCTCCCTTTAACTCGAGAACACCGACGTAATCGCCTTGAGTGGTGCAGACAACTGTCACTCTGGGATCAGGAATGGAACAGTATTGTCTTTAGTGACGAGTCTCGATTTTTTTTAGGCATGCAGGATGGCCGTGCCAGGGTTAGAAGGCGACGTGGTGAAAGGAGGAATACACAGTTTTTTGTTGAAAGACATGTTCATCACCCTGTTGGAGTTATGGTTTGGGGTGCTATAGCTTATGGTTCCAGGTCACCTTTAATCTTCATCAGAGGTAACATGAACGCGCAGCGTTATATCCACGAAGTTCTAGAACCCCAGCTTTTACCCTATCTTGACACCCTGGCAGATCCAACTTTCCAACAAGATAATGCCCGACCACATGTTGCAAGAGTCACAATAGACTTCTTTCAACATAATGATGTCACATTGTTACCATGGCCACCAAGATCTCCCGACTTATCCCCAATTGAGCACGTGTGGGATATGATGGGTAGGAGATTGCTCAATTTGCAACGTCCTCCTCAGACTCTAGAAGCACTTCGAGAGGAGTTGGTGGTTGCCTGGAATGAGATACCACAGGAGGACATTGACCACCTGATCAGAAGCATGCCTAGGCGCGTTGGAGAATGCGTAGCACATCAGGGTGCATCCACACATTATTAAAGGTCAAAGGGCTTTAAAGCAGTGCAATCATTTTGAAATTTTTATCATTTACTTATTATGCTTCATTAAGTACTTATACAAAATTTTATTAAAATAAAATCATTTTAACTGGGTGTTCGGATTTATATGTCACTTAGTATAGTTTGTACTATACCACCACAATTGGTAGTAGATGACACTTTGTACTGTCTTATTTTAATAGAGCTTGTATCCTGGACAAAGGATACTTACTCAGCTTTCGTTCATTATCCTACCTGAAATCAGGCCTAGACGATGCTGATGAGTTGCCAAAATGCACGGAACTGCTATTTATATCACTAATATTTTCCAAATATGAATGAATCACAGTCATATTTCATGACAAACTGACTCACTGCTTCCCAGGTATTAATGTGATATGCTGATATGAGTCATCCACCTTCTAATCATCAAAATCATGGAAATCACTAAGTTCACAAACAAAAATCTTCTAACGAATCTAGAGTTCGTGTAGAAAATTGTGAAAAGCCTAACAAGTTGAAACATCCTAGAATCCTAGTGTTAGTACATTCACCATATTTAAAACAATCATCACAGAATGTAAAAAGCAATGAAGAAACAAGGCTAAACTGCCTCATCCAATGAGTGATTTTTTTTATACTGAAGCAAAATAGAAGACCCAGCCTGAGCAGGAAGGTGTTGTCAACGCTATGAATAAGATACAAATATACTGTTAATCTAATTTTTGAATTACTTAGGTTAGTACAACACATTAATGGTTAAAATGTGCTTATACTGCATATGGTAGATTTCTCCAAATTTTTGGCACTTTGGGTAGATATACAGATAGGTTGACAAAGTTTGGCCAAAGCGATATGACAAGCAGAAATTTGATTAGTGGATATGGTATGGCTAACGGTGACATCTGACCTTCAAAAGTACAAGTAATGCTTCAAAAACAAATGGCAATCACCAAACTAAAGACAGTCCCCATATTTACTCTCCTATAATATAATTTAAGTAATATCACAATGCCATCATAAAGCAGTTAAGAGTTGCAGCGCTTTTATTCATAATAGCAGCAGCTGTGGACTAGCACTGACAGTTCATAACATTAATCAACAACTATCAAATCTGACAGCCAGGTGGAAAGTGCCATTAATTGCCTAAGTTATACCATGGTACATGCTAGCATAACAGTGCTGCACTGCTGGACTGCTTTTTGTTAGCAGAACGCTCCCATTATCATACACTCTTATGCTTTCTCATAGTGATTGGACTCGATAGCTTATTACTGTGTTATCTCTTGCTAGTGCTTATTTGATAAATGACAATATGGTAAATGACAGTTTATAATTTTTTGCATGAAGTGTGCATACTTTGAGTGCATTTCACACACACATACACACAGAAGTCATAAAAAGTGCAAGGAAAAATGAATGCTACCAACAAACCAACACAGATGAAATGAACTAGAGTTGTATGATGCACTTTTAGAAATTGTTTAGTCTTAGTGAAGGTAGCTTGTGTTCATTAATGCATGTAAGAAGAGATTTGTTATGTGAATTATAAATTATTTGGATTATTGGGTATCTAGGCGCATTGCAAGAAGTAGGTAAGCAGATCATCTTTATTTTATTGTACAAATTTAATTTTTTTCTACAATTGCAATCATAGCATATGTTGTGGAATGTATTAAAATTTTCAATTTGGATGATGCATGTCATTAGTTTGAACAAAAGGTATATTAATACAGAGTCAAAAATTATTCCAAATATTGTCTATCCATAATACACATGTATGTGGTAGGTCATGGATGAAATAAAAAAAATATTTGTTGTGAAATTACAAAACGGAACATAATTATTAATTCAATACTAACTGACCTAGAATTGTAGTTTAATAAGTTCACGAGCTATCTAGTATAGTTTGGAATGTGTAAATACCTCATTTCCATGTGTACACAGGGGTTTATAGATGTTCCACGTTTTGGTAATATAACTTTACAAGTAACATAATCCCTTTATAACTGGGTAATCAGACAACTAAAGAAGTTTTTCTATTGCATATATGATACAGACTCATAGGCTCTCATATTTTGGTACTAATACTAAATTCAAATGCAAGTCTCAAAGTATAACTGAAACAGATGAACTAGACATTTATTTGATGTGTAGTCTTAACTTAGAATGGTAGATATTTTCAAAGTAACAATAGTATCAAGATGAAGGTGAATTCATTGGAATATTAGAATGAATTTAAACCATAAAAAATCATGTAGGGTGATGACCATGTGTGTATTCTGAATCCTAGTTCAAATGACTGTTTTTGTTTTATAAAAGCAAATCAACAATACCATATTACACTTTCTAATCTACTACAAACCCCAATATAGTCCTTCGGTGCTTCAAATTTGGAATTTATTGGCTCCAAAATAATTATACGTAACCTCACATTACTAAAGCACGTGTATCAAAACAACTTCTATATTTGGAAATGCAACCGAATAACAGCCACCTGCGATTCACTTTTTCGCCTTGACCAACACAAATACCTAATCATGTCAATACAAATGCATCCTTACGTTTCTGCTTGTGTTCCTGCATCACATTATCGCTCCTGAACAATTTCAAAATGTACACCATTAAAATCGCACCAGCACCGATTATAAACGCGGTGATTATCGTAGGATTTTTCAAGATATCTTCTACAAATCGCTCCATGCTAAAAATCCTCGCAAACACCTACAATTTTATCCAAAACGCCGTCACAGGTTCAGGCCACGCGGTTCCGACACAGCGGCAGAGCTATCTCCGAATACAAACTGACGGTCGTGAATGACTCAGTGGATCGCGACTCACTCGCGCGGGAAATTCGAATCTTCAGGCGGCGTGCGTTAGCATCGTGAGAGGCTGTAGACATCCTATTGTTCTTCGGAATCCCCATTTAGCGAGCGATTTGAATGTTGAATGACAAAGCGATAGCGATACCGATTCGACCACGTCGAAATCTCGCGTAGAACTGAATCCGCGGGAACGGAATCGCGGGTTTATAATACTTTTTCCTGGGTTACGCGCTGCGAAGCATGTTCGCGGGAAAATGAAAATTGATTCTCCGTTGGCGGTACATACCTTTGTCTCTTCATTGATAATACAGTGCAAGCCGGCTGGTAGCTGGACATCGTGGTGATGACTGAACAGTCTGAACACTGAACCTCATGCGTGTTCTGTTACAAATAATTATTTGCTGTAAAAACGGTGACGCATTTGATATTTCATGCCGGGAAATAGACGCGTGGTGACGCAACCTTGCAAATCATTGCAGTTTTCCAACCACGATTTGGAAAAGGCGATTTTGCATCTTCTGCCAAAAATTTCAAACTGCGCCACTGCGCCCTTTCACTTTGATAACAGGGTTGGACTGGCCCTTTGAGCCGCTGACTTTTTGTCAAATTGTAAAAATACCATTTTTGCCATACAGAAAACGAAAGATTTTATCAGATTATTGCCCGCAGTAGAGCTCGCAAAATTAATGTTTTTCAAACACAGATCGCATATGACAACATGCTCTAGAATGACAAAACAGGAAAACACTCGCTCCTGGTTGCGGTGGGACCAACGATGGAACGCGTTCATGTTCGAAACATGTTAGATATCATCATAATGTGAAAGCATGGATTCTTATAAATTTTACGACTATAATATGGAAAAGGCAGCCACGAAGGTAGATCTTACTATTGAGATGCAGCAACTGCTATTAAGCGTCATTTTGATGTTCCGACTTTTGATCTGCCTAAGATTAGCAAAAGGCCACATCTGGTAGATTGTTTCATATTTTCCATACAATTGGAACGAATGAGCAGTCGCCTCGCGTGTTCGTCCGGCAGGCCTATAACGCGGCGGAGGCATAGAGGAAGCTAAAACCATTGTATTCTATCTATACCTAACCATATACTGTGTTCCGGCGTCCAAAAAGGATCTGAAAGATACAGATCTCACAATGAGACAGTGGCAAATTACAAAAATGAATTTAGAAGTCCACGTTGAAATGGGAGGTTCTGCTAATGACTTATGGAAAACGCTGGATCTTCTATTCCTTTTTGGAGTCTTCAGGTGGCATACGTTAATCAATGTCTTAAGATACACAATTAAAATGGCACCATCTAAGAGAGAATGTAGACGCCTATATTCATTTTTGTGTTATGTTACTGCATCAGTCTCATAGATGGCGCTGATATCTTTCAGATCCCTTTCTGGACGCCGAAGTATATCATTTGGTTGGCTATCTTCAAGTAGAATACGTAACTCAGGGGTTATACATCTGAATACTTCATTACTTTCTTTGAAATATGTCGTCCTGAATCACATTTTTAAGACGCATTACTTGATGAAAGAGTAATTTTTGTAGCTATAAACTATTCAGTATAATGTGCGTCGTACTACCTTTTGTTTATACAGATTTATCAAAGATTAGATACCAAACAGCGGTTAGACATGAACATATACGCATATCACTTACAGCTGTGGAAAAAGTTATTTGTTTTCTGTTTTTTGTAATCTCGTCATTAAGTTTCTTGTCTTGAAGTTGTTATCTTCATGAGATTATGAGTAATATAGGCGTGTTGATTTAAAGAGAAGTAGGTGTGAATTATATTTTTAAATTTTAATAAGTACGCTAGTACGTCGCATTTCACATAAGTACCGAATTGATACACGTTTTTGCAGCGTTTGAATGGAATTGACCACCGTATTTCGGTAGACAGTTCACATGGACTTTTATGGGAAACTTGAGATTTCTCCATGTGATTTCAATTCTTATAATTAACAAGGTCATAGACATGTATAAAAACCAAGAAAATTAAACTTGCAGGATATTAAAACATTTCTTCAAAATTTAAAGAAAATCCATCATAGCTTTTAAAATATTGAATCTGGTCGTTGATAAATCCTTTGTTCTCATCAGACTAGATAGCAGGAAACAGCCGAGGATATGTTGTCCCCTAATTCATAAGTCAATTTTTGGACAGTTCCGTCATTAAATTTAAGTTTTTAGGCCCGTATCGTCAGTCGTCCCTACAATTGTAGGGCGCGTTTATGGCCTCCTTGATTGTCATAGTTTTATACTTCTCCGTGTCGACGCTCTATTTTGAGGTTATGTCACAAACATCTATTTGCATCAAATTGTGCTTGCTTTTGAGCTATATCATGTTTCATCAGCCTGAAATTTCCTACAATTTAAAAGGAAAACATATCTTAACAATAGGAGAGCGCTGACGCTGACACGGGACGAGTGTAATCTAGAAATTTTTGAAGGAGAGAAAAGAGTATGACAATCAAGGAGGCCATAAACGCGCCCTACAATTGTAGGGACGACTGACGATTCGGGCCTTAGTGTTATTTTTAAAAAATGCGAGTTTTTGCAGAAAATTGTGGTGTTAGACGATTTCAAGACATGGTACTTCTTAATTTCTTACATAATTTGTTAGTTTGTAAATATTTGCCTGAAAAGCTGTTAAAAAACACAGTTTCGGAGTTTCGATCGTATTTGACTACGCGACTTAGAAAAAGGTACAAGTTTTTGTTGCCGCAAAGTGTGTTAAGTGCCCGATGATTTGCGACAAAAATTCTCTTGAACTATAGAGCTAGTCCAATTTTAACTTGGTTTCAGATCCAAGGTTGAATTGGCGTTTTGAAAAGATTCCCCTCAAAGATGGCACCGCTTTCTAATTCTGCTAGTCCGACTTGTCAGGTTTTTGTTTCTCATTCTACCCAGATTGTTCTTCCTCCAAAAATGTTGCTCCTGAGATATCGATCTTTCCTACTAACTTTAAACAGTTCAGGGTTATAAAAACTAAGTCAGCTGTGATGGGCAACTAGTCAAGCTTCTTTCAGCATTAGACGACTCATTAATTATTTTAGTGGTTCCTTTGTTATCGCTTTATAAGAACCAACCAACGAAACACGTAGAAAAAATATCTCATAATCGATGACTACACTGGACTTAATAAAAAGTATATTGAATATCTACCACATCCATTACACAGAGGATACAGCAAAAAATCGAACCTACTTGAGTTTTTTCAGACACGAGAGCGCAAAAAATTTGCAAGATGTAGACCGTATGACTAATCCAATAGAATAATTTGTACATTCGTTAGTGGTATGACTAATACTATGCACCTATTTCAATATCATATTCTTGAACTTGTAAGCTTATCTAATCGGTAATCCAAGAGTCTGAACATCCATATATTGCACATATATATGCGTATTTCTACATCGTGACGTTATACGCGTTGCTGATTCATTTTTACGATATTGTACAATCATGTGTCGGATGTGGAAACACGTAAGTGAAAGTGATTCTTGGATCTCATCTCAAGCTGAATGACGACGTTTATTTCCATTTTTGGGAAAACAGATAATATAATTAACAAATTGTGATCTAAAATACATGAAGTATGATTCTCAAGTGGAAATTCCTTCCAAGATAATTGAGGTTCATCTGGGTTTTTGGGAAGGATTAACAAATGTTAATCCAGGGTACATAATATTATGGGTTGATTCCAGCCTGGAAACACGTTTGGTGCAGCCCAGGTAAAAGGGATAACCCACTATTTAGAAATCGTACTTTGGTACCTGGGGTTTTGATTGTCATAATATGTTATAGCAAATAGCGTTTTCGGTCATAAAGTATATGGACCCCATAAATACTAAATCTAGGGATGTGTTTGAGTCGCAGGGGCATTATGTATCTTGAAAAGTGACATTGTCGTTTTCTTAACATTATATAGTTTTTTTGTGACATTATGTAGGTTTTTTCTACAAAATGTCAACCTAGCACTAGCTGTTGTACATATATTTCATGAGCAGCATATTCAGTAATAATTTTCTCACATAGCAAATATCGTTGATTTTATACACAATTATCCGGATGTGATCTTGCTACTCTGCTACTCAACCACACATCTTTTCAGAGTAAGTATACTCTACAGACTATCTCGACATTCTGCAATCAACAAAGTATGATGGGAACTGACCATGGTGATTGAGTGTAACATTTCGTTGCCGGAGATTAAAGGAGCTCCTTTATTGCCAGGAGTAGAGCGGATTCAGCAGACAAAAGAATGAATAAAAATTCTTACAAACAAGGGTCTGGAATTTCCTCTTCTACATGATGTGGAGTGTTTATAGCTGTCCGCCTTTGTTGGTTTGTACGACATCGGCTTTTGCAAAACTAAATGTCGTTTTCTCAAAGACATATTAAGTTCTTCTGTTATGTATCTATAAGAGTTTTTCGTAAAAGTGATTCTTGGATGTCATCTAAAGCTGAATGATGACGTTTATCCTCATTATTGGGAAAATGAGTTACTAACAGATTGTGATCTAAAATACATGAAGTATGATTCTCAAGTGTAAATTCCTTCCAAGGTAATTGAGGTTCATCTGGGTTTTTGGGAAGGATTAACAAATTTTAATATAATATGTATACATACTTTGGGATGATACCTGAGTGGTTTGGTCGAGTAGAGGTAAAACGGATAACTCAGTATTTAGAATTGGTACCTTGGTACCTGGATTTGTGGTAGTCATAATGTCTTGTAGCAAATTTCACAATTAAAGAATATGGCGCCATAAATACAATGTCCAGAGGCGTATTTGAGTGTATGTGAGGGATCCGGCATTATGTAAAAAACCTAAAAAACGTCAAAAAACCTACAAAATGTCATCTTGCAGTCTAGGTAGTTTTTAGTGTGCAAATATACTAAGTGACATATAAATCCGAACAACCAGTTTAAATGGTTTTATTTTAATAAAAGTTGGTGAATGTATTTAGTGAAAAAATTTTCAGCCTTATCAGTTGGACATTCCGGTTTATATACTGCTTTTTTTTAATTCACTAACGCTCTAAAAATGAATATTTCAGCCGCAGTAAAGAATCAACGTTGGCGGATTTTGGTTCTTGACACCCTTTACGATCGGTTACGATGCCTAGAGTACGGAGACCTGTAAGATTTCGTCAACTTAGTGAGTTTGATAGGGGCCGTATAGTGGGACTTCGGGAAGCTGGACTTTCTTTTCGGGCAATTGCAGTTAGAGTGCAAAGAAGTGTAGACACTGTGGTTAGGTGTTATCAGGCATGGCTTCAAGAAGGCCGTACGCAAAGAGCAAGGGGCACTGGACGCCGCCGTAGAACAACAGACCGTGAAGATCGCCGCCTAAGATTATTGGCCTTAAGGGACCGATTCTCCACCACCAGGTCCATTGCAAATGAATGGTTTGCAGAACACGGAAGACCTATTGGCATGCGAAGTGTTTACCGATGAATGAGAAGTTTTGGCTTGTTTCCATACCGGCCACACTGGGTCCTCCCTTTAACTCGAGAACACCGACGTAATCGCCTTGAGTGGTGCAGACAACGGTCACTCTGGGATCAGGAATGGAACAGTCTTGTCTTTAGTGACGAGTCTCGATTTTGTTTAGGCATGCACGATGGTCGTGCCAGGGTTAGAAGGCGACGTGGTGAAAGGAGGAATCCACAGTTTTTTGTTGAAAGACATGTTCATCACACTGTTGGAGTTATGGTTTGGGGTGCTATAGCTTATGGTTCCAGGTCACCTTTAATCTTCATCAGAGGTAACATGAACGCGCAGCGTTATATCCACGAAGTTCTAGAACCCCATCTTTTACCCTATCTTGACACCCTGGCAGATCCAACTTTCCAACAAGATAATGCCCGACCACATGTTGCAAGAGTCACAATAGACTTCTTTCAACATAATGTCACATTGTTACCATGGCCACCAAGATCTCCCGACTTATCCCCAATTGAGCACGTGTGGGATATGATGGGTAGGAGATCGCTCAATTTGCAACGTCCTCCTCAGACTCTAGAAGCACTTCGAGAGGAGTTGGGGGTTGCCTGGAATGAGATACCACAGGAGGACATTGACCACCTGACCAGAAGCATGCCTAGGCGCGTTGGAGAATGCGTAGCACATCAGGGTGCATCCACACATTATTAAAGGTCAAAGGGCTTTAAAGCAGTGCATCATATTATGCTTCATTAAGTACTTATACAAAATTTTATTAAAATAAAACCATTTAAACTGGGTGTTCGGATTTATATGTCACTTAGTATATTTGATGTGTAAACTTGCTAAACTTGAAGCTATTCCACTAAACGGTCGATGGTTTAGCACTTTTACGTATACATCAATGGGAGTTGCTACTCTAAGCCTTCCATGATGTGTGAATCGCCAAGCTTTTGGCTTTTCTTTTAGGATCCATGAATCTACCAAAAAAGCTTTTCTTAGTCAATTGAAAGCTCGTAGAGCCAACAGCTTTTTAACTTCTTTATACAAATGATAGTCGCAGTATTTCACAACTTCTTACGATAAGACGCAATGCTTCAGCTTTTTCAAATGTTTACCTCCTGTCTTAAATTCAAAGTAAAACATTTATCTGCAAAGCAAATTAAGCAAAAAAATTGTACTATTTTCACCTCGAGAACTATTAATAAATAAGTTTTTATATACCACTATTTACAATCTGATACAAGATCCCTATTATCTTATCATGATATCCATGTTTGAATTAAGGATATTAAAAAAATCGTTTTGTGTTATTTACATTTGTAATTATTTAGTTGCCCGCCATTCTCAAATCCACTACTTAGAAAAGGTGATCTCAATATTAAGGTCAATCTCAAATTGAATTTTTGTTGCTCTACTCCGATTTGGTGAAAACTTAGCTAAGATAAAGTTACATCTAACAAAATGCAGTAACTTTGTAGGGAAATTACATCTGCAACTACAAATTAGTTGGTGGAATTTAAGATTTTAATATCATGCCCCAAAACTTGACGCCTGGAGTACCTACCTGTGGTGCTTTGACAGCGCCGCCATGTTGGGGGTTTTTCCCAAAATTTGGGGGATTTTTACTTAAGGAATTCTGGGGGATACAATATTCTGGGCGAAATCACACGATTCTGTCCGACCAATCTGGCAACGTTGTTCTTTGACAGATCTGCCTTATGGACACTTTCCTAATAGTCTAAGTCACCGATGGTGATAAAATCATAAAATCAACACATCCTGTGTTATTGTTACCTTCTGGGACAGCGAGCGGTCGAAAAATGCAATAATACAAATTAGCACTGCCCGCGTGTACGCAGGTGAAAACTATTTCGAATCAGGATACACTCGCCAATGAGCGCTAGATCGGTACTGACCAAAATCGCTCATCTATGATCATGGCCCAACTAGCAAAGTAGTGGTATAAGCTTTTGGTAAAAGAACCGTTCAGCCATACAAGCTCTCGATTGTTGTTGCCTGAACACCAAAATGCTGGCTTAATGTTGTGTGGAATGCAAATTTGCTTTCTGCAACATATTTGCTCTAAAATGAGGTGTTTAAAATATTCTTATAGCATAGTTATACAACACCTTATAGGGCAAATTTTTAACCGTTGCATAAACGTTTATACAACTATTTTATACGGCATATTTGCAAGTTAGTCAAAATGGTTGTGTTGTGGCACCCATGCTAACGTTTGTAAAACAAACCCGAGCCTTGTTGCTTTGCTGTGCAATTTACTACATTAGCCAACAAATTGCTCCCAACGGAAGCACTTATACAACTGTTACATATGCTAAATATGTTGGTAAACCACTTCACCATAACCTAACTTTCCGCTGTCATATTTTTGTTAAAATGCCACAACCAATGTTTTAAGACAAACAACGCATGCATATCGGTTCAAAAGGTTTTATCAATTATTCAAACAGATGATATAGATCTAGTACAAATTCTGGGTAAATCATTCGACTCTGTCGGTATTTCATTTCAGACATTTGTCAAATTGTTGTATAACACCTGCAGGCAACACCAAAATATTCGAATAACCTAAAGACATTTATTCCTCTATTTAATATTAAATAATTATGTTTCAGTTCGAAATTACAGATATAAAGTGAGAAACATTAGTGCAATTGTGTCTAAATATAGGATTTGTGGAAGATTTAAGGCAGATAAGTTCAGTTTTCCATTTTAAAAATCTAGACATACTTTTGATCATTGTCAAAATATGAATAAAATACGAAGCCCGTAGAAATTGGGTAACTAATTTGCACGATAATCACAATAAAATTTGCTGCGCAAGTAATTCAATAGCCCTCTATCAAAGTGTAGAAGTTTATCATATACCTGTGTATGAAATTCACAATGGCCGACATGTAAGTAAACAAGATGACTGTAATGTGTTAGTTATATATTCTTCACTTCGTCTATACAATACATAGGAAATAGTTTGGTTGCAATAAAGTAGAATCACGTAAGCGAATAGTTGTATAGTTGACAAAAACTGAATCTTGCACTGACGCAAATGTCCTATAGCGGCTGCAGGAGGCTTACACTTTTGTTTTATAACTGTTACCTGCAGCCCTTATACAACCTCTTAAATGACTGAAGTGTCCTATTAGGTGTGCCCATTCCGCTTGTATAGCTGTTCTAAGAGGGTTTTGCCAATGTTCTTACAGTATACAATGCTGTTTAAGGAATACTGTATAATCATTCTTGCAACTCTAATAGGAGTGATAATTGTAAGTTGGGGGAGGTGGCAACCTTGCCTTGGAATGTACGAGATGCGGTGTTGCCAAGCGAACCAATGATGCAATGTTGCAGAATTTCTGACGATCCTGACCTTTCATTTCGATCTAAAATGGAACGCCTTAGGACCGATCCGGAATCGATCTTAAACAGATTCGACACATTTCACAGTTCAAAAATGTGTACGCTCAAAATAAAACCATAGTTTGGACGTAGATAATAAACTAACACATGTTTTCAACAGGCATTTTAATTCAAGAAACTGGCGTAACATATTGACAACGCGGCAGTTTGCCGCATCAGCGTTGCTAAGGAACGCAGTGATGAGCTTCGCTATTTAGTCGGCTTCTATCTCTTTCTAACATATGTGTTGTAACGTGCCAAAATCATGTAACATTTTTTTTCTATTTATCACTTATCAGTAATTTGAATTTCTCTTCAATGATAATAGAGTGCCCATTCCTAGGCCAAACCCTTTTCAATGATTTTCTTTTTGCAAATTTAATAGTTTATTGATTGTGTATTTTCACTCGTATTATATCTTTCTTTCTCAGCGATTCAGTATGGTGTTGACGATCAGCAGAAAAACTCTGTAGTTTTTCTCCGCTAGTTGGTTTCCTATAAAACATATCTTCTTTAAGGCCTTTCAAGATGCCTTCTTCTAGAACGTTACGTGTTCTTCGTGATTCGCTTTTCTGTTTCCGTTGAGGTCGTGGTGCAGGGGTCGTTTCGTCATTTTCCAGAATCTGGGATATTAGGCCCCAAGCGCCAATTCATGGACTAGCCTCTTTTTTTTTGCGTAACTTATGTTTAGTTATTTTGGTTTGGGAGCGACGTCTTCCATTTTTTTGGGATTTTGACCCTCAGCGTCAATAGAAACAGAATAGAATCATCATCCTTTCTCCTCGAGTTAATTGCACCTTGTTGCAGTTTTGCAAATTGGTGGAAGTCATCCCCTTGAAAAAAAACCTGATGTGAACAGGTAAAATATCATTCTAATTAACAATTTCATAGATCTTTATACATTTATTATTGCTTATTGAAATTCTTAGCGACTTCTTGACTTTATTGGACATTCTACGTATTCAATTTGATTCCATAATCGCAATCTCTGGCCTACCAAGAATTTGCCAAAGCGTTGTCAGTAGGGCAAATTTTATGACATTTTAGATCAGAAAATCCACCTTGAGCAGAAAATGTCTTCCTTAAACTGGCACACTTTTGTTGTTCTTTGCTCTTCTTCTTTTATCTTCTCTTTCGCTTTCTCTTTTTCCTTGACATTTTAACACGGCAGTGTAAATTTTATTTCATACGAAATTCAGAAGACCACAAAAACGTGATTAGTTAGATAATTCAGTCGTTCAAATAGCATAGCATCATCCTTGACTGATTCCTTATCGTCCTCAATACGCGCAAGATGTTCTATTACCGAAACTTTGAATGTTTGCCAATAATGTTGTTTTTGTTTTCTAATTCAGCGTCTGACGTAAAATATATCTGTAAATAAGAATGCGATGCAATATCTTTCAGAAACGTTGAATGAAGCCCGGTTTTTGTTTGTTTGGAGGTTTGGACCGCATCGAAAATATACACAATAAAATTTATGACGGAAAACTGGATTTTGTTTGGAATCGTGCGGGTTTATAGCGAATGATAAAACGGTCGAAAAACAATGAATCGCATTCTGCAGGACTTTGAACTATTAATCGATATTAACTTAGGATAGGACGTTTCTCGTACGATACCAAAACATATACAAGGCGCTGAGAAAACCTGGATAAAAAATTTAAGCGTAATTTTTTGTTTATTCTCAGGAGCATAGCAGCTGACGTATCAATGATACGGCACGGGTATCACGTATCTTGAAAAGGGACATTATGCCGATTTTTGTTGACATTATGCTGACTTTTTTTTGACATTATGTAGGTTATTCTACAAGATGTTAACTTAGCACTTAGTTGTACGTGTTGCCTAAACGTAATGAGGCTTGTATATCAATCTTTGGCTCTGATGTGATGTAAAATCAGTTTCTGAGATGGCATTACTGGAGGTCTAAGTTGTATGTGTTGATGAGAATTACATTGTGTCCTTGTGTCAAATACACTTAATTGAGATTCAAAGCTAGAAATTAGTTGGGCATCCACTTTTTCTTATCCATTCTGGAAATTACATATACAAATCTGCTGAATTTCAAAAATGAGAGAGAGATAAGAAATAATTATATTCACTGTACACTGTCGAATTACAAGCCATATACATGCTATCAGTAATTACACACAACGCGGGCGTGGTGATGATTTTCCGTAATTCTTCTCAGTTTTTCGTAATTTATAATTTTGAACATAACCTATCTTCAGAAAGCACAACATATAAATAACCCGTCGTATTCAGCATATTCAGTATCTAATGATTTTCTCACACCTCAAATATCACTGAATTTATACATATGCAGATAAATACACATAATCATCCAGATGCGATCTTGCTATTCAACCAAGTTTCTTCTCAGAGATAAAAACTAAAGACCCGGATCACTCAGCCTCGCAAAACTATGCAACCAATAATGCGTAGTTTAGTTGAGTGATTCCTCCATAGATGGACGTTCACAACGATCCTAGTGAGCACACGTGGAATGACTGTTTGCGCCCTATAAGCTACCTAGTCTGCAAGTTGACATCTTATAGGTTTTTTTTGACGTTTTATAGGTTTTTTACATGATATCCGTGCGGGTCTTCCAAGCTTAAGCGGGCTCGGATCCTGTGAAAAAAGCGTTATCCACAATCTCACCCAATTTTTTAGGCCGTATGCCAAACTACAAGTTCTCAAAGGCTAAGCAAAGCAAACAGCTTAAAGAAGTTCTTCGAAATTAAAAGGACTGAATTATCTTAGAGCTTTTATGGGCCAACTATGACTATCAGACTTGTCGATGTATTAATTAATAAGTTTTGTGAAAAGATACTGTCAAGTAGAGTGACTCGGTACTTCTACACGTTCACAAATATACAGGGTGACTTTGAAGTTGAGTCATTAGTTTTCAGATAATGATTGTAGAAGGAAGATAAACCAAAATATGTGTGTAAAAATAAAAAAAAATTAAAAAAAAAATTTACCTTGTTTAATAAAGTATCCTCCCGACTAGTATTTCAGTGCGGACCTGTATTTGATCGTGAGGTCTTGGAGCACCGGCATGCCGTCCATATGTGAGGTCTTAAGTCAAATGATTCACGAACCCGTTGTACTACATTAACAAAGGCACGAGGGGTTGGTTGCACTCGATTGGGAAACCGATCCGCATAAACATGTGCCATTTTTGATTTCGTTTGAGCCACGCAACAGACACCACTATCCACTACCGACTGACACTGACTGTATAGAACTGGATGAAATAATTGTAAAAACATCGTTCCAAATTCTTTCGCTTTTTTGTTTCCGATGCAATGAACCGATAAGGCGAATTATATCCGTTGTCGCCAAACACGAGCACATAATATTATTATTAAGACAGGGCGGTACTCAAACTTCCAAAGGGCTATAACTTTGTTACTTTAATTTTACCAGAAAAATGGTAAAGTAAAAAAACATTTCTTTTGATCAGATCTACTCACTGTTAAAATAAATGACTCAACTTCGAAGTCACCCTGTATATTTTGTCAGATTTTCCATACGTACATATTGAAAATCATTGGCACACAAATTCTGGGTATAATTATTTTTGTACGTAAATAACAAATAAGCCTTGCTAAAGATCAATTTTTTAAGTCCACTCTAACCTCAAGTGACGAGAAACAAAGCAAATTTACGATTTTTTCAAAATTGTAAAATCTCAAAAAAATGTTTTGTTCACGCCCATACATTTTCAGAAGGTTGTGAAGCATAAAAAACGAAGTACAGAGACTATTTAGAGGTGTCTTGGTTTTGCTCACTTAACGTGACATACCAAAGGAAATGATATGGAATTGCTTACATGTTAAACACGACATAAACAAAATTGTTATTTGAAATTCTAAAATTTTTGCCTTCTTTATGCTTGAGGAAAAGCGTATACATATTTGTTAGTTGCCCAACAGAGCATCAATTGTAAAATTAAATATTTAGGTATATCCAGGGTGTAAACGTTATGGTAGTCATTATTGAAATAGGCAATAGGGGGGGGGTCAAAACAAGTCAAAAAGTTCATATGACCCATGGTCCAAAAGTCAATAGATTTTTGTCTAAATGGCTTTATAGTTTACAATTTTAAGTGCTTTATATCGACCACAATCACCACAATCTTACTAATTTTTATAATATAATCTAAAACTTTTTGAACTTGGGTAATTAACAAATAAATTTCATCAAGTTTTTCTAAGTTAAGCCAAAATTTGTAGTCAGTAAGTAAGTATCATTAAATTAAATATTTAAAACACACATGACCACAGCGCGTCGGTCTTTTATCACTCTTATCGAACAAAATCGTCAATTTTATTCAATGCAACCGTTTTTGTTTCTTTTGTGATAAGTTCTATCCTCGAACTTTACCCGACATTTGAGATTTCCACAATTGGGTAGGATCCCCTACAAATTATGATATGTGGCCCCGCGGGACCAAGGTGCCCCACTGGATATTCTTGAACTTGTCAGTTCTTTGAAGATTAAAAAAACTGCAACTGTGTTCGATAATGCAGCTTGGCTAAAAGTTTGAAGAATAAGTGTACAGAGTTGAAATGAATATGCTGGCTTTCCGGCCCTGTATCCATGACCAACCACAGACAGCGCTGTTGGTACTCACTAGCAGCTCACCAGTGCTGTACAGGTCTAGTAGTTTTGGAAAGAAGACAAATGGGTATGGTCTTTTGAGAAACTCAAAATACTCCCGTACAACAACTGCTTAATAAAATACACATACGAGGGATGTCTTTTAAGTTTTGCATATGGAAATAAAACAACACGGTAGTTTTAAATTACTTCATTGTTTTTCGAAGTATTCTCCACGAAGATTCATACACATCTGCATGCGCTCGAATCAATTTCCGAAGCACTTATTCCACTCGTTTGCTGGCAGATCCAAAACGGCATTTTTGAATGCGTCAACTGCTTCTTATGGTGACTGGAACCTTTGACCACGCAGTCTGTTTTTAATTTTCGGGAAAGTAAAGAAATCGTTAGGACTTAGATCGGGACTATATGGAGGATGGTCCAATAATTCCACGTTTTCTTTCGTTAAATACTGCCTTGTTTTTTGGGCTGTGTGCGAGCTTGCGTTGGCTTTTATTGGCTTTTATTTACCTTGGAACACCCAAACAGCCGACTGTCGTTTATTTTCTGGTTCATAACAGTAAATCCACGATTCATCACCACTAACAATGCTGTACACATTTTTTGAGTTTCCGGAATTGAAACGGTCAAGCGTTTTTTGACACCAATTAACCCTGGCTGCTTTCTGCTCTTCAGTCAACAGGTGGGGTATCCAACGAGAAACTAATTTTCTTACTCCTAATTCTTTATGTAAATTTTTTTGAATTGAGGTCTTTGAGATCTTCAAGGACGCCTCAATCTCGCGATATGTCACATGTCTATCTCCAATGATGAGTTTGCGCACAGCATCGACGTTTTCCTGGGTGACTGCCGTTTTTGGTGCACTCACCCTGGGATCGTCGCTAAGAATCACCCGTCCACGTTTAAATTTTCCATACCAACAGGAAATTGTCGACTGATGTGGCGCTTCGTTGCCGAAAACAGACAGTAACTCAGCAAGGCATTCTTGTTGCGATAATTGTCTCTGAAAGCTGTAATAAATTATGGCGCGAAAATGTTCTCGGTTGAGTTCCATTTTTCTATTGACTTGGTGACACTTAAAAATTCACTGTAGTGAGAACACTGCACGTATTGTTGTGAAACTTTGAATTTAAGTTTACTAAAGAGTGAGGTTAAGATTCAGTACTGACGTTCGATCCGCGCGGCCTACTATGTTTCTATATGCAAAACTTAAAAGACATCCCTCGTATTATGAAGCTTTTTCCATTGAAATGAGAGAGTATAATAATTTCTAACAGTTTGGGTGGGCGAGGTTATATTTCCTTTCGGGAACCATATTTTGTACAAATAAAGCCGGATTATTATTATTATTATTATATTTTTGAACACTAATGGAAGAGTCGCTCCCCCAGTCAGTCTTGGGAGAAAAAGTGTGAACGTCTCGCCGTCATGTATCAGTTTCATATTTAAAGACGGAGTTGACTCTGTTATGAAATGTTTAATAACTTCTTTGATAGACGACAACAGTTTTCAAAATATGGGCTCATTCCTCAGGTATCTTTTTAACCTACTGTGCAAAGGTTTGACCGCCAGGTAGAATGCACAGCTCCAATCTTCTCTTTCAGATGCACTGGGTTCGTTTTGTATTGAGTACATTCATTATCCAACAATTATCCATGGCTTCACTGATGTTATGTAACTAAACTGTGGAGGGCTCGTAAGACGCAATCTAGAGGGTTCAAATTTGGAGATCGAGTAGGCCGTAAGTCAGGTGCTCTTCGACTTATCCGACGATCTCTTTAGGCCGTTTCCCTCCCCGCTACCGCACAATCCGCGCTAATCAGCAAAGGACTCATGGAAATATAGGAGCTCGGTAAGTTTTCGGTACCGCGTATACCGAGCATACCGCCGCCGCACCGATACCGCACCGACAAATCAGGAATCGGCCTTATTTTAAGCTTACAACGATGATGAAGTTAATAGATGTAACCTCAATAAGAAATGACTAGCGCGTTTTAAAGCGTTCGATAACCTACGAAGGGGGTATTACAGTCTTACATGCTTGCTGGAAATGTGTACCTAGGTATTTAAAATAGTTCCTGAAGACTCAGAAGCTGCACAAGCAATTTCCACTAATAAAAATATTATTAAACGAAAATATTTCTTGCCCTGTAGGTATATTCGAAACGAAGTGTTTTTTTGAAAATTGCCAGGACTCAAAATAGTATTTGAAAAGACGAAACATTTCCACTTGGATCAACTTGTGTAGGATATTACGGAGAGCAGAATGACTGAGAAATAATAAGCCCAGGCAAAGGGAACGTTTCTACAGTTGCTCTGAACTGTTATGAAGGGTAAATCCTGAGCTGCTTACGTATCTTGAAAAGTGATATTATGTCGTTTTTTTGACATTATGTAGGTTTTTCTACATGATGTCAACTTAGCACTAGCTGTTGTACACTTATTTTTTACTCGTCCCGTAGCTGTACGTGTTGCCTAAACGTCAAGATGCTTCAGCTAACAATGTTTGGTTCTAATGTGATGGTACATCTGCTTCCGAGATGGCAAAGGCAGTGCCCAGGTGCGTAGTGAGGATTTGTGTGGTAATAATCTGTGTTGATGATAACTCCATTGGTTTCTTGTCTCAAAAGCTAAAAATTAGTTGCGAATCCGCTTTTTCTTATTCAACCTGGAAATTGCATATACTTACAAATTTGCTGAATTTAAAAATAAAGCGATAAGAAAAGAAAATCCCGGGTTGGTGAAGTATATTAAAACTAACAGGTGAGAAAATATGGTATATACAGGAATATTTATGAAATGTAGAAAAGTTATTACATTTCACATTAATTTTTATTTCCAGTCATTTAAATTTTATCGAAATTTATTTTACGATGTCAAGTACCAGATACAAATCAGCGCCTAGATGTGAGGTAGTGCGAAAATGTTTTGAATGTGATGCGTCATTCCTAATTTTTCCACATAGCAAATACATATCACTGATTTTATACACATTCTGACCAAGGCACACAGTCATCCAGGTGTGATCTTTCTAATCTGCTACTTAACCACACATTTTCTCAGAGTCTACAGACTATCTCGGCATTCTGCAATCAACAAAGCATTATGGTGTTAACTGACTTGCAGCTTGTTGCAGTTGTGGATAACATGCAATAAGAAAGAGGTTTTTGATACTTGAAGAAGGCGCAGCCTAAATAAACACGCATCGCCACTGCTATAAAGACATTTTATACATTTTGTTATTGGATTTTCAATTTACCTAAGATGCTAGGCAGCTCTCGATGTACAAACCCCGAATAAGTTATATTCATAAGCAGAAGACTGGCGGGTCCATTATTTGCAAGCCGTAAAAATGGCGACATGATGAAAGGAATTCATAGAAGCAAAGTCCATTGGTATACAGATAGAAGATAGTCAGAGCACAAGTCGAAACGGATGAGATCCTTGCAAATATCGGCCACCCATAAAAACCAGAGCTACTGGGTGCCCCATCTATTACTTTTTTTTACCTATAACTTTATGTGTTACCATGTGAGTCAAAAGTCATGTAGTATGCATAAATGAACTGTCAAAGGTATTTCATTTATAGTCATGCATTCGTTTACAACACAACAACGTATTTTGGTTATCCAAATTTATTACGAAAACGGTCGAAATATAAAAAATACTTTTTGCAAACTTCGTACTAGTTTTGGCCGACATGGACGCCCTACAGAGCCGGGAATTCGTTGGACTGTTAATCGTTTTGAGGAAACTGGTTCAGCTGAAGATCGTAGACCATACCAACATGCTCGTCCAGCTCGTACTCGTGAAAACATAGCTGCAGTGAGTGAAAGTGTGCAAGAAGATCCAACCACCTCGAATAGGCACCGTTCGCAACAATTGGGAATTAGTGAGACCACTTTACGCCGGATTCTACACATTGATTTACTCCTCCATCCATACAAAATCCAACTAACACAAGAATTGAAGGCGGCAGACCATAAACAGCGGCGTGTTTTTGTTAATTGGATGATGAAAAGAGAAGACGGATTTTCGGCCAAAGTGCTCTTTTCTGATGAGGCTCATTTTCCCCTCAATGGGTACGTAAATAAGCAAAATTGCAGATTCTGGGGGGGCTGGAAATCCACACCAATATCATGAACAACCTCTCCTTCCTGAAAAACTGACTGTTGATTATGGGCTGGTGGCATCGTTGGACCATTCTTCTTTGAAGATGACGAAGAAAAGGCCATTACCGTCAACGGGAAACGTTATCGCGGCATGTTAACAGAGTTTTTGTGGCCACAAATGGATCGTATTGGTGCCGACGATCTTTGGTTTCATCAATACGGAGCAACGGCTCACACATCTCGCGAAACAATCGCATTATTGCACACGAAATTTCAAGACCGCATAATTTCACGAAATTCCGATGTCAGTTGGCCCCCGAGATCGTGCGATTTAACATCTCTTGACTATTTTCTTTGTGGATTTCTGAAAGGAAAAGTGTATGCGAATGGTCCTCGGACAATTCAAGACCTAAAGCGCAATATTCGGACTAAAATTGCGGCCATAGACCCGATTATTCTGGGGAAAGTCATTGAAAATTTTGATGTTCGGATGTTGGCCTGTAAACGAAGCCGCGATGGTCACATGACTGATGTTATTTTTCATTCATAAATGGCATAAACCAACCTTCATTTATCAATAAAAAAATTCGATTTCACCTCGTAAAAATCGGGTTGATTTTTCAAATAGAAAAAAAAGTAATAGATGTCGCATCCTGAATTATCTGAGAACTTAGAAGTACCTATTGTAAATTGCATCATCAATGAACGGCACATCACCTTGACTACATTCTACGATTCATGATATCCCGCATCAGATTATTTCATATTTCGACAAAATCTGGAGTCTGACTCAATAGTTATTCTCCTTTTCCCATAACATACTGGTACCACCCAGTCGAGTGGGTTTGGCAGAATGGCAGATGATTTACAATGGATTGTTGCACTTTATAATTAAAATGATAGCGATTATAGGAGTGCAATGCCTTCGGACTGATTGTATAAAGAAAGCCGTTGGAGAGAAAAATTGGCAGCGCATTGAGCATTAGGTGTGTCTGATATATGCACCAGTGGCATCGAAGTGGTTTTGTGAAACTCAAATTGAGTAATGAAGACCGGTCACCCTTTATAGGTTTTTCGTAACATCGGAGATATTGAGGTTATAAGACTAACATGACGTATTCAAAAGGATAATAAGAAAAATGAATATTAACTAAAATGACATAAGCATGGCTTAGTCTTTATATTTGTATAAATACTAAGTGACATATAAATCCGAACACCCAGTTTAAATGGTTTTATTTTAATAAAAGTTGGTGAATGTATTTATCTTACTGTAAATAAAAAGTGAAAAATTTTTCAGCCTTATCAGTTGGACATTCCGATTTTTATACTGCTTTTTTTTAATTCACTAACGCTCTAAAAATGAATATTTCAGCCGCAGTAAAGAATCAACGTTGGCGGATTTTGGTTCTTGACATCCTTTACGATCGGTTACGATGCCTAGAGTACGGAGACCTGTACGTTTTCGTCAACTTAGTGAGTTTGATAGGGGCCGTATAGTGGGACTTCGGGAAGCTGGACTTTCTTTTCGGGCAATTGCAGTTAGAGTGCAAAGAAGTGTAGACACTGGGGTTAGGTGTTGTCAGGCATGGCTTCGAGAAGGCCGTACGTAAAGAGCAAGGGGCACTGGACGCCGCCGTAGAACAACAGACCGTGAAGATCGCCGCTACCAGGTCCATTGGAAATGAATGGTTTGCAGAACACGGAAGACCTATTGACATGCGAAGTGTTTACCGATGAATGAGAAGTTTTGGCTTGTTTTTATACCGGCCACACTGGGTCCTCCCTTTAACTCGAGAACACCGACGTAATCGCCTTGAGTGGTGCAGACAACGGTCACTCTGGGATCAGGAATGGAACAGTATCGTCTTTAGTGACGAGTCTCGATTTTGTTTAGGCATGCACGATGGTCGTGCCAGGGTTAGAAGGCGACGTGGTGAAAGGAGGAATCCACAGTTTTTTGTTGAAAGACATGTTCATCACACTGTTGGAGTTATGGTTTGGGGTGCTATAGCTTATGGTTCCAGGTCACCTTTAATCTTCATCAGAGGTAACATGAACGCGCAGCGTATATCCACGAAGTTCTAGAACCCCATCTTTTACCCTATCTTGACACCCTGGCAGATCCAACTTTCCAACAAGATAATGCCCGACCACATGTTGCAGGAGTCACAATAGACTTCTTTCAACATAATGATGTCACATTGTTACCATGGCCACCAAGATCTCCCGACTTATCCCCAATTGAGCACGTGTGGGATATGGTGGGTAGGAGATTGCTCAATTTGCAACGTCCTCCTCAGACTCTAGAAGCACTTCGAGAGGAGTTGGTGGTTGCCTGGAATGAGATACCACAGGAGGACATTGACCACCTGATCAGAAGCATGCCTAGGCGCGTTAGAGAATGCGTAGCACATCAGGGTGCATCCACACATTATTAAAGGTCAAAGGGCTTTAAAGCAGTGCAATCATTTTGAAATTTTTATCATTTACTTATTATGCTTCATTAAGTACTTATACAAAATTTTATTAAAATAAAACCATTTAAACTGGGTGTTCGGATTTATATGTCACTTAGTATGTTATTTTCAGTTCCACCTGAAACATTTGTATTTGTGATTGGAAACAAATAAAAATTATTGTTAATGAAATTACTTTTTATTTTGAAACCTCATCTCAAATAAAGCCACGAAAAAATAATAAACGATTTTGGGAAAATTCGGTTTTATTTTTTATCTCCGGAAGTACGAAACTTTCTATGTGTCACACGGCTTTAGATTGGATTGGGTATCTTCAAGTGGAATGTTAATCAATATTGACCATGGAACCTCTTTACCACATACAAAAAAAAATCTGTAATACTCCTCTCGTTTACACAATAACTCAAACTATTTATTATCGTCGGTGATCTGTCACTTTCCTATCGATATGCCAATGGAATTCCGCTGAGCTTTCGCCCGTGATACTGTCACGTTTTTAACCTGCTAGATGGACTCGTCAGGTTCCAGCTTTATGCCAAATATCTTATATGTATGAGAATAATTGAAATTGTACCTTTTTTAAAGTTACTTGAAGACCACCACTGGCACTGGAAAGAGGTTTGGCTTTTTCATCACGGTATGGGAGTGAATCGTTTTTACTCAAGCGAAAAATGATTTAATCTAACTTTAATTAAACTTTTAATAAACAATTTTCATACTATCGCGTGATCTTCAAGAAATCTTAACTTCAGGTTGATACCGAGTTTGATACCACGCCTAGACAGAGATATTGCGGTGCATTATTCAGCATTACAAAATATGTGGGTAAGTAGATTATCATGATTGTGTTTTATGATGTATACTAAGTGACATATAAATCCGAACACCCAGTTTAAATGGTTTTATTTTAATAAAATTTTGTATAAGTACTTAATGAAGCATAATAAGTAAATGATAAAAATTTCAAAATTATTGCACTGCTTTAAAGCCCTTTGACCTTTAATAATGTGTGGATGCACCCTGATGTGCTACGCATTCTCCAACGCGCCGAGGCATGCTTCTGATCAGGTGGTCAATGTCCTCCTGTGGTATCTCATTCCAGGCAACCACCAACTCCTCTCGAAGTGCTTCTAGAGTCCGAGGAGGATGTTGCAAATTGAGCAATCTCCTACCCATCGTATCCCACACGTGCTCAATTGGGGATAAGTCGGGAGATCTTGGTGGCCATGGTAACAATGTGACATCATTATGTTGAAAGAAGTCTATTGTGACTCTTGCAACATGTGGTCGGGCATTATCTTGTTGGAAAGTTGGATCTGCCAGGGTGTCAAGATAGGGTAAAAGATGGAGTTCTAGAACTTCGTGGATATAACGCTGCGCGTTCATGTTACCTCTGATGAAGTTTAAAGGTGACCTGGAACCATAAGATATAGCACCCCAAACCATAACTCCAACAGTGTGATGAACATGTCTTTCAACAAAAAACTGTGGATTCCTCCTTTCACCACTTCGCCTTCTAACCCTAGCACCACCATCGTGCATGCCTAAACAAAATCGAGACTCGCCACTAAAGACAATACTGTTCCATTCCTGATCCCAGAGTGACCGTTGTCTGCACCACTCAAGGCGATTACGTCGGTGTTCTCGAGTTAAAGGGAGGACCCAGTGTGGCCGGTATGAAAACAAGCCAAAACTTCTCATTCGTCGGTAAACACTTCGCATGCCAATAGGTCTTCCGTGTTCTGCAAACCATTCATTTGCAATGGACCTGGTAGTGGAGAAACGGTCCCTTAAGGCCAATAATCTTAGGCGGCGATCTTCACGGTCTGTTGTTCTACGGCGGCGTCCAGTGCCCCTTGCTCTTTGCGTACGGCATTCTCGAAGCCATGCCTGACAACACCTAACCACAGTGTCTACACTTCTTTGCACTCTAACTGCAATTGCCCGAAAAGAAAGTCCAGCTTTCCAAAGTCCCACTATACGACCCCTATCAAACTCACTAAGTTGACGAAATCGTACAGGTCTCCGTACTCTAGGCATCGTAACCGATCGTAAAGGATGTCAAGAACCAAAATCGGCCAACGTTGATTCTTTACTGCGGCTGAAATATTCATTTTTAGAGCGTTAGTGAATTAAAAAAAAGCAGTATAAAAACCGGAATGTCAAACTGATAAGGCTGAAAATTTTTTCACTTGTTATTTACAGTAAGATAAATACATTCACCAACTTTTATTAAAATAAAACCATTTAAACTGGGTGTTCGGATTTATATGTCACTTAGTATATCATATAAATATATCTTTGTCACTCATTTTCATATGTGGGTGTCCCTGCCGCTGCGAATTTTTCAAAATTTAATGGTTTTTTTAAACTTTTGTGGAAAAGACTATCGAGGTAGCCGTAACGTCAGTAAACTGACTTTCTTCTACATATCTGGTTTTATTTAGTGTTAACCATTAGTAGTTAACCACATTAGAGATTTCAGGAGTACCATTCAGGTAAAATTGCTTTTTCAGTAGCTGTAATAGTTGGATGACATCTATTTTTCAAGAATGATACACTTTGTGATGGCACGTTTAACACATTGACTGCGAACTGGGATGAGGATACTCACCTGAGAAACTGAAATACTTTTTTTGGAAGCCGGCAGAGAGCGTCGAAAGACGCCCTTCGCCTCCCGCCACAGGAGCGGAGGGCGTCTTTTGACGCTGTTCGCACTGAACGTGTTAATGCACGTGTGCAATGTTGGCAATAATGAATTGGATGTAAATCTAGTAAAACTTGCTTGTAAATACTTTTCTAAATAAAAGAGTTGTTAACAAGTAGAAAATGAATCTGTAGCGTAGAAAATACGGCTCTGTCTACCTGGCGTTGACGGATCCGTCAGAATTATGTGTCCTTTGTCGCTATGGATACTTTTGAAATATTACTATAGTGTACTTACACCCAAGATAGAATGGATGCGTGATTGCCAAAAGCAAGGACGGCGTACAGGGCTGCATTCAGGTCTACCTCCGAATGATGGACTACCACCAACGTGTTGTAAAACAAAGATGACAGTATTTAACAGAAACAGAAACTTAACAAATTACTCAAATACACTTAACAACAACAACAGCAACAACCAAGCAAGGTGAATACGAAAACACGAGCACGCAGTGATACACGCGACGGACGGTGGCCTGAGTGCAACTCTGCCTGCCCTGCCCCTGCTCCGCGCATTATTCCGCCAGGCGGCCGCTTGAAATTTAATGGCGAATTGACCAATAAGAGGCGTTGTCCCCACCTGTTACCGAGAGATCGCGCGCTAACTGTTATTATTTACATCTCATCTTGAATTTGGATTCAGTTTAGATAATCAGCTGTCATTCTACCATAATTTATACTAGTGAAAAAGACAATACATGTATTCGTATGAAGCCAATCCTGTCTTGGCTCTCGGAAATCTAGTGGGCTTAGAAGATAGCGCAGAGCGTCTGAGCATTGAAAAATGTCAAAATAACCTGCTACAATATTTATGTCCATTCCACTCACATTTTGCCATGCTTTGTGGGTTTATTACTTCGTGGTTTATTGATATTATCCAAAATTTGCAACTCGCCGGAAATGCTAAAATTGGAGATATTATATATATATAGATAATTGGAGAGACGCCACATGCGCAAAAGCTAAAATTCATTTTCTGCGCAGTATACAGACGAGAGAGATGCCCTATGCGCAACACCTTAAATTCTTTACTCTGGTACTAACTTACTTCATGGTCGACATTAGCTTTTTTCGCGGAGCTAATCTAGAGCATATTCAGAACACAAATAAAGCACCTCCGATATGTTTGAAATGCGCCAGCGCGTGATGTAATTAATTGGGAATTTTTAATGTCCGCGAACAGCAAAACCTACCAAATTCTTTCTGCACAAAAGTAAGGTTAGAGTTTTTGTTTTGATTTTTATTATTTGAATTTAAGTATTTTTTATCAAGTCCAGCAAGTGTATCGCCCATTTTTTTAAAATGTCTGATAAAGGAGGTAAGTTTTTTTAACCCATCAATAAATAAATAATTAAAAAATTACTATTTTGTTAGATCTGTCAGAGTTTCTGCTATTTCCTTCATGTTCTCAAGACCAGGATGAAGTGGAATCCTTTAAATGGAATTACACCAAGACATTTATTTTTTGGACCTATATAAAAAATATAGACTTGGTTGGGTCTTAAAAATTTAAAACAATGTATGAAGAAATTGCTAAGGAGTTAAGACAAAAAACCAATCAAAATATAACAGGATCAAATTGTGAAAACAGATGGAAACATCTGGAGAGAATGTTCAAGAAATATGTGGACAACAACAATAAAACTGGAAGAGGAAGAAGAGAGTTGGAGTATGCAGAAGCAATGGAAGATGTTTTGGGTAAAAAACGAAACATTCATCCTGTTGTATTATTGTCATCCGACACAGTTATTCATCCAACAACACAGGTGGTTACAGGAGATAATCCTGAAAAGGAAAATCTTCTAGAATTTCCTAAAACCAAGGAGCTACTCAGCACGAGCAGCAAGGCAACTGATGTAACAGCTCCTCAAAGGATTACAAATATGAATAAAAATAAAAGGGTTAAAGTTACAATTTTATCTGAAATTCGGAAAGATAGAAAAGAATTTTACAACAAACTTTTGGAAATTGAGGAGAGAAAATTCACAGAAAAAAAAGAAAAAATGACATTCTACAAGAAAAAAATGAATAAAACAATATTTAGAAAGATCTAATCCACACCTTGATATCCTTTAAAATGTTTAATTTTTTTGTTCAAAGAATTTAGACGTTAAGTTTTGAATTACATATTTTAAGAGCATTTTGTTATGTTTTTCTATATTTATTTAGATCAAATTTAAATTAAAATAAAAAAGTTTTAAATTGTACAGTGTTTTTATTTTAGTTAGAGAATTTCTTTGTTTTTTTGTTTATTTATTTTTTCATTATTTAGTTGATTAATAAACACTACTTGTTTTAAATCTATTTCAAAAAGCTTTTATTAAAAATACATGCACATTACATACTAAATTACGAAATTTAAGCTATTCATTACTTCATTTCTTTTTGTTATCCCAGTTTGTTCATCCTGATTTTCATTTCCTGCATCTCGCCCTGCTTGTCCAACAATTACTTGTAAATTGTCTTCTATTGAAAGGTTGTGCAATACAGCACAGGCCCTTATGAAGTGAACACATAATGAATTTTTGTTCGAGTATGCCGAAGCAGTGCTCAATTACATACCTATCTATTTTTCGAAAGAAGATAATTGTAATTTCTTTGGCGACGAGTCAAATTACCTCTATCTTAAAATGGAGTTAGGCAATATTGTAAACAAGGGTAACCACTGTCTCCAATAATAAAGTGGTTTCCACATTTTTCTTGAAGTGTTCCAAATAATAGTGATGTCCGAAACACTCGACTGTCATGTACGGATACTGGGTATCCGACAAATATATCCATTATTTTACTTTTATGATCGCAAACTTGTGCCTGTAAAAAATAAAATATATTATATATATTTAAACATATATATAAACATTTAAATTAAAATTTGAAATTTTGCTTTCTTACCTGGATCGAAAAAAAGTGCTTTCTGTTAAGGTATGAATCTGGATCAGCCTGTGGCTTGTCAATTTCAATGTGTGTACCGTCAATGACGCCAATAATGCTAGGAAATTCGTCTTGCCTAAAGTGGCTTTCAATTTCAATTTTCTCCTCGTTGGCCATTTTATAAATTCCGCAGAAAGATTGGATAAAAAATACGTCAATCTCTTTACAATTTTATGAAGAGAGCTAATCGTAATCCCAAACCGATCAGATACATCCCTTAAGCTTGCAGCTTCATTGCTTGCATACCATAAAAAGGCCACAACTGGTTTAAAAGGGCTGATTTGTTCAGAGTCACCTTTTTGGGAGTGATAATATTGCGAAGCTTCATATCTGTTTGATAATTGGGTTGCTACTTCCCTGCTTATCCTAAAATGCCCCAAAAACTGTTGATGGTTGAATTGGGGCACAGTTTCCTCACAAAAGTTCTCATTTTTTGGAACTTCAAACAATTCGTTCAATTCTTCCAAATCTTCGTCACTTGAACCTAAATGCATCATTGGCGTCATCTTGAAGGTATATCTAAGATACATGTTTGTTTATATCACAAAGATACATAATTATAGGTTAGGATTTGTTCTGAATTTTAAATCCTTCCGCCTATCACCGGATCTGTCGAACACATTACGAGTACGTTCAGAACTTAACACAGTTGTACCACGAACAACGGATTTTTAATCCCGAGTAACAAATTTTGTCAAAGCGAACGGTCTTTTTTTTAGCGCGCATGCGATGATAAGATGAAGGCGTCCGGGATTCGCTCCGCGAAAAAAAGCTATTTTTGGATTTATCCGATGAGTTTGACCTTCTATCTCTAGTCTTCATCGTCTAATGATACGAGTAACCCAGGAATATATTATTTTGAATGCATCAACAAACTTGTCAACAGCAGCCAACATTTAGGGTCATTCCCCAGGGAAGAGAACCACGCTCACTTTCTGCCAGTGATTCTACTACCTCGTTTTCAAGTTTAGAACAGGGGTCCTGACAAATGCCTTACCTCCATAGCAGTGTTCTAGAACTTTTTACGTCACAGTTTTTGTCACTCCTCATTTATAGGATGAAATGAAAACACTCAAGAATACATTTTTTTAAAACAAAATTTGTTTGGAAAATACCTTAAGATCTGGAGAAGTATGCTGTGCAAAGAGGTCATTGTGACGCTTGAATATGATGGCGCGTAAAAAAAATAAGAATTCTCAAAATGGGACAGAATATTTTACACTGTGACCAGCGTTTCGACCAAAACCCTTCCTCGGAAATACGGGTTACATAAGCGAGTTTCTGATTTTGCTGTATAATCCTTGATTCACCAAAGTCAGCAACTAACTCACGTGACAGTTTCTAAACTCTCGTTTTACAATAACCAGAAATAGTAAAGCATATAAATTAAGGATAAATTAAAAAAAAACCTTTCGGCGGCGTATCTATTGTGTTATAACGTAAGGTCAGGCGAAATTTATCGATAATAATGTAAACGAGATACAACACGCGGAGGTTGTCAATGATACGTTATATAACAAGATAATGGTCATGTCTCAAGGCTTTTGACGAATATACACCGACGATGGTACCAGCATTTAGCCTATAGCTACGATAATTTTGTAGCTTTAAGGGATAATAATTCAGTTCAGGATAGTAATGATAACTCGTGCATGGTGGCAGATTCATCATACTGGAACGCGGAACAAGATTTTTTAATTCGCCTCAAGCAGTCCATGAAATATTGGATCAAGAAAAAAATGGCTTAAAATAGACTCTGCACCTCCTACGAAACGTTGTCATCAGTTCATATGTTCCGCACAAGTTAAACAAACAGGCTCATATAATTAAATTTGCATATTTCGCATGCTTTTCTGAATAAATTTGGAGCTCTTTAGAATTAGAAAAAATGCCGTGCCTCGCTCTCCAAAAAATTTTGGGGGCAATTACGCTTTCACAAGTTATCTCTTGGCGATAATATTTAAGGGTGTGAATCTACATGAGAAATTAGTGTTAGTTTGCTTTATAAACTATGGTCCAAAAATGTTTCCTTACAAAAACTCGGGGTGTTGAAGTTTTAGGAAAAAATGGAAATTAATTAATATTTTCAAAACCGCTTCAGATATTTAACTGATATTTAGTACGCAGTGAAAGTTAATAAAGTGGCATATTTTTCAATACAAAAATAATTTTTAGCTTCAACAGTGGCGTGCGTACGGGTATCGACTTCGATATTTTTCAAGAAAAAAATGGTACGCCAATGGTTTCTTGCCAAATAAAAATTATTTTTGAATTTCCAGCTCAATTTGAAACAAATGATCTCTCTGGAATTGTTTTCCTTTGATGCGCCATATTTGAGTACACAAATAAAAACCGTTCTATTGTCTAACTTGCAAAATTATTATTAATTTAATTAGGAATTAAACACATTAGGGGTAATGAACAACAATAACTGACAACATAAGCATAACATTGAAATCAATGAATGAAAATGATTACAAAAATTGTTGAAAATGACCCCCTTCACTTAGTATGCATGCTTCCGCCCTCCTTCTCATGGAATTGCGCACTCGTTGAAATATCCCTGGAGTGTTTTTTATTCTATCACAAGCTGCAACTATTCTTTCTCTTAATTCCTCTACAGTTTTAATGGGACTTGTGTAAACTAGTGTCTTAAGATAGCCCCACAAAAAGAAATCTAAACTGACCATACCTTTGGCAGCGGTGACACTGCCCAATAAGTCTAGAGTTCTTTTGAACTTCAACTCTGATTTCTAGACCCTGCAGCTCATGTTCATTGAACAGCTGCTGGGACTTTTCAATCTTGGGCAGTATCACGACCACCAAAGGCATGGGTGCGCCGCCATTGCGTTTGAGTCGGATAATGTGGAGAGGATCCCCTCTGTTCTAATTCCCCTTTGATCTCCTGTTCCGAAAACATTGCGGGTATGCCTCTGACTACCGCGTGAATATTTCGTTCTGAAGGAAGAGGGAACGTATGATGGGGCACGTCCTCCTCCCTGAACAGGCGAACGATTCTTCGGTAGTCATCCTCAGTTTTCGGCAAAATCCTGATTCCCGCATCAACGGCAACTGCGCGTTCTATCTTAATGCCTTAGACGTCGCCACTTGGGGTCGCATCACGCAAAACAATGGGCGTGATTCGCCCCTGGCGGGGTGCTGTGCTGGTCAACTCACCAGCAACGTGAGATTGTTGAGATAATGCACCGTCAGTCGATGCAGTGGCCAAAGATTGAGAAGATGTGGTCGCTGCATCGACCGTCATAGGACAAGTGGCAGAAGTTGATACGTTTAATGAAGCAGAAGGTTTTGAGGGGACTGTCAACTTGAATTTTGATATTGCTTTTGGAAGAGGTGGGAAGTCATCCGTATTGTCGGTTTTGTTCGTTTTGTCGATGCGTCTTTTCCTAGACTTGGCCTGGATAAATCATTCTGTATTTCATCGTCGGTCGATGTCACGTCAGTTAAATTTTCAAGAGGTCTTTTTAAATTGACAGCATTGTCAGAATTAGAATCAAAATTTCCTTTGATTTCATGGTCTCAGTCAGCTCCTTTATTTGCTGGGCCTGGCTTTCGATGATCAGGGTCTGGCGCTGGATGGTTCTGTCCTTTTCGTCTGCTACAGCTGGTGTGATCAATTCCTTTGATTTCATGGTCTCAGTCAGCTCCTTTATTTGCTGGGCCTGGCTTTCGATGATCAGGGTCTGGCGCTGGATGGTTCTGTCCTTTTCGTCTGCTACAGCTGGTGTCACCAATTCCTTTGATTTCATGGTCTCAGTCAGCTCCTTTATTTGCTGGGCCTGGCTTTCGATGATCAGGGTCTGGCGCTGGATGGTTCCGTCCTTTTCGTCTGCTACAGCTGGTGTCATCAATTCCTTTGATATCATGGTCTCAGTCAGCTCCTTTATTTGCTGGGCCTGGCTTTCGATGATCAGGGTCTGGCGCTGGATGGTTCTCTCCCTTTCGTCTGCTACAGCTGGTGTCATCAATTCCTTTGATATCATGGTCTCAGTCAGCTACTTTATTTGCTGGGTCTGGCTTTCGATGATCAGGGTCTGGCGCTGGATGGTTCCGTCCTTTTCATCTGCTACAGCTGGTGTCATCAATTCCTTTGATATCATGGTCTCAGTCAGCTCCTTTATTTGCTGGGCCTGGCTTTCGATGATCATGGTCTGGCGCTGGATGGTTCCGTCCATTTTGTCTGCTACAGCTGGTGTCATCAATTCATTTGATATCATGGTCTCAGTCAGCTCCTTTATTTGCTGGGCCTGGCTTTCGATGATCAGGGTCTGGCGCTGGATGGTTCCGTCCTTTTCATCTGCTACAGCTGGTGTCATCAATTCCTTTGATATCATGGTCTCAGTCAGCTCCTTTATTTGCTGGGCCTGGCTTTCGATGATCATGGTCTGGCGCTGGATGGTTCCGTCCATTTTGTCTGCTACAGCTGGTGTCATCAATTCATTTGATATCATGGTCTCAGTCAGCTCCTTTATTTGCTGGGCCTGGCTTTCGATGATCAGGGTCTGGCGCTGGATGGTTCCGTCCTTTTCGTCTGCTACAGCTGGTGTCATCAATTCATTTGATATCATGGTCTCAGTCAGCTCCTTTATTTGCTGGGCCTGGCTTTCGATGATCAGGGTCTGGCGCTGGATGGTTCCGTCCTTTTCGTCTGTTACAGCTGGTGTCATCAATTCCTTTGATTTCATGGTCTCAGTCAGCTCCTTTATTTGCTGGGCCTGTCTTTCGATGATCAGGGTCTGGCGCTGGATGGTTCCGTCCTTTTCATCTGCTACAGCTGGTGTCATCAATTCCTTTGATATCATGGTCTCAGTCAGCTCCTTTATTTGCTGGGCCTGTTTTTCGATGATCAGGGTCTGGCGCTGGATAGTTCCGTCCTTTTCGTCTGCTACAGCTGGTGTCATCAATTCCTTTGATATCATGGTCTCAGTCAGCTCCTTTATTTGCTGTGCCTGGCTTTCGATGATCAGGGTCTGGCGCTGTATGGTTCCGTCCTTTTCGTCTGCTACAGCTGGTGTCACCAATTCCTTTGATATCATGGTCTCAGTCAGCTCCTTTATTTGCGGGGCCTGGCTTTCGATGATCAGGGTCTGGCGCTGGATGGTTCCGTCCTTTTCGTCTGCTACAGCTGGTGTCATCAATTCCTTTGATTTCTTGGCAATTTCTGTTCTCTCCTTCTGGCTGGGTCCATTCATCATCGGGGACGCTGGGGGATCATTACTTTGACCTCCATGTTTTTAAATCGGGTTTTCTATTGAAAAACTTGAAAACTTTCACGAGCAAAAATATGACGTATTGTCAATTATCCCTTATACAGGACGAATTCCGCGAACTCAGTGTTAAGTCCTGCTCGGACCCTTTGTCTTGGTTGCCAATATTAACAACTTCTTACTGATAATTCTACAGATACTGAACAGTTAGTGAGTCACTCAATTCCATATGTAACGCAAATTCCCTCTTAAGTATTTAGTAGGCGTATAGCTGAAGAGGAACATTAACACCATAAACACTATCGAGCCGATTTTCGCCTAGGTCACTGCCGAATGAATTATGCATCAGTTGTACCCAGGAAGTCAAAACGCGTAAAAAATGAAAATCCGACGAAAACCAGGAAGCAGGAAGAGTGTTTCGCGTTTTTACAGCCAACGTACGCATTCGACCATGGTGCGAGTCACGCTCAGAATCGAAGACAAAAGACCTATTATTGGGTCGTTCTTTTGTTTGGGCGCGTGGCAGATTAAACTGAAGTTGAACGATTTGTTGAACTTGAGGAGTATCGTTCTATTTAGTGGCTATTTAAGACCGGAACGCATTTAGCCACTTTTTCAGCAATAAACGCTGCAACTTTAATTTCATTGTGCTTCAATTACAACATGTTTGCACTGCTTTTGTTTGAAATTTCGAGGATTTGAGGCTTGACGGACCGAAGAGCTTCTAGTCATTTTATGGAATTCGATTCAGTGATTAAGGCCCGTATTGTCAGTCGTCCCTACAATTGTAGGGCGCGTTTATGGCCTCGTTGATTGTCATACTCCTTTCACTCCTTAAAAAATTTCTAGATTACACTTGTCCCGTGTCAGCGTCAGCGCTCTCCTATTGTGAAGATATGTTTTCTTTTTAAATTGTAGGAAATTTCAGGCTGATAAAACATGATATAACTCAAAAGCAAGCACAATTTCCGCCAAATTGCACTGCACTGATTTAACCAATGGACCAGAATATCATTCAATTCAAGACTATAAGAAAAATCTACTTCTGAAAGCCGTATCAAAAGACCAACCAATAGAAAACACTTTACAAGAATTTAATATGAAAGACTTGGTTTTTGCTCTTTGTCAGTCATGGAATGCGTTACCGTCATCAACTATCAAATCGTCTTGGAAAAAGTTATGGCCAGATATAGTCACCACTCCTAGCAACGTTCCACAAATCAGTGTAACTTCGGAAGTTATAGAACAAGTCGCTACAGAAACACAGTTAAGTCCGGAAGATTTGGAAATCTGGTGCCGTGGAATGGATAAAGAGTAAAATGGTTTTCATGAAATGTCTGACGAAGAGATTATAAAAGAGGTTTCTAATTTTACAACAAGCAATCAGGAAAATAACGACGACGTGATTGCAACTGCTCCACACGGCACAGTACAAGACGCAATTAACGCCTTTGAGCTAGGTTTACAATGGGCTGAAGAGAATGATACATCCTACAACGAACTTTTACTTTTGAGAAGACTGAGAGACAAAGCTCTGATCTCGCGTTATAACAACCTTAAACAAAAAAAATTGATGAATACTTCCAAGCTTCATAATTTGATAAATTGATTAATAATTCTTGATTATTTTGGTACATATGTATGTGCATTTATGCTTAATTTTATAATAAAACGTAAGCTCTCTATTGTTATTTAATTACTAAATTCGACATACATAAACTATGTATGATTTGTACTTCAAAGTACAAACATATACATAACATATATAATCTTACCAATGGATATGTAATTTGTTGGATTACAAGGTACTCTTTGGTAACTATAGGGTGTCTTAGGCAGTGGCTCTATAATCCGACAAATTCGATAGTCCGACCCTGCCCTGCATAATGTTTGTCGGATTACCGGAGGTCCACTGTATTTATTGACTTTGGCCGCAGGTTTTTCATTAGGGATGTTCCGATTCACTAAAAGTATCGATATCATGTATCGATTCGTATCGTTTTAGGAAGTATCGATACTTTAAAATATCGGAATAAAAATATCGATACTATACTAAGTGACATATAAATCCGAACACCCAGTTTAAATGGTTTTATTTTAATAAAAGTTGGTGAATGTATTTATCTTACTGTAAATAACAAGTGAAAAAATTTTCAGCCATATCAGTTGGACATTCCGGTTTTTATACTGCTTTTTTTTAATTCACTAACGCTCTAAAAATTAATATTTCAGCCGCAGTAAAGAATCAACGTTGGCGGATTTTGGTTCTTGACATCCTTTACGATCGGTTACGATGCCTAGAGTACGGAGACCTGTACGATTTCGTCAACTTAGTGAGTTTGATAGGGGCCTTATAGTGGGACTTCGGGAAGCTGGACTTTCTTTTCGGGCAATTGCAGTTAGAGTGCAAAGAAGTGTAGACACTGTGGTTAGGTGTTGTCAGGCATGTCTTCGAGAAGGCCGTAAGCAAAGAGCAAGGGGCACTGGACGCCGCCGTAGAACAACAGACCGTGAAGATCGCCGCCTAAGATTATTGGCCTTAAGGGACCGTTTCTCCACTACCAGGTCCATTGCAAATGAATGGTTTGCAGAACACGGAAGACCTATTGGCATGCGAAGTGTTTACCGACGAATGAGAAGTTTTGGCTTGTTTTCATACCGGCCACACTGGGTCCTCGCTTTAACTCGAGAACACCGACGTAATCGCCTTGAGTGGTGCAGACAACGGTCACTCTGGGATCAGGAATGGAACAGTATTGTCTTTAGTGACGAGTCTCGATTTTGTTTAGGCATGCACGATGGTCGTGCTAGGGTTAGAAGGCGACGTGGTGAAAGGAGGAATCCATAGTTTTTTGTTGAAAGACATGTTCATCACACTGTTGGAGTTATGGTTTGGGGTGCTATAGCTTATGGTTCCAGGTCACCTTTAATCTTCATCAGAGGTAACATGAACGCGCAGCGTTATATCCACGAAGTTCTAGAACCCCATCTTTTACCCTATCTTGACACCCTGGCAGATCCAACTTTCCAACAAGATAATGCCCGACCACATGTTGCAAGAGCACAATAGACTTCTTTCAACATAATGATGTCACATTGTTACCATGGCCACCAAGATCTCCCGACTTATCCCCAATTGAGCACGTGTGGGATATGATGGGTAGGAGATTGCTCAATTTGCAACGTCCTCCTCAGACTCTAGAAGCACTTCGAGAGGAGTTGGTGGTTGCCTGGAATGAGATACCACAGGAGGACATTGACCAACTGATCAGAAGCATGCCTAGGCGCGTTGGACAATGCGTAGCACATCAGGGTGCATCCACACATTATTAAAGGTCAAAGGGCTTTAAAGCAGTGCAATCATTTTGAAATTTTTATCATTTACTTATTATGCTTCATTAAGTACTTATACAAAATTTTATTAAAATAAAACCATTTAAACTGGGTGTTCGGATTTATATGTCACTTAGTATACAAGTATCGAAACCTTTCGATACGGAACCCACTGCCGAAAATCGAAGTTTTTTCTACAACCCTCAAAGTAATGTTTACTTTTTTCAAGTACATGACTAGATTGTCAAAAACGTTCACTAATAAAAATAGGTAAAAAAATAACCAGGAAATTAATTAGAAAACGAATCATTATTCATTTAACATTTAAACGAAACAACTATACTTTATATTACAGATATGCTTATTAAACATAAAATATATAAATCAAAAGGTATTAAAAAACAATATTACAAATAACTCAAAGTTCAAAATCTTAGAAATTCCAGTCTTCAGCACCCAGCGAATGTAAAAATAATAGTCCTGACATTCGTTCAATAGATCATCTGTTTGGCGGAGTATATTTCCGGCTCAGAAAAGGATCTCTCTGAGCGAAGTGTTGTGCTAACAATTGAGAGATATTTATTAGCCAGTTCTTTAAATATCTCCGAAGAAGAACTGAAGCTATTCTAGTACAAAAAGGGATTCGAGTTCAGGGATATGGTATGACTATTTAAATACAGTTGTAGCTCAAGATCAATATCTGATTTACTATTACCATATTTATCTGCGTGATTTTGGCCCAGTTTTTCACACTCAGATTTTCCAATAATATTAATATGATTTTGCCCTGCTTTTTCAGTATTTATTTCCTTCTTGCGCAACTGAAATGACTGATTTAGGAAAGTGACTGCATATTTGCACACGAAATTGGACTATTAAAGTGCGATCATTTAAAATAAGGGTCCAGGATATTTGGGACAGCTAAAAGTTTAATCTGTTTTATGCTTCCAAAACGTTTTGAAAGCTCCTCGAAAGGGTCAAATTTTAAGTATTTCCTACTTTAACATATCAGAACAGAGCGACTGAACTAGTGTAGCTGATAATCTGTGGACTGAGCTGTCAAGGTTAAAATCGAAGCATTAGTCAATGGATTTGTAGAGTAAGCTCATCTAGTCGTTTATAAAGGCCCATGTCGTTGCTCTTGACTTTGCCAAAGTCTTCGATTATCTGTTGGGTAACGAACTAATTTTCTGGTTGTAAGGTAACCGTTTTATGTGACAGTGACATAATGTCAGCGTGAGCGTTCCGCTAGGATCGGTTGTGGCTGAATCACTCATTATAATAATAATAAACCGTCTTTTATTAAAAAAAATACAGATAATGCATATATATATATATATATATATATATATATATATGTGAAAAATAAAGCTTCAGCCTTTTGTTAAACACTTCAACAATATCATCCATCCTTTTATAAGGAAGACAAACGATAATATCGTCCACATACTTGTTTATGAAAATTAGATTGTATGGCAATACTTGAATAACAACATCAAGCAGGTCATCCACTACATATTCTGCCAAAATTGGAGATAACACAGAGCCCATATACAGGGTGTTTCAGTTTATTGTTGCATAAGTTTAAGATTCGATAGAACTTTTAAAATTAATGCATAAAGTCTATATAAACATGGGTCGAAAAATGCGTGGCTTCCGAAATACTTTAAATTTACTTTCTAAAATAGTTTTTTTTAAATATTTTGAACAATATTTGATGTATAATAGTGAAAATTGGTATACAAGGGTTTTTCTTCGCACTTTTCAACATAAAAAAGCTCTCTTGTGAATTTTCGTTATAGTTAGCCGTTTTTGAGATATTTCGATTTTTAAGGTTCGATGCATTTTTAATTATTTATGATAAAATAACGTTAAAAAGTCAGCATCTCGATAATTTTTAGAAGTAGGCTGTGCCTGCAAATATTTTTGAAATTGAAAGCAGAATAAGGTTAAACGTCAATTAGTTGACAGTTAGTTTTGTTGTCTGTTGAAACCTGAAACGTTTTTTTGCAATTGTGAATGCACGAAATTTAGTTTTATAAAAATGCCATTTTTATTCTCCAATCAAGAGTTAGCGGATATTCATTTTGTGTATGGCTTTGTAAATGGAAACGCAGCAGAAGCAGCCAGAGAATACGCACGAAGATTTCCAAACAGACGACATCCAACTCGCTCAGTATTTGTAAGAGTGCATCGCCAAATAATTGAAAATGGTTTTGGAAATCTTCAAAGGGATCAAAACATAAATGTTCGTCAGCGCAGATTTACCCGTATGATTCTGCGTGAGTTTGATAGAGATCCGACCACAAGTGTTAGGAGAGTTTCTGGTGCCTTGGGAATTTCAGCAAGCCATGTTCACCGTATTCTTAGAAATGACCATAGACGTCCTTACCATTTGCAACCTGTGCAAGGACTACAGCCAGGGGACAGAGAACGAAGAATGACATTTTGTCAGTGGATTCTTGATAGAACTGATAATAATAGGGAGTTTTTAAGTAACGTTTTATGGACCGATGAGTCATGCTTCACTAGACGTGGAGTGGTAAATTTTCATAATCAACATATTTGGTCGCATGAAAATCCGCATGCAGTTCGGGAAAGAAATTTTCAGCATGAATTTAGTGTGAACGTGTGGATTGGTAACTACCGTAATCGACTATTTGGACCCTACCTTTTGCCTGCAAGGTTAAATGCTGCGACCTTTTTAAAGGCTGAACATGCAAATATCTGGGATCATGTTATGTTAGATTTAAGAAGATTTGCCTGGTTCCAGCTTGATGGTTGTCCAGCTCATTATTCGAGAATAGTTAGAAACTGGCTGGACGAAAATTATCCAGAAAGTTGGATCGGCCATGGAGGTCCAGTCGCCTGGCCTCCACGATCCCTTGACCTAAATTCATTAGATTTCTTTGTGTGGGGATTTCTAAAAGAAAAAGTGTACCAGACTCCCGTAACCACAAGAGATAAGCTAATAGACAGAATCAGGAATGCATGTGATGAAATAAGGCCTTATTTGAATAAAGCTATACCACGTTCGATCATTCGTAGATGTGAATTGTGTTTTGAACAATTGGATTTACATTTCGAGCAACTACTTTAGATTTTGTATGTTTGTCCTAACTATCCAATAGCATTTTAGTTGTAAATAATTAATTTAATTTGTTAAAAATAATATTGGAAAATTAAACAAATTAATATTCTGTTTTTTTGTGTTTAATTTGGAGTTAGGGATTATTGCTGTGTTTAAAAACACAATCTAAACGATCATCTTAATTACTTGTAATGCCCAAATCGAAAATGTAAAAAAAAACATTATTTTCCCATAAATAATTAAAAATGCATCGAACCTTAAAAATCGAAATATCTCAAAAACGGCTAACTATAACGAAAACTCACAGGAGAGCTTTTTTATGTTGAAAAGTGCGAGGAATCAGTTTTTTTATTCAAAAAGTAAAAAATTGCACTAAGAAAAAAATTTCGGTCATTTTAATACACTTCAGGTACAGTAGAGAGTGCTCTCTAGCGGCTACAGTAAAACTATGCCCATGGTTCGTTTTGTCGTACCAAAAAACCCTTGCATACCAATTGTCACTGTTATACATCAAATATTGTTCGAAATATTTAAAAAAAACTATTTTAGAAATTAAATTTAAACACTTTGTATTTCGGAAGCCACGCATTTTTCGACCCATGTTTATATACACTTTATGCATTAATTTTAAAAGTTCTATCGAATCTTAAAGTAATGCAACAATAAACTGAAACACCCTGCATAATTAAATTTCTGAGCAGCTTAATGGCGAAGTTTAGCTGTAACAGGTATTCTTACCCTTAACCATTCACTGCATAAGAATATTAGATGGTAGAAAAGTACAGCTGTAGGTACTACACATAAACTGAAAGGAGGGAAATGCGTAAGAAACTGATCACAAACTAAACAAAAGCATCACTGAGCTTTTAAATGTTTTATAAAACTATATGGAGCCAGGCGTTTTGTTCCATAATCTAAGCTATTGTATAATATGCACGGATTATATGAAAAGGACCGTTTAAAAAGAGATGAACTATCAAAGGGCATTGTTAATGATGTGTTACGGAGCAGCAAACAACAGACTCCAATCTTTATTTCATTATTTGACTATACCGGCGCAAAAGGTGAAAATTTCTAGTTTATGAGATAAAGACATAACTCTCCCATAAAAATATTTACATTACAAACATTGTCTCGGCTACGTATTAATTCAAGCCAAACATTGCATTGGGCAAACAAAGTACTTTCTGAAACATGAGCTATATATATGTACACCTACCTAGTTGAGATATCACAAGTATGTAAGTAGCAAATGAATGATAGTCTGTATAAATACGTGTACAAACGCATTTGTATTTGTATATAAACAATGGCATGTACTTAATTCGTGCCTTTTTGCGCGGCAATGATAACGTAATCTACTTGCGAGTTTATGGCGGCTGCAAGGTTATAGGCAATAAAAACCGCATATTACGCTTTTTCGGACTCTAAAAAGATGCAGGATTTGAAGAATCAAGGTTTTAAGAGCTAGAATAGTATTTATATAACAATTACATTCGCTTTAATAAACAAAAAGATTATAATAGCTTAGAAGGTATTATTTAGGGCCGTATCGTCAGTTGTTGCTATAATTGTAGGACGCATTTATGGCCTACTTGATTTTCATAGTTTTTCCTGTCCTCCAGAAGTGCGTTCTACACTCAATAATTGAAATATTGACAAGAATCAAAAAAAGAACAGTTGAGAAAAGTTGAGGTTTAAAATTCTCATACGAAGACACATTATTCAGTAATCCAATGATTCCACAAGTTGTTCAGAAATTTAGGGCAAAATGGACCTTTTAGTTACACCCTGTATAACAACAAACATTAATTTGCATTTTTTTTGCAAGAGCGACAGTCGATAATGATGGCAATGGAATTGATGCAAAGGTTAAAGAGTTATATGAAATTTAATTTGAACAAAATTCCGGTCAATTTTGCGTGGCAGTGTATTTTGAGGTTATGTTACAAATATGTATTTGCATCAAACTGCTCATGCTTTCGATTTTTATCATCTGTTTTATCAGCTTTAAATTTCCTACAATTCATAATGAAAATATAACTGGGAGAGCGCTGACGCTGGCACGGCAGAAATCTAGGAAGACCCCAAGCCTTTCTGAAGGAGAAATAAGGCTATGACAATCAAGGAGGCTAAGGGACGTATCGTGCAGCGGTGTTTCTACGAAATTTCGTGCTGATAAAACTTGATTTTTATCATTTGTTTTATCAGCCTGATTTTTCTTATCATTCAAAAAGAAAACATAACCTCACAATACGAAAGCGCTGACGCTGACACGGAGCAGCAATCTATAAATACCCCTGCCTTTCTGAATCAGAGAAAGTACAATGAAAATCAAGGAGGCCATAAAGCCTTCTTTATTGTGAGGGCACTTTATTTACTTTGACGGACTTGACATTTCGGAGTGACAGGAGAGTTCGATATATAGTATGTTACAGTTGGGCCTGGAAATGGCAGGATGCTATCTGATGAGGATTGTGTTACAGGGTATTACATATCTTGAAAAGTGACATTATGTCGATTTTTTTGACATTGTATTGTTTTTTTGTGACGTTATGTAGGTTTTTCTACAAGATGTTAACTCAGCACCAGCTGATGGACACGTTGTGAACTCGTTTTGTAGTTGTACGTGTTGCCTAAGCGTCATGAGGTTTCAGTTATCAAGGTTTGGTTCTAATGTGATGTAAAATCTGTTTCAGAGATGGCATTACTGGCGGTCTAAGCTGTAAGTTTTATAGTATAGCTAGAAGGAAATGACAATGCACAGGTGCATAGTGAGGATTTGTGCGCTAATAATATGTGTTGATGATAATTTCATTGGATTCTTGTCTCAAATACACTTACTTGAGATTCAAAGCTAGAAATTAGTTGCGCATTACTTTTTCTTATTTATTCTGGAAATGACATATGCAAAGTTGGTGAATTTCAAAAACGAGAAAGATAAGAAATAATTATGTTCACTGTAAACTGTCGAATTACAAGTCATATACATGCTAACAGTGTTCATACACATCGCGGGCGCGGTGGTGATTTCCCTTAATTTCCCTCAAAGCTTTTGAAAATACAAAAAATCGTAATTTATAACCCTTGTATACCAATTTTCACTGTTATACATCAAATATTGTTCGAAATATTTAAAAAAAAATATTTTAAAAAGTAAATTTAAACACCCTGAAGCCACGCATTTTTCGACCCATATTTATATAGACTGTATGCATTAATTTTAACAGTTCTATCGAATCTTAAAGTTATGCAACAATAAACTGAAACACCCTGTATACACATACGACCAATACACATAATCTTCCAGATGCGTCTTGCTGTACAACCAACTTTCTTCCCTGAGATGAGAGCTACAGACTACTCGGCTTTACAAAACATATGCAACCATCAATGCGTGTAGTTGAGTTATTCCTCCATAGATGGACGCTCACAACGATCCTAGTGAGCAAATGTGTAATGACTGTTTGCAACTTAAAAACTACCTGTTCTGCAAGATGACATTTTATTGTTTTTTTACGTTTTATAGGTTTTTTGAATAACACCCGTGCCGGATGCTGTTTGATTTATGTGATTTTACGAATCAAGGGGTAGTCAAGTTACAGGTCATTGAGCAGGCATCACTCATCATCATGTCAGTGTTGCCATTTATACTACCTAAGGTGACTGTGTAATACCGGTGATAACATACTGTATGACATTTGAAGGATTATTTTGTATTCATTAGTACTAACTCAATATATCTATAACATGAAATGAACGATTTTGTAATAAAAATATAAACACGGCCGCGAAAGCATAATGAAAGTTGTAGAAAAATTTTAGAGTTGTCGATTGACGTGAGATGCTCCAAAAAAATATTGAAAATAATATCAGGAGATTCGAAAAGTATTGGAATCATTCCAACTATGAATTTCTTTATATTTTTGGCGTGCATAAAAACATTTTTGTTCCTAAAAAGACACTATTGAGTGCAGTCCTGAACATTGGCTACCAATTTAATTTAACAATAGGAAATCTGTGAAGCAAGCCATAAAGCAAAAATTATGTTCATTATCACCAAAACAAAATGCTAGACAGCGTAATTCAAGGTACAACCGGCGTTTGTGATATTCGGTAACGCTATTATAACATATATTGTATTCTTAATATTAGTCGACTAACCAAATTAGGTGAAGGTTAAACATCGACACACTTCATTAGCGATATGTAACGATTTTGACTCTATGCAAAATGTGTTTATCATATATCATTTTTAAGTAATTAGTAGATATACGTATATCCTTGTTTAGACGAATATGGGTTAAATGAATTCACAAAGATATAAAAATGAATGGAGCAAAAGACTTTTTCAGAAAACTTGACGGATTTGTGATCTATAAATAATATTGTTATCCCTATCACTATGATGATCAACATTATCGTCTTTTCCAAAGGACGAGGCCCACAATAGATGGGTTTTTGAGGACGGTTGATCCTGATTAAAAGTCCTCAGTTCTATGGGGTTAAACCACTGACTTCTAATTTTTTTTCACTCCGAAACAGCCGCGCAGGCCGAAGAATAAATCCGAATTTTGAACTGCCTAAGGTTAGTAGAACTGGGAAAAGCCTGGGGACAAAGGAGCGGTTACATCGGCCAGTTCTGGATGTACGAAGTTCGACACGGTTAGCATCAGGGACGAGAGCTCAGAGGAGCAAAGCCCGTAGATGTAGCGATAGAAGAGAGATAGTTCGCTGCCGGCCCGAGACTGTCTGCTAGAAAAGAGTCATCGATCAGTCTCTCTGGACAGCATCGACCATAGATAATGTTGTCGCGGCGGTAGCACTCGAGGCCAGGCCTTACCTGAGCCTTGTATAGAGTGAGGAAGTCATGCCGAGAAAAGTACTCCTTAGCCCTAAGCAAGTAGCCTAGCTTTTTTCCAACAGCTTTCGCTATTGATGAGATGTGTTCGAGCCAGATCAAGTCCTTTGTGATCTGGACTCCGACCAGCCGAAATGAACGGCTTTGGCAGAAGTCGATCCCATCAAAACCGGATGAGCGCTGGGAGGCTTTTTATTCGTCAAGGTACGGTATTATATTTTGGAAGCATTAAATTATACAAGATTGTTGCGTCCCCAAGCAGTGATAACCTCAAGGTATCTCGTCAGAGAAGAAGTCGTGCTAGCACATAATACTCATCTATCCCAATTATTCATGGTTGAAATGCGGGTGATATCAATGTTCGATAAATAGTGAGGTTATATTTTCAATATGCAAATAAAAATGGGCAGCACCCGTCTTACATAACTTAAAAAGTGACATATCGAATTTTTTATGACATGTTTTTTTTTTTTACTTTATCCTTAATTATATGCGAATATTTAAGGGTGTGAATCTAGATGAAAAATTAATGTTAGTTTGCTCTATGAACTATGGCCCAAAAATGTTTCCTTACAAAAACTCGGGGTGTTGAAGTTTTAGTAAAAAAAAGGATATAACAAAAAATCCACTAAAATTTTCCAAACAATTTGATGGCAAATATTTAAGTGTCTAGCGATCTTCCTCGTACTCGTTTCAAGATGTTCTTCGACCTCCACTGCTTCCTCAATTTCAGGTGTTCTCACACTTAGAGGTCTACCTTCAGCTGTTCCTTTTCGGACAGAACCAGTTTCAACAAGACGACGATGAATATTAGAAAAGGTTCGATTATTTGGCAAAGCACGATCGGGATATCTCTGGTGATAAATCCGTTTGGCTCGCTCACCATTACCATCATACCATCGGCAAGGCCATATACGTATATACGTAATGCATTTCCGCCATTTCTGCATTTGAATAATTCACCATTATTAACAAGATTATAAAAACTAAATAATGTAAAAGATGTCACAGCGAACAGATTTGAATAACAGAGACTTGTCAGATGTCAAAAGCCAGTGACATATTCCAGAGCAACTAGATATTTATTGCGAAATTGCATTCTTGTATTATTACATTAATTTTCTCGGGCAATAGAACGGTTTTTATTTTTTTACTCAAAAATGGCGCATCGAAAGAAAATTTTAATTAATTTCCATTTTTTTCCTAAAACTTCAACACCCCGAGTTTTTGTAAGGAAACATTTTTGGACCATAGTTTATGAAGCAAACTAACATTAATTATTCATGTAGATTCACACCCTTAAATATTCGCATATCATTAAGGAACACCACTGTATAGGTTTTCCTATAGAATGTCACCCTTTAATTAGCCGATATTCACTTCAGGCTCACTTGTACTACATGCGGAATGAACTAGCGGCACACCAGAGGCTACATAAAGCATAAGTTGACATTTTACCGATTTTATTGACATTATATAGGTTTCTTACGTAATAACCCTGCGATAATGGAGCATATAAACGGGCAATATTTATGGTCCGACCGGCACGGGTATCATGTAAAAAACCTATAAAACGTCAAAAAAACCTATAGGATGTCAACTTGCAGACTAGTTAGTTTTTAGGGCGCAAATAGTCATTCCACGTTTGCTCACTAGGATCGTTGTGAGCGGCCATCTATGGAGGAATAACTCAACTAAACTACGCATTATGGTTGCATAGCTTAGTGAGGCTGAGTGTTCCGGGTCTTTAGTTTTAATCTCTGAGAAGAAAGTTGGTTGAATAGCAAGATCGCATCTGGATGATTATGTGTATTGGTCCGCATGTGTATAAAATCAGTGATATTTGCTGTGTGACAAAATCATTACTGAATATGCCGAATATGACGGGTTATTTATATGTTGTGCTTTCTGAAGAGAGGTTATGTTCAAAGTTATAAATTACGAAAAACTGAGGAGAATTACGGTAGATCATCACCGCGCCCGCGTTGTGTGTAATTAGTGGTAGCATGAATATGACTTGTAATTCGACAGTGTACAGTGAATATAATTATTTCTTATCTCTCTCATTTTTGAAATTCAGCAAATTTGTATATGTAATTTCCAGAATGGATAAGAAAAAGAGGATGCGCAACTAATTTCTAGCTTTGAATCTCAATTAAGTGTATTTGAGACAAGAACCCAATGTAATTATCATCAACACATACAACTTACAGCTTAGACCTCCAGTAATGCCATCTCAGAACCAGATTTTACATCACATCGGAGCCAAAGATTGATAACAAGCCTCATGACGTTTAGGCAACACGTACAACAAAGTGCTAAGTACCTACATAATGTCAAAAAAAACAGCATAATGTCATAAAAAATCGGCATAATGTCACTTTTCAAGTTACGAGATTAATCAATGTTTGCAATGTGGAGACACATACCTGGTCAAAATTTCAAATCAGAAGAACTACAAAATAGGCAAAAATGACGAAATCAGGTCACCTTACATTACGTACAACACATTAATCAGGATTACAATCATCAGGCAATCTAACATTTGCTAAAATAAATTATTAATGCGTGTTCTAATATCACGACGATGCACGCAAAATACAGATACTTATTTTTCAATTTATTATTGAAAGTCAGTTTTATAACTTAATTTCTGTAAGACTTTTATTACATTTTTTTTTGAGAAATCAACTTCTTTCGTAACAGTGCTTATGTCGTTAAAATTTGTCAGATAAGTTGTGAAACACCCTCTAGATACTCTAGAAGAAAATACAACTTCGCTCCTTAGTACGATTAACCTCCAAACCATAAATTGGAAAGACTGTTCTTAAGCACAATTTTCCTAAATAGGGAATAAGCATGTGATTAAAATATCAGTCAATATTTGGGTATTTCTCAGCAAATTTCGAAATTCATGTCCTGAGCCATGGATGCTAAGTTGCATGGATTTATCATCAATTTAATATTTTTATTATATCAATAAGTATCTACGCTAATATTTTAAAAACAAAAATTTAGATAATCGATTGACACAAAAAAATACAATGAATTTATTAGTCTAAAAGTCATTCCCTCAAAAGTATATATACGAGCCCCTTCCCACTTCAGTTGGCCCAACTATTGAAATCTTAGTTTTTTCTTATCAAACACAAATAATAACAATGTAGCAGGGTGTGATAGGTTTAAAATATTAACAATGAATATTTTGATAATATGTAAGTTGTAGAAAACACCAACTTAATCACTCCCTAAACAGCATATCAACCTATTTTCGTTTCAATGCTAAATAAGTCTATAACGTATAGGTAGATGTGAAAAATAAAAGCCATGACAATTGTTTTTATTAATCACAGCTGTCAGGATACGTTTAAAATAGTTTAGGATAGCTAAGGTTTTCAAAATGGGTAGAGGAAAGGTTATTGTGAGAAAATTCGGTTACTGATAATCAAATTTTTTAATTCTGGGAAATCAAACTAAGAAATTGCAACTTTGTTAGACTTATCGCGGCACAGCGTGAGAAATATTGTTAGAAGATATAACGTATCTGGTTCAGCTAATATTAAGCCACGATATGTGAAAAAAAGTACCTAATATCACAAATGCCGACCGAAGAGCATTAAGAAGAATAATCGTGAAAAAGAGGCGTGCCAATTATTTACAATTAGGTGCTCTGTGGATTGACGCTGTTGGAAGGAGAATTTCGAGGTCCACAACTCATAGAGAGGCCCAAAAACTGGGATTTAGCACTTGCAAGGTAAGTTTTCTTATACAAAAAAGTGAAGTAAAAACCCTAAAGTTGCACAACTTGTTTATAGGCCAAAGAAAAGCCACTACTAACTCCACTGCAAAAGAAAAATCGGCTTAGATGGGCTAAAGAACATAGACAATGTACACCTCAACAATGGCGTGCAATACAATGGAGTGATGAGGCCAGATTCGAAGTTTGGGTTGGTGACAGTCGCAATAGAGTTATTCGCAAAAAATGAAGCATTCCATGTTGACTGTCTGAAGAGAAAAGTGAAATTTCCAGCATCCATTATGGTCGGGGGCAGTATGTCATCAAAAGGAGTAGGAAAACTTCATTTTATTGATGGAAATGCGGATACAAACAAATATTTGGCAATTTTAGAAGAATCGCTTGTACCAGTGATGGAAGAATGTTTGACATCCGGCCAAGATTTTGTGTTTCAGCAAGATGGTGCAGCAAAATGGATGGAAGAAAATAATGTACCACTTTTAAAATGGGTTTCTAGCAGTCCAGATCTGTCAACTATTGAAACTTTGTGGCACGAGATGAAAAAGGTTCTACGACAACATCCTGCTCGTACAATCACCGAACTGAGACAAAAGATTAAAGAAATATGGGATTGTTTTACACCAAATTTTTGCCAAAACTTGGTTAACACTATGCACCAAAGAATTTCAGCCGTAATAAAAAATAATGGTGATGTTGCCCAATGGTAATCTTTCAATTGTTGCTTTGTTAACTTCGCGCATTTATTCGCACATTGTTTATTTGTTCAGATGTTCTATTAGTTATAGGTCTAAGTGATTTCAAATATGTCGAAAATGCCAAAAAGCATCGCCGAGCTAGAAAAATATTGCCCGTTTAGAAGCGCCAAAGGACATACCCGTGGTAATGTGAATCTACTGTACCATTTTTTTTAGAGACACGCAGTTTTTCGTCGATTAAAGATTAATAAAGGTCTGTTGATTAAACGTCTAGCTCGAGTAGTATCGAGTATCGAATAATTCACAGTTGACAGACGTCGTATGATTTGATAAATCGTGGCCTTTCACACGAAAACAGAAACAAAATTTTCCTCTACGGTAAATAATCCGTCCAAATTTCGTACATAGATTAACAACTGCGTAAGAAAAAATCGATAAGCCTTCAAATTCAATGTCCAAGTCCATACGTAGATAAGTCTTACACAATCGTAATATTACAAAAATTTCATGCTCGAAATCAATGAAGGCTGCCAGATAAGATTTACTGAAAAACGTGGAATTACTAATGGAATTCATCGAATTTTGATAAGTTTGAGACTACATAATCATTCATAGCAGGAAATATTCATTCAATGACTAAACAAAAATATGTTTTGGCTATTGCAGTTTCTTTGTCATTTTTCATTAAAGTATCTTTGAAATAATAATAAAAGTAACAATATTTAACGACTGGTTTGTACTTGAATATTTGTTAAATGAATTAAAATACGTCCATTTTTTTCATCTTTATATTTTATTGGAACTTAGAAATTATGTATGAAAATAATATCAGACAAATGTCTGCCTCTAGAAGCCGCTCAAACCTGATGATTACATTGTCCATTACTTTTTGGTAGGTTTCGGGAGGAATATTTTCAATCGCTTCCGTAATATTGTTCCTCAACTGCTCTACAATATTTGTTGTGTTTTATTCGAAAATCCCCATAAAAGAAAGTCAGGAGCCAATAAAATAAGTCCGGTGACCTTGTTGGCCAGTTTGCATCACCAAATCGAGAAATTAAATGTCCCTTAAATATTGTTTGCAAAAGATTCATTGATTCCACAGCTGTGTGACAAATTGCTTCGTCCTGCTGGAGCCACATGTTTTGCAGGTTAAATTGTTGAATTTGAGGAGCCAGAAAGTTAAGCACCATATCACGGTAGCGCTCGCCGGTGACAGTAAGAGACCTGCAGCCTCTTCAAAGAAGGAAGGTCCAATGACAGCTCCATACCAAACACCGCATTGAACTGTGACTCGACGAGGATGTAGTGGTCGTTGATAGAAAATCGTTATTTTGGGTAATAAGCTGCAATATTGCATAACTGTATTGTCGGCGACTTTCAAGGTCACTAAGCTGTTAGTTGCAATGCAAGTCTTTTTTTAAAATAGTGCATAATGACGTGCGACGAATACCCAGTTCTTGAGAATGATGCCTGAATGATGCCTGGTAGACGTCTCAGGGCGCTTCACTACACTTTCACGAACTCTCTCACTATTTTCCGGAGTACGAACAGTCCGAGCATGGCCCGACATTCGCAAGTCTTTAACTTCACCTGTTTGTTCATACGAGTATATCAGCATCAACTGACGACCGAAATCTTGTTGTACCTTTGAATCGTTGCAACAATCGCCTCATTATTTAAGTAAAATGTTTTAACCATACGGACGCGTTGTGGGATCGTGTAGCGCTCCATGATCAATAAATTGTAGTCCAGGACTATTAGACGAAAAGAAGGCTAATCTGCTGAAAAAATCCCACCTGGCTAAATTTTTTACCAGAGCTTCTTTTCAACATTATAAATCATTCCTCAAAAGTCCCCATGAATCCAAGTGGAGCTTTTTATATTATACAGGGTTATCCAAATTAAGTGTCCACCATTAGTAACTTTGTTATTAGTGAAAATACAAAGTTGTTTGAATTAGCAAACTAGTAGCATTTTTAACGCTGGTAAAAATGAGAAATAAAAAAAAACAATTGAGAGTCGTTATTTTGATTTTTTTCAGTAAAATAACATTTTTTTAAATGGAAACCCCTGTATATTATATTTTTTCTGTTAAAGCATCAAATTTTAAACAAAAAAGTTCATAATGACTTTTCCGCTAAAGTCAAAAATAAAGTCAAAATAACGATAAATATTTTTAATTATTTGCAGTATTATAATATTAAGACGGCTATGAAAACAACATGGCGTTCGCGATTTGACAGCATTAAGATAAGCGACAAATTGTTAAAGTGGACATACTCGCAACTAGAAGGCTTTGGAAAACAATGATAAAATCAAATAATGTCAAACATTAGTGTAAATACTTGTTTATAAGCTTTATTGTGTCATTAATTTAAAGAAAAATGTTCTCCCATGAAGAAAAGTGTGATATGTTAGGATGCTATTTAGTGTGCAGAAAATCCTCCTTGAGAGCAAGAGAATACTACAGTGAATTATATCCCGCTCGCATTCAACCGTATGAACGATATTTTCTGAGACTTTATCGAAAATTTAGGGGCAACGAAAATGTTTTTGCTAAAACAAGGGCAAAAAAAGAATTCATAATAAGCGAGGCCACGGAAATTGCAGTTATTGGATATTTTGAAGCTTATCGTGAGAATTCAATAGCAGATATTCTCAAGGACTCTAATTTCAGTTATGGTACTGTTCATAGGATTTTTAAAAAATACAAATTTATTCCGTATAAGTACCGACCAGTTCAAACGCTTTTGGCAGGGGATCCAGAGAGAAGACTTGTTTTTTGCCATTGGTATCTTAGCTTCTGTCGCCAAAATGTAAATAACTTTCGTTACCTTTTATGGACAGATGAATCAAATTTTTCAAATTCTGGAATGTTTAATAGAAAAAACCACCATTATTGGTCAAGAGAAAATCTTTTGTTAGTACATCCAAGAGGCCCACAAGTCCGTTTCAGTTTCAACGTTTGGTGCGGTATAATTGGTTCAAAAATTGTTGGCCCGTTCTTTTATGAGGGAACCCTAACTGGTGAAAGATATGTGGAATTTATGTCAGAAATTCTGACTAATTTCTTAGACGAATTGGATCTTATAAGTAGACATCATCTGCATTTTCAGCAAGATGGCGCACCTGCCCACAACTCCAGAGGTACTTATCATTTTCTAAGTACTACTTTTAATGATCAGTGGATAGGAACAAATGGCCCAATACAGTGGCCTCCCAGATCACCAGATCTAAACCCACTTGATTACTTCTTGTGGGGTTACTTAAAGAACCAAATTTACAAGCGAAGGTACGATAACCTTGACGCGTTAAAGACTGCAGTTAGGGAAAAGATAACCCAGATAGATGGTAGGACCATACTTAAGACAGTTCGAGCAGTTGAAAAACGTGCCCAAAAATGTATTGAAGAACAAGGTGGTGTTTTCGAGCATCTTCTTTAAAAAAAATTGTTATTGTATTTTGTAAGATTATAAGTTGATGCTGAAAATAAAGTTTGTCGATACAATTTAATTGTTTCAGATTGGAGGCCATAACTTCAACAATTTGTAACCTAGGAGAAAAGTTATTGTAAGCTTTTTTGTTTAAAATTTGATGCTTTAACAGAAAAAAATATAATATACAGGGGTTTCCATTTAAAAAAATGTTATTTTACTGAAAAAAATCAAAATAACGACTCTCAATTGTTTTTTTTTATTTCTCATTTTTACCAGCGTTTAAAATGCTACTAGTTTGCTAATTCAAACAACCTTATATTTTCACTAATAACAAAGTTACTAATGGTGGACACTTAATTTGGATAACCCTGTATACAGGGTGTTTCAGTTTATTGTTGCATAACTTTAAGATTCGCTAGAACTTTTAAAATTGATGCATAAAGTCTATATAAACATGGGTCGAAAAATGCGCGGCTTCCGAAATACAGGGTGTTTAAATTTACTCTCTGAAATAGTTTTTTTTAAATATTTCGAAAAATATTTGATGTATAACAGTGAAAATTGGTATACAAGGGTTTTTTGGTACGACAAAACGAACCATGGACATAGTTTTACTGTAGCCGCTAGAGGGCGCTCTCTACTGTACCTGTAGTGTATTAAAATGACCGAAAATTTTTTCTTAGTGCAATTTTTTGATTTTTGAATAAAAAAATGATTCTTCGCACTTTTCAACATAAAAAAGCTCTCTTGTGAATTTTCGTTATAGTTAGCCGTTTTTCAGAAATTTCGATTTTTAAGTTTCGATGCATTTTTAATTATTTATGATAAAATAACGTTAAACAGTCAGTATCTCGATAATTTTTAGAAGTAGGCTGTACCTGCAAATATTTTTGAAATTGAAAGCAGAATAAGGTTAAACGTCAATTAGTTGACAGTTAGTTTTGTTGTCTGTTGAAACCTGAAACGTTTTTTTTGCAATTGTGAATGCACGAAATTTAGTTTCTTTTACCTGTTTTTTTTTGTAAGTTTTATAAAAATGCCATTTTTATTTTCCAATCAAGAGTTAGCGGATATTTATTTTGTGTATGGCTTTGTAAATGGAAACGCAGCAGAAGCAGCCAGAGAATACGCACGAAGATTTCCAAACAGACGAGATCCAACTCGCTCAGTATTTGTAAGAGTGCATCGCCAAATAATTGAAAATGGTTTTGGAAATCTCCAAAGGGATCAAAACGTAAATGTTCGTCAGCGCAGATTTACCCGTATGATTCTGCGTCAGTTTGATAGAGACCACAAGTGTTAGGAGAGTTTCTGGTGCCTTGGGAATTTCAGCAAGCCATGTTCACCGTGTTCTTAGAAATGACCATAGTCGTCCTTACCATTTGCAACCTGTGCAAGGACTACAGCCAGGGGACGGAGAACGAAGAATCACATTTTGTGAGTGGATTCTTGATAGAACAGATAATAATAGAGAGTTTTTAAGTAACGTTTTATGGACCGATGAGTCATGCTTCACTAGACGTGGAGTGGTAAATTTTCATAATCAACATATTTGGTCGCATGAAAATCCGCATGCAGTTCGGGAAAGAAATTTTCAGCATGAATTTCGTGTGAACGTGTGGATTGGTATCTACCGTAATCGACTATTTGGACCCTACCTTTTGCCTGCAAGGTTAAATGCTGTGACCTTCTTGGAATTTTTAAAGGCTGAACATGCAATAAGTGGGATGATGTTATCTTAGATTTAAGAAGATTGGCCTGGTTCCAGCTTGATGGTTGTTCAGCTCATTATTCGAGAATAGTTAGAAACTGGCTGGACGAAAATTATCCAGAAAGATGGATCGGCCGTGGAGGACCAGTCGCCTGGCCTCCACGATCCCCTGACCTAAATCCATTAGATTTCTTTGTGTGGGGATTTCTAAAAGAAAAAGTGTACCAGGCTCCCGTAACCACAAGAGATATGCTAATAGACAGAATCAGGAATGCATGTGATGAAATAAGGCCTTATTTGAATAATCCTATACCACGTTCGATCATTCGTAGATGTGAATTGTGTATTGAACAATTGGGTTTACATTTCGAGCAACTACTTTAGATTTTGTATGTTTGTCCTAACTATCCAATAGCATTTTAGTTGTAAATAATTAATTTAATTTGTTAAAAATAATATTGGAAAATTAAACAAATTAATATTCTGTTTTTTTGTGTTTATTTGGAGTTAGGAATTATTGCTGTGTTTAAAAACACAATCTAAACGATCATCTTAATTACTTGTAATGCCCAAATCGAAAATGTAAAAAAAATATTATTTTATCATAAATAATTAAAAATGCATCGAACCCTAAAAATCGAAATATCTGAAAAAAGCAAAAAATTGCACTAAAAAAATTTTTCGGTCATTTTAATACACTACAGGTACAGTAGAGAGCGCCCTCTAGCGGCTACAGTAAAACTTTGCCCATTGTTCGTTTTGTCGTACCAAAAAACCCTTGTATACCAATTTTCACTGTTATACATCAAATATTGTTCGAAATATAAAAAAAAAACTATTTTAGAAAGTAAATTTAAACACCCTGTATTTCGGAAGCCACGCATTTTTCGACCCATGTTTATATAGACTTTATGCATTAGTTTTAAAAGTTCTATCGAATCTTAAAGTTATGCAACAATAAACTGAAACACCCTGTATAATTTGATCGCATTGCAAATATGTGTATTCTGGAATAGAGATGTGCTGAGGCCTTGGAATTGGAAAAGTCTCTCTATATATAATATTAATGCCATGCATATTTCGTCTATGTTTGAATTTGGTTACTAAATATGACGGTGTTTTTGAATAGAGAACCTTATAAGGCGGACTGGTATTTATACATTTTATCAATTTTCATCCATTTGAGGTCATTAATAGCCTTCGGTATATGATCATATTTTCTGAGATCATTTACAAGTCTGCAGAATGTATTCGATAATAGTTTGAATACGATTTCTTGTTCTAATATCTAAATAGGGATAGTAAACCACTAAGCATTACGATATTTTGGAAAACATGAAAGATTCACACAATTGCTTTTTCACAAATTGATGGATGTAATATAGCCTTATATGCAAATACAGCACTGAGAAATCAGATAGTTCGGGTGTTCAACAAATTTCATCCATTCTTATACCTACGTCCTTCGAATGATCCACAGGTATTATTTTTTAAATCTAAGTTTATGTCCTTTTTAAAGCCTCTTTTTTGTTTTATTTCCGTATAACAACATATTTGTCTTTAACTGGTTCAAACGAAGATTATGACTGCTATTAAGCTTTTCGATTTGGGCAAGATCTTGATTCATTTTATTATTAGCTGTTTCCAAGTCATTACTTGTAAATTAATAGAAAATCCGAGTATCGTCGACAAAAAATGTATGTTGCATGATTTTGCATCTGTTTCTAAATATGAGATATATGATCAAAACAACAGAGGTCCTAACATAGATCCTCGTGGCACAGCAGAACAAATTTTTTGTCGTGCGGCAGAGTACTGTTAATTTAGATGAACTTTTTTAAATTGATTTTCAAGGTAGGTTTGAATAAACGAAAGAGAATCATAATAACTGCATTTAGACACAAATAAAGCTGCAATCTATTCGATCAGTATGCAAAAATAATCCATATTTATACTTTTTCCGATTCTAATGTCAAACAAACAAATGTTGAAGCAAAACCGATCCCTGTAGAACACCCGCGTTGATGTTGTGGGACGGTTATCCTCATGTGTGCGGGAGGTCAATAACTTAACTTTGTATGAGTATGTGTAGCCAAATGATGAACATTTAGTATTTTCCACATAGCTCATCACAATCTATTCATAAGTGGGTTATCTTAATCAAGGACATACTTATACGTATTTTAATCATAATATTATAGTTATAATCTTTTCCGTGTTATAATTTCAGCTTATTTAGAATGATTTATTAGACTGGCGATATCAGCTGACCATATTCATCCGCCAATACTAAATTCCG